>JAWPEG010064502.1:231164905-231205920 GCA_035771395.1 Myotis vivesi
GGGGGGGAGCTGTCTTACGGATGGAATGATACACTGTCTGTGGGAAATGGCTGTTCATCAGTGTGGTTCCCTGGAGCCAACCGGGCTGTGCTGCACCCCGTCTGGTCCCGTCCATGGCAGAGCGGCATTCCGGGTGCGGATGGCCACGGGGTGTCTGTCCACCCCCCAGAGGACTCTGGGTGCTGCCCCTTCTGGCTGTTAGGAGCAGAGCTGCGGGGAACACTGCCGGGTTTTGGTGTGAACACAGGCCTCCATCTCTCTGGGGCAGCGCCCAGGTGCCCCCCGCCGAGTCCGCCGGAGCTGCGGGCTGAGTGGCGTTAGGAAGCTGCCACGCTGTTCCCCAGAGTGGCTGTGCCATTTACATTCGCACCAGCCACACACCAGGGCACCGGCTCCTCCACGGCGCTGGGGTGTCGCTGCTCCTATGGCAGCCAGGCTGCTGGGTGGGGTTTAATGTGCGTTTCCCCAAAGGCTAACGATTCTGGCCGCGGGGTCGACCACTGCTTCCTCATCTGTGTCTCCTCTCGGTGACATGTCTCCTCGTGTTTCGTCCCCGCTTCCCGATTGGCTGTTTGCTTCGCTGTTGAATCCTGAGCTGTGATTTGCTCCGGACACCGGTCCTTCATCGTGTGTGTGTGTGTGTGTGTGTGTGTGTGTGTGTGTGTGTGTGTGCAAATGCCTCCTCCCGGTCTCAGCCCGTCCTTCCACCCCTCAGCCCTCCTTAGCAGAGCACACGGCTTCCGTGTCGGCGGGTCGGTTTCTCCGTTTGCTGACTGCACTTCCAGGCTGAGTCTAAGTAGGAACTCTTTGTCTAGCCCAACACCTCCAAGATTTCCCGTGTCCCCCAGTTCAGCTCTCTGCTTCACATGTGGGCCTGTGGGCCGTTCTGAATAACTGTCGTACGAGGTGTGAGGGGTGGGTCGGCTCATTGTCTTGCCCATGACATCCAATTTCCCCAGGCGACCGGCTCCTCGCTGTAGCGGGATGGGAGCTATGCTGGCACACGGCACACTGTCCTGTCACACCGCGACTCCAGGGGGTGTTGGACAGACCAAAACACCCAGTGAGAGTGGGGAAGTAGGGCTCCCAGTACGTGCATTCTGAGCGCTGCCAGGTCAGCACCGCGGACCTGCCTCACCACCAGGCATAAAGCAGCAGGCACACCGCGAGAAGAATGAGCACGCGCATCTATGTGGTGTTACCCTCACCCAGGATATTCTCTCCATTGATGTTTTTGGAGAGTGGGAGGGAGGGGGCAGAGGGGAGGAGAGGAAGGGAGGGAGGGAGGGAGGGAGGGAGGGGGGGAGAGAGAGAGAGAGAGAGAGAGAGACAGAGACAGAGAGAGAGAGAGAGAGAGAGAGAAGCATTGATTGGATGCCTCCTGTACGTGCCCCTACCAACTGGGCCAGGGATGGAACCCAGGTACCTGCCCTTGAGCGGGGATCGAACCCGGGACCCTGCATGCACAGGCCGACGCTCTACCGCTGAGCAGCACCGGCCAGGGTGGCATGCGTATCTCCCAGTGGGGACGGTCCTTCCCATTTCCTGTGGGGAAAGCCATCCCTGTGACCCTGGGACAGGACAGTGTCTGTACCTGAAGCCTAAGTGTGACTCCCACGCTCTCAAACGTGCGGCTGAAATGTAAGCTTTCAAAGCTTCACGAGGAGGGCAGGGGGTTCTGCTCACATGAAAGCTGGTGATACAAACAAAGAAGTGCAGGGCTGGCCATGGGGCCGTCAGCGCCAGGGCAGCTCCTGGACCTCCAGGGACAGGAGCCATCGGCCTGACTCACTCTGTGGTGGCTTCTCCTTCACCACTGCCTCGCTGAGACTGAGGGCCCCTCACCCACTTTGAGCTGAGCGGCCTGGTCACTAACTGGGGGTGAACACCACCCGTCGCAGCAGGGCCACTGGGAGGCGTGAAAGAGGACGCAGAGCCGCTCCACACGCCTGCGCACCGCAGCCCCTCAGGTAGGAGCGGCCATGGCAGCATTGAGGGGAGGACAACCATCCTTCCTCACTTTCCCAGGCTCCCTCTGGACACACTCAGCAGAGAGCAGCCAACGAAGGAAACCAAAACCAAATACTTGCTCCGTTTCTGATAAGAAATGTTTTTGAAAGGGGGTGGGGAGTGGAAGAGGAGGAGGAGGAGGAGAAGGAGGAGGAGAGGAAAGGAGGGGAGGATAAAGGAGGGGGAGGGGAGGGAGGAGGAAAGGGAGGGGGAGAATGGGAGGCAGAGGGGGGAGGGGCCAGCAGACACCACACGCAGAGGCGCTCCCTGGCAGCGCCCCCTCTGGCTGGTACCCAGCCCTGAAGGTGAGCAGGAATGAACCGCACCTGGGATGGGCGCTGCTCCGGGGAGAGAGCTACAATTTCCCGAGAACCACAGCACAGACAGTGACCCACATGGGAGGCGCCGCTGCTATAAATACTTGGTGGCAAACGCTGATGTCATGCTTTCTGTCCCACAGACACCCAACGGAAACTTGCCAAGAGAGCACGTAGCAGCACCCAGCGCATGTGCGGCCAACACCGGGCTGCAGACTCACAGCCCAGCGAGGGACCCTCCCGCGCAGCCCACCCCCTGCTACCCTCCCCCCAGCACATGACTGCACTTGCATAACATGCATCTCAACCTGCAGACGCCAGGCCCTGCTCTAAGCCCTGAGTACCCCACAGACCCAGAGGCCAGTGGAAATTCCCTCCCACGTGGGCAACAGCAGGAAATCCACCAAAATCCATCTAAACCAGCACCAGACCCACCTACTATGAGACGCCCCTGCTGTGGCAGGCCCATCACTCCAGGACCCCTCCCATAGGACTGGGGGTGACCGCAGGCCAACCCGAGGGGCGTCCCTGCTGACCTGCCAGGCCGAGACCCAGCAGCGTGAAAAACAGTCGCTCAGTCTCAGGCGAGCCACCACGGAACCCAAACCAAGTCCCTCTGGAAAGTGCGTGTACAAGAACCAGACCTGGGCCAGATGGCAGAGAAAATGGTTGTCCCGAGGGCTGTGGGGAGACCCCCTCTGTGGCTGCCCCCGTGCCTGCCGACTGCCCCCCTTCACCGCACCCCACACATGCTCCCAGGAAAAGCTCCTGCAACAGCACGACACAGAATGCGCTAACGAGATGTGTCTTGAGACGAGTGGATGTGGATAATTTGAACTGAACCAGAGTTTTTTAAATGTGTTCTCTGTCTTGGAAATAAGGCCATGAGCTTGAGGAAATGGCTTAGCTTCTCTCTACCAGTTTTATCGTTTGTAACCTGTTAAAGTAACAGTGTTCACCCACAGGTCTGGGGTGAAAACTCTAAGACCCACTCGTGTCCGGAGCCCAGCAGGCAGGACCGTCACTGGTGGGTGCGCCGTGCACGTGCGCGAGCGTTCCTGCCATTACTCTGCGTCCGGGGCCGCCCGCCCACTAGGTCTCCTGCAGCGCAAGACGGGCCGAGCGGACTGCTGGGGCGGGGAGTGCAGGCACAGCGGACAAGCACTCATTATTTCATTTTAAAACATCCGCAAACGGCACATGTGTATTTATCAGTGCACTGGGAAGACCTGGAAGCAAATGCACCCAAAACTTGTCATGGTTACGCAAAGGCAGTGAGAAAGAGACTCACCTGCGTTTTGTCTCCGGTGCGACTAGGTGGTCCTCAGTGAGCATCTACTCTCCTAGTGAAAAGCTTCGAAGACTCCACGGCCACGTTTCTGTAGAAATGAGCAGGTGGTCAGGGG
Source organism: Myotis vivesi (assembly GCA_035771395.1). Taxonomy (NCBI): domain Eukaryota; kingdom Metazoa; phylum Chordata; class Mammalia; order Chiroptera; family Vespertilionidae; genus Myotis; species Myotis vivesi. The sequence goes on from JAWPEG010064502.1 coordinate 231,168,639, forward strand.
GGTCGGACAGGAGATAAACCTGAATGCCCTGAGTGGCAGGTGCGGCTGGGCGCGCACAGAACACCATCCCCATCTTTTCTTGGGTCGGAATCCAAGGCTCCACGGCTGATGCCTGGGCTCTCTCGTGCCTTCCTGCCGGTGCCTTCCTCACATCACACGCCCGCTCAGCGGGATTGGCACCACAGCTCCTCCCGTCTGTCCACCAGCCCAGTGCCGCCAGCTTCCTTCTGCATCTGCATTTGGACGCGATGCCCTAGGCCAGTGATGGCAAACCTTTTGAGCTCGGCGTTTTGAAAAACCCTAACTTAACTCTGGTGCCGTGTCACATATAGAAATTTTTTGATATTTGCAACCATAGTAAAACAAAGACTTATATTTTTGATATTTATTTTATATATTTAAATGCCATTTAACAAAGAAAAATCAACCAAAAAAATGAGTTCGCGTGTCACCTCTGACACGCGTGTCATAAGTTCGCCATCACTGCCCTAGGCAGTGGTTCTCAACCTTCCTAATGCTACAACCCTTTAATACAGTTCCTCATGTTGTGGTGACCCCCAACCATAAAATTATTTTCGTTGCTACTTCGTAACTGTAGTGTTGCTACTGTTATGAATCGTAATGTAAATACCTGATCTGCAGGATGTATTTTCATTGTTCGCGACCCACAGGTTGAGAACCGCTGGTAGTGGTTACGGGTGAGCTTGGCATTCCCCCCATGCTGGGCACGGTGCAGAGGGCAGTCCGTGGATAACGGCTGGACGGCCGCTCAGGAAACAGACCAGCCGCTGTCCCACTTGGCCCAGTCGGGCCTGGCCTGCCTGGTGACTCCACTAGCTGTGCTGGCAGCGGGCAGAGCCAGGGCCCTGGTTCCCGCAGGACACTGGTATGCAGCCCCATAAAAACCGCTCGAGCTTTGCTGGCCTTGAACATATGAACGACGAGAAGATGAGTGACTTCTCAGGGGGCTGCTCGGCCCGGGCCTGAGCTCACGCTGCTGGGAAAACAGTAAAGCCCAACGAGCTATCAGATCGTCCGTCAGAAAGAGTCTGTGGACAGAGGACAGGGTGTCACGCAGCTCATCGCTGGCCCCAGGACCCAAACGAAACCCACCCAACAGAAAGGTGAAGGCTGCACATTCAAAGCGGGCCCACAGCCAGTGACAGGGCTGTCAGGGGAGTGGGCGCACACATGCTCTCAGTGTGAAGGCGAAACGCCTTATATTGGAATACGAGGCTCTGAGGAATGTGTCTGATCCCTGCGTCAGAAGTAAATGCACATCTATACACACACAGCTCACACAGGAACTGTGCTCTCCAATTCTCCTGTCTGGGAAGCCCGACAAGGCCCGCAGGTCCACGCACAACCTTTCTGGACGACATGTGGTGTGGATGCCCACAGGAGCGCCCTCTCTGAAGGGCGGCCGAGCCCAGTGGCGTCAGAGGCAGAGGCCATGCTGTCACTGTGACGGGCGAAGGAAAGCAGGGAAGACGGTTTCATCAGCTAAGAAGCAGCCTGGCTCTCTACTGGCTTCCTCAATCTCCTAACTCACATGGAAGATACAATAAACTGAACTCAGCGGACTTGCTCACATTAAAAAGGGCCTCATAACACGCACCCTCCCCTTTCCTCACAGAGAACTGCAGTCTTGAAAGACAAACGCCTGGGCAAAAGATTTTAAAAAGTCAGGTTTTAGAGTTAAAAAGCAGAGAAACCTCCCTGCCTTCCCAGGAATGTCCTAGACCCGCAGCAAAACGTTCTCTAAATCTCAAAATCCCTTTCTGCACACACAGACCCGGAGAGGACGGAAGTAGTACATCACTATTAACTTGTCAAAGGTAACGTATATTTCATACCAGCTTGCCTCCAAAGAAAACAGCCTTGGAAAAGAGAAGACTAAATTCAGGCTGTAGCTCAACCATCTACTGTGAGACCAGGCAAATGACCACCTCATCTCTCTGAGCTTTGGTTCCTATTCTTTACAACAGGAGCAATTTTCTCACCTGTCTGTGTGACTGGCACAGAACAACATTTCAGAGCCCACTGTGTGGGCAAGACTGTAGCACACAGGCCCTCTCCCCACCGACAGGGAGGGTCCACCGGTCCACCTGATGAAAGGAGCCCAGCATTCCCACCCAGTGTGCATGCCTGTGTCCAACAGCCCGCCTCCAGGAGCCACGCCATGGACACACTCATCCAGAGCTGCACGGACAAAGCATGAAGTGCGCACACCTGTGTCCAACAGCCTGCCTCAATGACACGCTATGGACACGTTCATGCAGAGCTGCACGGACAAAGCATGAAGTGTGCACACCTGTGTCCAACAGTCCGCCTCAAGGACACACCACGGACACGTTCATGCAGAGCTGCACACGTTACATACAACGCAGCACTGCTCATCACTCCAAAAGACTGGAACAACCTAAGACCACGTGACAGGAAGCCAGTGGGAGTAACCTTCCATCTGCTTGCCCCTGGTGTTGAAGAAGAAGGCACACTGTCCGCAGGGGCCGGCCTGCACAGGATGCTGTGGAAAGATTCCGAAGAAACAGGCGACAGTGGTCACAGGACGGAGAGCAGCAAAGGGAGTGGGGCTTCCTTCTCCAGGGCCTTTTCAATGTTGTTCCATCGCTTATATTACATTCAAAACATCGGCTAAATGTTCTAACCCAGTGATAAAGGACATAGGCAACTAGTCACCCCTGACTCCCAGGGTCACCGTGTTCATTAAACGAAGAATAAAGGCGCAGCACTCTCGGGGTGTCCAGGAGGGGTCACTGAGAGGGTGCACCCCAGCCTTGAGGGGTGGATCCGAGCTGAAGGGGCAGCGGGGAGATGGCATTGCGGTGGAGAGAGCATGTGCACACGGGAAAGTTCAAATTCTAAGCCAGCTCTTCGACTGGCTCCAGAAAGGGCGTAAGGAACCCGTCTCGTGTAAAGTTGACAACAGGAATGGAAAGAAAGAAACCCCAACAGGTGGGCTGCACCCCGATCACGAAGGCCCCAAGCGCCAAGCCCAGGAGCCGGCACTTCCTCTTCGCAGTGGAAAACCACGGGCCTGTATAGACGTGGAGTGAAAGCAGGGAGCCAGGCATGACTTCATCCAGACGCTCAGACTGGAGAGGAGCAAAGGGGTGAGGCAGCTATTCACTGACAAGATGCAACTGTGAAGACATGAACAGGGGAACTGGCCCTGGCGGGAGGGGGGACACAATTCTGTCCCTAAATATGACCTTCTAACCATGCTGAAACAGCAGCTGAATGAGTAGGAAAAAAGGTACCCTGTATGTAAACAAATCAATATTTCCTACATGTATGGTAACACACAAAGGCCAATTTAAGTTTCTATGATAACAAGAGGCAGAAGCAGAGAAAATAAAAGCCAGTTACCGCAAGATTTCCTTTCAGACCACACCTCACCCTCACCCCATCGCCTGAGGCGGGAGGAGCACTGATCGTACCCGGGCTTTGCATCTCAGTTCGTCTATCCGATCAGGGACTGGCCTAGGAGACTGCTGAGAGCCTTCCAGCTGGCAAATCCACAGTCGACACCGCAGTACCACGAAGGCGGCCACGATACACTTCACCGCCTGTGGGACAAGCGAGGTAGCAAACCGAGAAATGCACAAAAGACGGGCTGTGCAGGGACTTGGACCATCCACAGCCGACGACAGAGAGCCAGCAATGGACAAAACATCTTCCTCGCGATGGCTGAAAGGTACCGACACCGGGGGAAATGCTGTGGGAACCAGCCTGGTTTAAATCTCTGAGGCTGATGGTCCAACAGCTCACAGTCACTCTGCTTAACGTCGGTCTGAAAGCTTCTTCCAGGGGACACAGAGCATCTGAGGAATTCCCAGCACATCTAACTTGTCAGTTCTATGCTTACCAAGGAAAGAAAGACGAGAGACAGACTATACGGACAGACAATGCCCAACCGTCCTGTAAAGGCAGAGCCATGGCCCCCAACCTGCGGCAGCCAGCCCAGGACCCAGCCTGTGGAGTCCGACCTGCAGGAAGTCAGCTGCTGCCTAGTGACAATCCAGGAGGCTGAGCAATAACTCGTGACCATCAGCCAGGACTGGATCAGTACCTGACAGCGTCCCTAACTCTGCCCCACTTCCAACTCAGTGCCAACCTGAGAAAGCCAACCCTGCTCCCTAACCAGCCACCTGTGATGCCCCCTTCTGTAGCTGCCCAGCCCCATCAGGACCCCGGGTCCCCCTTTCTCCACTAGGAAGCTCTCCCACCCTCTGCCTGCCTTGGGGTCCCTGCCAAACCCTAAACTCTGAATAAACAGCCATTGCCTTTCTCATGTGGTTGGTCTCCATCTATTTCCACAAAGAACAGTCTAGAACCGGTGCTTCCCTCCAGCTGGTCAGGCCCTGATGCAGCAGCCGAGTGAGGCGGATTCCAGGTCTGGAGAGAGCATCGTCCCCCCGCTCCCGCTCCCTGGGTTCTTAGTCACCCCCCGCCCACCGTCCGGGAAGCTGCCACATGTTGAGGAAGATCAAGGGCTTTGAAGTCAAACCCCTGGTCCCAGTACTTCATTTCCTCTCACAATGATGTGGCCTGGAGCCACTCCCTAACAGCTCTAAGCCTCTACTTCATCTTAATAAAAAGAAGCTTCCCTCTGAGACTGTATTAGAAGGAACTCTGTGTGAAGTAGCTGACAGGTGCTGGGTCTTCCTCAGGCCCCACCTGCCCGGGGAGAGCGCGGGACACCTGGGTGACAGGCTGGTGACCCCAAACCTCAGCACCTTTGACTCATAGGTGAAATGGTGCCCAGACCTGCTGTTTTCAAAAGACCAGGTTTGTTTCCATTTCCAACTTAGGGATGGGTGGCCTCTGACTCCCCTACGGACAGTGACCGGGCAGTGGCTCCGGACGGTGACCGGGCAGTGGCTCTGGCACCCCGCCCCCCCCACACACACACACGTCTGCGTTTAGCCCACTTGCAGGTGCCACTTCAGAATCAAAGCCAGGACTTGCCTCTGTAACAGCTCCAAGTGTGTTAGCTCACTCTTCAAGTCCTCTTCCGGATGGGAAACAAAGCTTTCATTGGCAACATTGTTATAAGCAGAAAAGATAAGATAAACTAAGAGGCAGATGGAACTTTTGCCAAAAAAAAAAAAAAAAAAGCTCTTCAGGGCTCACTGGGGTTGGGGGAGAACTGGGGCTGAGTCAGAAGTTACACCGCTGGCCTGGGGGAGAGGGACCACGACCCGCCAGACCAGCTGGCTGCTCAGGGTGGCATGTCCACAGTCCAGGTCACCGTTCTGGACAAACCTCTCCCTTCCCGCTCTTCTACTCAAGTGTCCAAAGTCACCCTAAGGCTGCTCCAGGCCTCGTCCCCCGAAGGTCAAGCCCAGACATCATGGCCTTTTTTTCTAGCAAAATTACTCAGTGCCACTCCGCCTTCCAAGCAGCCCGATGGGTCCACTGGAGGTCCCAGCCGGGGTCGGGGCGGCCCCGAGAGGCGGGGTTAGGCGTGAAACGGTGAAGAAAGCTCCTGTGCACACTGACCAGGGGCAAGCGAGCTAACTCAGGAGGCAAGGTTCGCGAGGCAGCCACGAGTCCTCCACAGGCCGAGTCACTCACCGGGCGCTCTGGGGCCGGCTGCCGCGCTCACTGCTGTGGGAGGTGTGATGTGTGATGTGGACAAGGCCCCGGCCACGCCTGTTTCCTCACCCTCACACGGGCACAATAACAGGGCTGCTCTGCAAAGCACAGGAGTTGGCACAGAGGGGCGCTTCATAGGACTGCTCTGAAGAAGTGCATCCATGTTGATAGGAGCAGGTAGCTATGTCCACTCTTCCCCAGGAGAGGCTGAGGGAGGCTCGGGAGACCGGGCACTCCTGAGGGCAGGCCTGGGTGTGAGCGGGCCTGGGTGTGAGCGGGCCTGGGTGTGAGCAGGCCTGGGAAGCACACAGCTCTGAGGAGACCAGGCGGAATGGGAGCATGGGGAGGAACGATCCTAAGAAAAAGCTAAAATGGCAGATTCGCTGGTGGATCTGAATGTTTGGGGAGGTGATTTAACTTCTTGGAGTTGGGGGGCGGGGACAGCTAGTGAATAAGTGAGAGATACAAAGACACTGCAGAGCAAAGCAGGGCAATGATCAACTCCAGGAGAAAGGACAAACTATGAAAAGAAGGAAATGCAGTCCAATTAGACTAAAATCTCATCTGTGAGTAAGAGTTCCAGATCATATTTCACCAAAACCGTGACCACAGCATGCTGAGCAGATGGGGTGTGGGCAGAGGAGGGGACGGCCAGGGCTCCACACCATCTTCTCCCGCAGCACACACGGGGAGACCCCGCGGACCCTGAAGGGGCTGGCTCTGGGGCCTGGGGCACAGGGTGGAGGAGGGCAGAGGAGGTGGCTGCTGTTCTTTTGGTCCAAGCTTTGCAGAACTTCTGACTCTTAGAACGATGCACCTGTATAACTTTGTTTAAAATGGGTATTTAATTTTTTTAGCAAAATCTGATACTTGACAGATAAGAATATCCTATTAAGTGGTGTGTTCTTAAACCTTTTGAAATCCAAACTCTGACAGTGTATGGACCGCAAAATATCCCCCCCTCTCCGGGAAACACACACATACACAGGCACAGAATTTCTGCACAGGGTTTTCAGCAGCTGGCAAATTGCTGAAGGCCAGGTGAAAAGCCTTGGGATTATAGACTCTGGTCTCTTACAGGAAGTTTGTTTCAAATCAGAGCTTCTCATTTACTATAAAGAAAAAAGAATCCTAATGAAAAACAACTTAAAACATGGACATGGTATAACGAGGCCACACTTGGCCTTAAATAGCTGTGCCCATCCCCAGCTGTCCCCCGACCAGAAGGCTGCACCCCATCCCTCCCTATGGCTGAAGGGAAGACTTTGTTTATCGGGCTTTGCCTTGGCCTTGAAGCAGATTCCCCAAATCTCAGGAATGAGAACCCTGCTGGGTTGGCTCAGCTGTTTCCATTCTAGAAGCGGACATGAAGTCACGCACTCTTCACCCCGGAAGAAAGGGGCCTCCACACGAACCTGAAAAGGCAAGGGCTCAATTCCCCACAGGGGTGTTTGTTCCAATAACGACTCCAACGACTTCCTGGCAAAACTCCGGGAATCAGAGCGGACGACTCAGATGCTCAAAAACCTAGAACTGAGCTCTGCTTCCGACAGGCCTGTCACTCTGTGAGCCTCGCCATCAGCTCAGGCGCGAGGCAGATGAGCAGGGTCTCGAGGGGGCTGCTGAGTCACTTAAAGGCTGGTGCCTTGGTGTATTCACTTGCGGGCGGAGGGCAACAATAACCACCTCACAGGCGCTGTCGTGAACGGGTCTGTCCTGGGGAAGGTGGATAATGCCCTCAGCTGTCCGCACCCTGATGCCTGGAACCCATGGCTGTGCCACGTGACACAGCGGAAAGGGCTCTGCCAGACCTTAGGGGGCACTATCTGGGTGGCCTGGGCGGCCCCATCTCCTCGCACGAGCCCTTCAGAGCAGAGCACCTGCTCCCAGTAGAAGAGAGATGTGACCGATGGGGGCATCAGAGGGCGGGAGCAGGGGCCCAGGGGCCCTGCGTTCTGGGACCAGGGGTGATGTGCAAGGACCACAGCGAGGCTCTAGGAGCTGACAGCCATCGAGGAAACAGGTCTCGGTCCTGCATCTGCTCAGGTGGTCTCCCTGCCAACACCTTGGCTTTGCCCAGACCCCTAACCTACGGCGCTGGGAGGTCGTCGGCCTGTGTGGTTTCGAGTCACTAGGGTGTGGGGATTTGAGATGTGTATGAAAATACCCCGAGGAGCATGTCACAGTGTCAAAGGCAGGATGGCCACGTTCATCCAAAACAACAGACGAGACTCGTTCTGAAAAACCTGAGAAAATGTTTGGGGGGTTCTAAATTTCCCGGAACACCTACAACTCTAGGTTCCAGGTAATTCACTGCCCTTCCTGGAACTCACACACCTGCCGATACCTGTCCTGCCTGGGACCCCCTGGCAGGGTGAGCCTGTCAGAGACGCTGGACGCAGCTCCAGCCCGGCCCGACCCTGCGGGGCTGTGGCACTCAGGACACCGCACCAACGTCACACCCAGGTCTGTTCTCCCACCAGACCGGGAGCCCCAGCACCTCACCTCCGAGTTCCACCTCGGATCTCCGCAGGGAGACGGTCCGTGGGCACAGCACGGGGTCTGCATACAAAGTCCTGTTGTACTATACGACAGCACAACTTCATACCTGTCTAGAGAATGCAGGTTCTCTGTGAGCCTCTGTATGTCCCCCACCCCTACCCACCCCCACCTGGAAAGCAGAGGCCGGAGGGAGAGCAAGAAAAGCAGACACAGCACTAACAGCTTCCAAAGCGGAGGGGCAGGCGGCCCAGGAAACCCTGGTGCTGAAGTCAGGTTCACAGGGATGCAGCTGCCTTCTGGGTACTTCCAATGGCAGCAGGAACACCTTGGATCTTGACCTTGGACTGCCTCCTGACCTTGACCTCAGGCTGCCTTCTGACTTTCCCAACCTCAAGACAGGTCACTTAGGACCTGGAATGTCAAAAAAAACACACTTCACTAAAGGAATGTTCAAGGGAATGTATGTAACTGAAGAGACCACTACAGGCTAAGCTGTGCACATTCCATAGTCCTGCTTACAAAAGACTAACGGTGACTGAAAGCTGACTTTTATGTTTCCCCCAAATACTAAAACACCAAACAATGAAAGAGAGAAAACACTCCTAAATGAAGCTGCCTGACATACCGAAAAACTAAAGGTCACCTGCACATTAAACATTTGGGACTGTAAAGAAAAACCCAGATTCATTACATTCTTAATGAAGCATTTTTTAAAATCCTTGGCAACATAATATTTTACAACTTGTGAAATTCCGGCACATTCATGATTTCATCTTATCGCCAGAACCACGTCCGGAGCCGGAGGGGGCAGGCCTTACTAACAATTAATTCCACGTGACAGGCCAGGGGCTGCAGCTCCGGGAAGGACTGGACTGAACAAACTCGCCCGAAGGCCAAGCTCCGGCCAAGTCTCCGGCCAGAAGCACTGAGGCCGGTTATCTTTACTATCCACTGCATACGGACATCCTGTCAGCCCAAAGGATGTGGAGGTGGCCTGAGTAACAGACACAGACATGATAGGACTTTAAAATGGAAAAAGAAGAAAAAAACATCTGGCGGGTGATGTGGGACAGGTGAGGAGGGTAGTGAACAAAGACTTCAACTTACAGTCTAAGAAAACTATCTTTGAACTTCTAATTTCCAAGCCAAAAAAAAACTTACTGGGAAAGGGGGCTTGATAGACTATCATAATCTTCTTATTTAAGAAAAAGCACCGTCAGTTCTTTAAAACAGGTGAACTAAGCTGTCTGGGCTCCGGGAAGAGATAGCGCCCCTCCCTCCATGAAAGACCCTGGTCTTTGAATCCATAGGAAACCCAGGCCCACTCCCAGTCACACACTCAGCGCAGCGCAGGGTTAAGTAGCTAAGCTTCAGTGGAGACAGTATCGTAATACCATCTAAGAAGCCACAGGAAAACCCAGTGGTCTCTAAAGACCCTCCCAAAACACGGTCCCTACAAACAAACCGCATGGAGCAAAGCAGTTTTTTTAAAAAATAAGAGAAGACAAAAATCCCACAAATTTAAGTGAAAATTGTAACTCAGTGGCATCACTACCTGACCAAACAGCTTTCATCTATTTTCAGTCCCTGTAATCAGCCAAGTAAGAGCAGCAGAGACAGGCATGCAGCTTTAAGAAAATCCAGCCCTGCCCTGGCCAGTTTTGCTCAGCAATCGTTGGCCCTTGGACCAAAGGGTCAAGGGCATGTACCTCAGTTTTGGGTTTGATCCCCAACCCTGGTCAGGGCACATGTGGGAGACAACCAATCCATGTGTCTTTCTCACATCGATGTTTCTCTCTCTCTCTCTCTCTCTCTCTCTCTCTCTCTCTCTCTCTCTCCCCTCCCCTCCCCTCCCTCCCACTCTCTCTAAAAATCAATGGGAAAAAATATCCTTGGGTGAGGATTAACAACAACAAAAAAAATCAAGCCCTGTCCGGCCCATGTGGCTCAGTTGGTTGACCGTGGATCTATGAACCAGGAGGTCACAGTTTAACTCCAGGTCAGGGCACTTGCCCAGGTTGCAGGCTCAATCCCCAGTGTGGGGCGTACAGGAGGCAGCCGATCCATGATTCTCTTGCATCACTGATGTTTCTATCTCTCTCCCTCTCCCATCCTCTCTGAAATCAATAAAAATATATTTTTTTAAAAAAAGAAAATATAGCCCACCAAATTCTCATCTTACCAAACAGATAAATTGGGAGATTAATATTTTAAAGGATTAATTACTATATTCCTTAGAATTGGAACTTTCTAAGTCACTTAACATATGATGCATTTTTTTTGCACGTAATCATTTTCAACTGTTTTAAACCATTACACAAAACCGCGTACACCTACTCAAGGCACTCCCCAAATTCCATTTATTTCAGACTCCCCAAATTAAAATCTCGTTAGAGACTGGGACATACAGAAGCTACAGTTGGCAGACCTCACACAACACGCAAAACATTGACGAAAGGCTCCTGGCAGGAGTTCTGCACCCAACTACTTCCTTAAGGGACCCATCAAACCAACGGGGTATAGTACAGACGTTGCAAGTAAAATTAATTATGAAGCATACACAAGACAATGTTTTAAACAATTGCTTAAGCTTCCACCAAAGACCCTGGTCCTTCACTCTGAGACACAGTGCACCCTCTTTGGAGAGTGGAGGGAAAACAAAGTCCCCTTTAGAAGATCCATTTGCAAAGGTCTCTGTGGTTTGGGCACTGCCCTCAGAGAACTTCCGTCCGCTGCACTTGGTTGGAAGAAGTAAAGGTCTGGGGCTCAGAGGCTCTCACCTCGTTTAAGACCCTCAACGGTGAGGAAGCTGAAAGGCAGGAGCAGAGCGACCGCATTCCAGGGTCAGAATGAGGCCCAATAGACTCTAATCAAGAACTCAACACTGTGCACCAAACACTAGGAAGTCATAGCAGATACTGATCTTCAGGCCCCTGCGGAGTTGAGGAATGGCGGATTCTAAATCACACACACCACCTGAGTGCCTGGTAGAGGAAAAAGCCCTCTCATTCAGATCTGCCTCCTGCCTGGCACGCCGTGCCCACCTCCGTCAGAGCACCTGCCAAGCAGCGCTGCCCCTAAGCATCGGTCCTTAGAGACCACGGCGCTCGGAGGGACATCCTGGGGAGGCTGCAGAGAGAAGGTGCCACCTGAACTGAGACCTTAAAAGGGAGTAAGCAGACCAGGCTGGCGTGGCTCAATGGTTGAGCTTCAACCTAGTAATCAGGAGGTCACAGTTCGATTCTGGGTCGGGGCACATGCCCAGGTTGCTGGCTCGATCCTTGGGAGGGGGGAGGGGTGGAGCAGCTGATCAATGATTCTCTCTCATCATTGATGTTTCTATCTTTCCCTCTCCCTTCTTCTCTAAAATCAATTAAATATATTGGGGGGGGGGTGAGGGGAGAATGAGTAAGTGGAGCTGGAGTGCCTGCAGCTGGGACGGAGGGATGGGAGGAGTTAAGGGCACAGATGGCAAGAAGGAAGGGCCTGCGAGCCGGGTTTGGACTGTACGGCTACAGCTGAGGCTGTGACATCTTCCTCCGCATTCATCTCGGTCACAGAGAATTTCAGTTTGGCTGTGTGAGAACTTGGCGCTGACCTCCGTCCTGGGCCGCAGCACTCCGAGAGGGAAAGCCTGTCTTTGCCTCTGCCTCCCTCGGGGAAGGGAATTATGGCTGGGCCCTCGCACGGTGACCAGGAGTTTACTGGAAGGGTACACGAGCGATTCCACCTGAGTGAAGCCGTCGAGAGAGAGAGAGAGAGAGAGAGAGAGAGAGAGAGAGAGAGAGAGACACCCAGCCTGCGGGGTAGGCCAGGCCGGCAGCAGGCTGAAAGCCCAGCTTCCCCATCCACAACCTCGCCCTGGCGGTCCCTTCCCCTTCGGAAACCTGACCTCTAACTGGAACTGCCTTGGCCTCATTCCCTGGGTGTGGATTCGCCTCCCTGCCAGCCCGCCAAATGCTGGAGGCTTTCCTGCACTCCCCGGTGCTCAGAGCTGCAAAATTAAATCTGCTTTTCCAGATTATTTTTTTCTCCCCAATCCTAACGGAAGAAATCCAGAAGCGTGGGGCAGAGGGGCTGGGCTGGGCTCCCTCCAATGGGAGCCGGCTCCTGCGCCCGCCTCCGGAGCAGGAAACTCCCCAGGAGAGGAGCCCACGGGGCGGGCCTGGTGACAGCCCTGCGCTCCCAGGAACAGGCCCCCGGCGGGGAGAGGGGCGGGTCCCCAGGAACGGGCCGCCTGCGGGCGCTCTGGCTCCTGCTCATCCAGCAAATAAGACAATAAATAAAAGAGGGGCCTGGGCGATGCTACCATGCCAACTGCACCCCTGGGCGCACCCCGAGGGCACCAGGACCCCCGCAAGGACCCATCAACACAGAGGCCCCCCCCGCGCGCGCGCACATGCGTTGGGGGGGCAGGCCCGGGTTCACGCTCCGACAAGCCGCGTGGGAAGGGGACGGGACAGAGTCCCCCAACTCGCAGGACGGCGAGGGCACCCCCCGCGCGGGTCCACGCAAAGCCACCCTTGGGGACACACAAACAGCGTGACCCAGTCGGGGGACAAGAAGGAGCCCCGACTCCTGGAGCGGCCAGGGCCCCCATGATGGAGGGTCCCCGCAGTCACCTTCAATGAGACGCAGTGAACCGGGGCCACGCGCGAGGGCCACGCAGAGCTACCTGCGGGCACACACAACAGGGAGCCGGCCACACCTGGGGGACCGGGTCCGCGGCGGTCAGAGCACCCTACTTTCCAGTGACCGGACCCCCGCGCACGGCCCCTCGGTGCCACCGCCGCCCCCCCCAGGCCCGGACAATACCTGGGCGCCCGGCCCGCGACGACCGGTCCTCGCCGTCCCCGCCCCGGTCCCCCGGTGCCCGTCCCCGCCCCGTGCCCACCCCGCTGTGGCTCAGGGCGGCGCCCCGCTCAGACCGGCCACACCCGGCCCGGGACCCCCGTCCCCGCCCCGGGACCTCTGCCGCCTGGGACCCCAGCCCGGTCCCCCGACCCCCGCCCTCCCGGCCCGGGAACCCGGCCGCCCCGGACCCGTGCCCGAATGGAACCCCCGTCCGGCCCCGCGCCCCCGCTCGGTCCTGGACCCCGCACCCGGCCCAGCAACCTCGCCCGCCCGTGAACCCTACTCTCCCGGGACCCCGCCCCGCCGCCCGCAGCCTCACCTCAGGCCGCCTCCCGGGCCGAGGGGAACGGCACCCAGCGGCCCGCAGAGCCGCGGCCGCCGCAACAATGGATCCCAGGGCGGGGCCGCTCGGCCCGTCCGTCTCCGTCTCGGGCCGGGGTTCGGGCTCGCGGAGCCGCCGCCGGGGCGAGGGAGCCGTGGACGCTGGCACCGCGCAGGCGCACTCCCAGCCCGCGGCCCGCGGCCCCGCCCCCGGCGGCGCCCGGCGTCCAGGGCCCGCCCCCCGACCAATGGGGAGAGAGAGATCCGCGGAGGGGGCGGGGCCGAGAGAAACAAAGGGAGGTGGGGTGGGGCGGGGCTGCGGGGGCGGCACTGGTCCCGCGGGGAGGCCGGACCTAGCCGCTGGCCCATCCGCGGCCCAATCTGGCGAGGGGAGGCCAAGTTTAATGTCCGTCTGGAATCCGCTCAGCAGATTGCTCATCCCAAACCCACAACGCCAACTTGAAGGCTTGGTCTGCCGAACATAAAGGGAAACTGAGGCCCAAGGAGCGAGATCGTCTGCTGCCCTCAGTCACCAAGTCCCATTCGCTCGTTCATCTTTTATTCATTCAACCAACATTGCAGCGCTTGTCGGAGGTGCATCAGGAGAGGGAGGCGAAGGCTCCATCCTTGGAGGAGCGCCTTCAAGCAGGTCCAGGAGCTCTCGGGGTCACTTTAACGCCTGAAAAGGGAGCCAGGAGCCCAGCTGCCACCCTCTCCTGCGGGCAACCTTTTGTGGTTCTGCTCTTCCTACTGACATGTCCTCCTTTCCTCTCCTGGCACCCCATACGGCCCGACACCACCCATCACCTTTAACCTCTGTCCTCATCTCCGCGGTATTTGCTTTCTAGGTATCATGTGGGCCCCGCTGGTTTTTCCCTGTTATCAGCAGCTCTCCCAGAGTCTCCAGGATCCCCCCTTCCCTGCCCAACCTCTGCGTGATGGGGTGTTGGGGTGACCCATGGCTCGGCCAGATGCCCTCCTATTCACCAGGATGCTCTTACTGGAAATCTTCCTCCAGGTTTTAAACACACTGCGGGTCACTGCTAGATCCTTATCCCTAGCCCGGACCTCTCCCACCCGGCTGAATGCCCAGGCGGCATCTCACACCTGCCAGGGCCAAAACAAAGAGCTGTATTCAGTGCCCCTAACCTGCTGCTCCACATTCCTCCCCCCGCTCAGTCAATGCCCCTCCGTCCACACAGAGGCTCAGGCTCCAGTGTGGCCCCTCTGCAGTCCCAGGGCCTCACCCACCATGCCTGTCACAGCAGTTGCAGCTGCCCTCTGAAGTGTGACCTCGCATGAGGACAAGCCGGAGTCTGCCTCGGGGTTGGAGTGATCGCTGTGCCAGAACAGGGCCAGGCACCCTGCAGGCACTCAGGGAATGCTGGTAGGATGGCTGGCTGGCTGACTGGACAAGTGGGTGGATGGATGGACGGAGAGATGTGTAAGGTCTTGACAGTGACTGGAGCAAACCCCATCCCCATCTCCCTGCGCACGCGTGCACACATATACACACACACATGCACACACACACACACACACACACACCTGAAAACCTGGCTCCTGATCTGATTTGCCAACAAACTCCTGCGGGAACATAAGCAGCTCCTACCCTCTCAGCCAGGGCCACAGTGTGGTTGGGGTGTGCTCAGAGGTCAGGAAAACGCATCTCGGCACATTTCAGCTGAATCCTCTGCTCAGGGCATAGCAGGCAGCCGTGTCCTCACCTGGAGCCCTGACTGGGTCAGGTCCACTTCCAAACTAACTCGGGTTGGTGCCAGATTTCACTTCCGAGGGGCTATGGGCCGGAGGTTGTCCTCAGGGACTACAGAGCCTCATAGTGTGGAGGTGAGTGCTTCAAAGGATGTAAGTAGAAGCTCTCTGCCTAGTGTGTAGGATGAATTCTTAGTAATGTAACCTGACCATGGGAGTGACACCCCATTGCCTCTGCCACACTGATTGGCTAGAACAGCGGTTCTCAACCTGTGGGTCGCGACCCCTTTGGGGGGGGGTCGAACGACCCTTTCACAGGGGTCGCCTAAGACCATCGGAAAACACATATATAATTACATATTGTTTTTGTGATTAATCACTATGCTTTAATGATGTTCAATTTGTAACAATGAAATTGGAGGTCACCACCACATGAGGAACTGTATTAAAGGGTCGCGGCATTAGGAAGGTTGAGAACCACTAGGCTAGAAGCTGTCCCAGGCTCCACCTGCACTCATGCATGCGGTGCTGGGGGATCAAATGTGCCAAAGGTCGACTCTCAGAAACTGAGTTAAGACATGAGTGCATGGCCCTGGTCGGCTTGGCTCAGTGGATAGAGCGTTGGCCTGTGGACTGAAGGGTCCCAGGTACGATTCCTGGTCAAGGCACATGCCTGGGTTGTGGGCTTGATCCCCAGTAGGGGGTGTGCAGGAGGCAGTCAATCAATGATTCTCTCTCATCATTGAGGTTTCTATCTCTCTCTCCCTTTCCCTTCCTCTCTGAAATCAATAAAAATATATGTTTTCAGCTGCTATGTTTGTGGTTGTTTGTCATGAAACAATAAAAAAAATGAATACAACAACCTAGGTCCCCTCTCCATTACATACATTCATAGCACCCTGGACTTTTTTCTGGCAATGTTGTCACAATCATACTTACTTGTTTAAAATATCTCTCTTGCGCCCTAGCCAGTTTGGCTCAGTAGATAGAGTGTCGGCCTGCAGATTGAAGGGTCCTGGGTTCAATTCCAGTCAAGGGCACATACCTCGGTTGCAGGTTCCTCCCCGGCCTGGGCCCTGGTAAGGGTGTGTGCAGGAGGCAACCAATCAATGTGTTTCACTTACATCAATATTTCTGTCTTTCCCTCTCTCTTCCACTCCCTCTAAAAAAATCAATGGGACAATATCTTCTGGTGAGGATAAATAAATACATAAATAAAATTAATTAAATCTCTCTCTGGCCCCTGGCATAAAAGCCCCATGAGAGTGGAAATGGAGTATGTCCGGCTCACCACTGGCCTCCAAAAGCCCAGCACCGTTTTGTTGTAGGGCCATTGGTGGGTGGCTGGCCCTTCTCTCCTCCCCAGCCCGCTTTCCCTGGCAGTGTTCCCCTATAGAGACCCAAAGAGCTTCTGGCTTCCCAGCTTCCCCTGGAGCCGGAGGTGGTCATGTGACACGGTCCTGGCCCGGGACACAGAGGGGGAGTCACTGAAAGGCTTCTGGCCGAGGTGCCCTGGGGCCCATTTGGCCCAGACCACAAAGAGCTGAGTGTTTATTGTTCAGGAATTTTGTAAGTCAGTTGTTCAACACAGTCGGTCATTACTTAACAATTAAGTTATACAAACTTACAGTGAAAAATTATATTAAAAGCAAAGAGAATACTCAGAACAACTTCCTAATTATTTTACCGCAGCTTATAACGATCTGCTTTGAAGAATTCTGCATCCGTGGTAACTGCATGATGAAAAAGCTCCGTGATGGGGTGCTGTGGGGGCCTCCTCCCGGAACACAGCCACCAGCGACATGTTTGAAATCAGGGGCGGCAGGAGCGTTGACACCACAGAAATTGGCAGCTGCTGCGGATCGGGACTCCTCTCCTTCCTCCCACCCCCAGGACGCCAGGAGCTGGAGATGGACCAGCACACCTCGCCATCTGGGGAAGACGCTGTTCTCTGGGGAAGGGAACAGATGCAGCTCGCCCTGCCTTTGCTCAACCCCAGGGATTCCTCCCTGGAACGCACACGTGATGTACGGAGCTGGAGCCGCCGTCCCGCAACCGCGAGCACCGTCGGAATCAGAGAGATTCTGACTTAAAAAACCAAGTGCTTTCTTTGTTTAGGCCCCGTTAGTCCACTTTCCTGTGACTTCCAGAATTCCTACCTGACGAGTGTAGGCATCTCACAAAGTCTGTGAATGAATAACCCCGCCCGCTGCTCCGCTGCTCCTTCCTCCGCCCTGTCTCCGCCTTGGGCTTGCATCCACCAGGGAGCCAGCCCGGCAGGTGTCCCAGTGATGAGGATGCTTTTCCGCGTAGGAACTGAAATTCGGAGACCGCTTTGTAACCTCAGAACGTAAGCCCAGTCCCTCCTGGCCCCAGTCTTTCCAATGCCGTGTCCGTTCGATGGGAAATAAATCAGGGTTTAGTGATCTAAGAGTTGAACCGGCACTTTCTGGGGGGGGTTGGGGAGGGACTCCTGACCTCGTCGGACACTGTGAAGCGGAAGTGCGTGGCTTAGTGCCCCGAGACTTCCTCCCCGACTCTCCCAGTGACATTTCTCTTTAGAAAAAAATAAATTACAAGCTGTGTATAGGCCCAGGTGAGCTGCCCTCCACGATGCTCCCTGAAGTTTTCCTGGATTCGGGGGCTCAGAGGGGCAGAGGTCAGCCGCTTGGGCGCCTGTGGGAAATCCAGGTCCGGTTTGGGATGGGACAGCAGCTCACCGATGCGATGAAAGCCCACGTGCCTGCTGCAGTCACCTGTTGCTATGTAACCAAGGCCCCCAAACCCAGCGGCTTGAACAACTGAGGCTTACTGTCTCACAGCAGTGGTTCTCAACCTTCTGGCCCTTTAAATACAGATCCTCCTGTGGTGACCCAACCACAAAATTATTTTCGTCGCTACTTCATCACTGTCATGTTGTTACTGTGATGAATCGTCATGTCAATATCTGAGATGCAGGATGGTCTCAGGCGACCCCTGTGAAAGGGTCGTTCGACCACCCAAGGGGTCGCGACCCACAGGTTGAGAACCGCTGGTAAACCACGGGTGGGCCCTGGCCAGTGTGGCTCAGTTGCTTGGGCGTCAACCAAAATGTTGCTGGTCGGATTCGGGCTGGATCCCAGGCGGGGCGCGCAGGAGGCAGCTAACGGATGCTCTGCTCTCGCATGGATGTTTCTCTTCCTCTCCTCCCTTTCACTCTCTCTGAACATCAGTGGGAAAAATACCCTCGGGAAAAGCACTGCTCACCAACAGCGCGGGCCTTCTCCCCTCTGCCACACCGGTGCCTGCGTTTCCCAGACCCCTTTGCAGTCGGATGGGGCCAAGGGACAAGTTCTGGCCAACGGGCCACCTGAAGGTGGCACAAGTCACTTCTGAGCCAGCCCAGGACTTGCTGGTTTGTCACACACACCCTCTCCCTCCACCGCAGTGAACTCTGGGGTTTGGGTTGGGATTTAAGTAGCTTGGAACGTACAGCCCCCCGGGGGAGAAGGGTCCAGAAAGGAGGCTGCAGGCTCTGACACCTCCCTGCCCATCTGCCCTGGGGTTCCTGACACCCCAGGCTGGGGATGATTTGGGAAGGTGGGTGCCGTTGGCAGACGCGAAGGTTGGCGTGCAGAACTGAGCCGGATGTGGCTGGTGCAGGCCCTCAGCACCGGGGCAAGCGGGGCTCCGCGCACCCCGCGCTCTGGAGCAGGGACTGTGCCTGGCACCTCCACACCCAGGGCAGTGCTGGGCACAGACAGGCGCTGGGCACGAGCGCTCTAAACTGACCTCGTATCCCGGGCACCCAGGGCACACTCGTGGCTGGACGGCGCGGAGATCCCAGGGCTCCTGGGGGCGCCAGGGCCCAGGGCAGGGCAGCCACACCGTCTAACCTGCAGTGTTAGCCACATTGGCTCCTGAAACTTAGACATGTACACCCTAGCTCCCCACTCACACAGCCGCACGTGTGCTACCGTATTGGACAGCGTGGGTACAGAAGTCCCATCATCACAGGGCGTCCTCGGGCCGAGCTGTTCTGGAAGCACCGAGGCCTTGAGAAACCTCGGGGCGAGCAGTGTCCACCATCAACGACCCCAGCGGCATCCCCAGGGCAGGGCACCGGCCTGGGACCGGCAGCCTCCCGGGTGTGCCGCCGGGAGAGGGCAGCGTCAATGACCAGATAGAGAAGAACCTGGTGGCACCCGGCAGGTGTGAAGGGACAAGCAGCCCTAACCGGTTTGGCTCAGTGGATAGAGCGTCGGCCTACGGACTGAAGGGTCCCAGGTTTGATTCCGGTCAAGGGCATGTACCTTGGTTGCGGGCACATCCCCAGTGGGGAGTGTGCAGGAGGCAGCTAATCGATGTTTCTCTCTCATCGATGTTTCTAACTCTCTATCCCTCTCCCCTCCTCTCTGTAAAAAATCAACAAAATATATTTTTAAAAAGAGAGAGAGAGAGACAAGCAGTGTGGCTGTGACAGGAGGGACAGACACCAGGACCCCACGCGGTGGGGTGGTGAGTGCGGCTGTAGAGGGTAGCCACTGGGAGCCTGGCATGATCCTGTGGATGTTTTCAAATGCCACTCTAGCCCTGGCTCAGTGGATAGAGTGTCAGCCTGCGGACTGAAGGGTCCTGGGTTTGCTTCCTATCAGGGCACATGCCAGGTTGCTGGCTTGATCCCCAGTGGGGGGCGTGCAGGAGGCAGCCGATCCATGATTCTCTGTCATCATTGATGTTTCTCTCTCTCCCTCCCCTTCTCCCTTCCTCTCTGAAATCAATAAACATATATTAAAAAAAAAAGTCACCTAGAGCCTGGCCGAGTCACGCCCTGGAGCAAGCAGGGGTCCCAGGCCTTTGGCTCCCCCCATCCCACCTCCTTATCCAGCCCCTAATGGCATCCCCCACGCTATGCCCACGCCCAGTGCCAGCTCTCGGGGCGACCCTCCACGCACCATCAGAGAAGGGCCCAGCCCGCTAGGAAGGGCCCGAGTTTCTAAGAAGCGCTTGGCACTCACAGTTAGAACACACCGTCCTTTATTTCCCAGGTTCCCGGGCCCCACATCGCACGAGTGAGACGGGGATTTCCAGTCGCTCGGGCTCAGCTCGCTAAGTGGACGGAAGCGCGTTAGGTGCTAGAATTTCCCTTCCCTGGCCGGGCCGGGCTGGCGCGGAGCCGGGCGCCACAGCCTGGCGTGTGCAGGGCTGGGAGGAAGCTGAGCGAGGCTGACTCACGGGCGGGATGGCCAGGACACACGAGGATGCGGCTCCACAGGACACCGGGAACGGACGCGGGCCACACCTTGCTGGTTCCCACAGGCCTCTCGAGGCACTTCACAAACAGGGCGACAGGGTTTGCGCCCACCTCACCCCTGGTGACAGCCCGTGCCTCTCAGCGCGACCACAGGCCTCTGCCAGGCTCTGCCGACTGGCCGATTGGACAGTGTCGCAGCCTCTGCACCGAGGGCCGGTGTCCACCTCAGGACCACCCACGAGGCATGGCTCCGGGCCACAGGTGCGTGTTCCACTGTGGGGAGGTGGGGCACCGCTGGCCCCGTCACCAAAAAGCCACACGGGGCGTCTATCCCGGGGCCCTGGCCTGCGGGGAGGTGGATCCGCCCCGAGACGTGGAGAATAACAGCGAGGACATCGCTGGACACAGACTTCACACGCACGTACACACAGCACTGGGGGGGGAGGGGCGGGCTCTGCCTTTCGGGGGACCCGTGTGACAGGCACAAAAGAAAGAGAAGCAAAAAGAAAACAGACGAGGAGTCCATGTACTAGGGACACGGAGGACGGAGACCACACAGCGCGGAGGGGCGGGGCTGAGGCTGGAGCCCCCAGGGGGTTGCAAACTAAACTCTCCAGATATGTCGCCTCAGGGCCCGCAGGCTACACTTCTTAGTAAAATAAAACTTTGTGTTACTTTAAAGATATCCTTTAGGCATCGGGGGTGACGGGGAGAATCGTGTGTGCTCGAGGGCCCGGAGGAGGGCCCTGTGCCACCACCAGCAGCAACACTTGTCACCCCACACTTGGCACCGCCCTGGGCCCCTGGGCTATGGGCACGAGCCAGTGCCCTCCGGGGCCAGCGGACACTGGAGCCCTGTGATGGTGACCGGGCCTGTCCCTGACAAGCCCCCTCAGATCCCAGGTCCTGGTCCCCTCCGTGCCCCCAGGGCGGGGAGGGCCGGCTGCTGTCTAAATGCCCCTCCCTCCCCGGGGACAGCCACTGCAGCATCTTGCTGGTGACCAGCACAGCGGGGAAGGGGCAGTGCAAAGCCAGGCGCCAGGGCCCTAAACTACAGGCAGGATCTCAGGTGCACGTGGTGCTGTGGAACCTGCTCCCGCCCCACCCTCGGCCCCCTGCCCGCCCAGGCGCCCGCCCACCCTGTGGGCACAGAGGAGCCGGAGGCAGTGCCACGGGAGGGTGTGCGTGGTGCCGTGGCGCCGGCTCTGCGGGCTCGGCCTCGGCGCGGGGGGGGGGGGGGGGGGGGGGGGGGGGGGGGTGGGGGGGGGTGCGGCCTCAGAACAGCAGGGCCTTCTTCTTAAGGTCATTCCTCTTCCAGAGCGCCAGGCGGTCGAACTCTTCCACGCTCATCCCGAACACCTCCTGGAACTCCGTGGGCGACAGGTGTCTCTTCAAAGAAAAGGAAACCCAGGGGAGCGTGAGCACCTCAGCACTCGGGGCGGGTGGGGGGGGGGGGCCGGACCGCCAGAGGCTGCGCATGGGGCCTCGGTCCTGGGTCCCCCTGCCTCCCTGTCACACCCACCCTGCTGCTGGGAGCCCAGAGGAAAGAGACTCAGTCATGCAGCTCCCACTGGGAGCCCAGGTCACAGCGCACCGGGGACTGGGACGCCCTCTGGCCCCGAAGCAGCTGGGCCAGGGACTAGCGCACACGCTCACGGCGCTCTGTGCCCACGGTGCTGTCCGAGGAGGGGCAGGGGGTTTACTGTGGCCCATTTCACAGACAAGGAGGAGGCGTGGAGAGCGAGCAACGAAGCCCGGACCTGATTTTGAACCCTCCCTGTCCCCCAGCCTCTGCGTCCTGAGTCACAAAAGTCCCTCCTAATAGAATTTGAGCCCAGAGTTCAGTACACACACACACACACACACACACACACACAGTTACAGACACAGTCACAGAGACACACACACAGTCACAGAGACACACACACAGTCACAGAGACACACAACAGGAATACACACGGAGACGCCCAGGCACATACCCGCCCCAGCAGGCTAGTCTCGGTCTCTGCCGGGAAGGGGCCATGGGCCTGCTGCTGTGAAGGAGCAGCAGGAAGATGGATCCCGAGCTGCCGGGCAGGGTGCCGTGGTGGGGGTTTCCTGGAGGCGGAGGAAGCTGCTCCGCCCACAGAGATGGGGACTGTCATTGCAGACATCAGCGCCGTGTCCCAGCCTCATCACAGTCCCCCCGGGGACAGTGGAGACATGAAAGGGCGGGAGAAAGGAGCATGGTTCCCACGGGCTCAGCAAGTACCCACTGGGTGTGTGCGACGCAGAGACCCCGGCCCTGGGTGCCGCTGGGGGTGGTTCACACGTATGAACAAGAGCAAGGCCTCTGTCCTGGCGCCTGAGAACAGCTGTGGGAGGGGCAGCTCAGGAAGCAGGGCCAGGCCTCGGAGAGGCGGAGGTGCCCTCCTTTCCTACCCCGGGGGGTCTACGGCACCTGCTCAGGGGTGGGCTGGCGAGTCAGGGCCAGCCGGGACCCTCAGTGATCCTTACCCTGCTGATGGGGGTGCTCCCCCACCTGCCCCCACCTGCAGGAGCCACTCCACAGCAGGGAAGGCAGGTGGGGCCCGTAGGGAGGGAGGGCGCTGCAGGGGTCCCTGCTGAGTTGGCAGCCCTGCAGGCCGGTCACAATGATGGGGTGCTGGTCAGATCTGAGAATCACAAGGCCCTGAAACCTACCAGAACAGGCTCAGTGGCACAGGCCTCCCAGAGCAGCCGAGGGAAGCGAGGTTTGGGGCCTTTGGGCTAAGATCAAGTCCCGGGCCAGCAGGGGACCGCCCTGCCCTGTTCCTGGCCCCTCATCTGTAAGGACAGAGCTGGGCCTGCGGGCTGTACGCTGGGGAGGGTCAGTGAGGAGGGACCTGCCGGCCCGGACCTGTTCCCCCCTCCGGCTCCGGCTCTGTGGTCCAGTGTCCGCCTCACCTGGCCGGGTGCCCTGCCTCCAGCTGGGAGGGGTGAGGGGCCCTGCTCGTGGCTGCTGGGAAATTGGCTCAAGATAAATTCGCTCACGGTCACAAGGCAGACTCACCCCTGCTCCATCCAGGGCTCTTGTCGATGCCCCATGTGTTTGCTGTAGCAGCAGGACAGGGCAGGACACAGATGACTCCTGACCCCTGGCTCCTGAAGGCTCCTCAGGAGGAGGGCAGCCCTACCCTCTCACCCCCTGGGTCTCACCAAGGCCAGGCACAGCCCAGCGCCTTCCTGAGCCGCCAGGAAGGAAGCCCAGGGCGTGGTGCCTTTGCAGAGGGGCTGGTCAGCCTCATTCTGGGTCAGCCCACTCCCGGGGTGCACCGACCCCCATGGCATGGCCTGCAGGCTCTGCTGGGGAGTCTGCCTACAGGTGACCCTCCAGGGCAGTGTCCTGCAAAGACCTCCAACCCAGTACCACACAGCCCAGGATTCCCATCTTGGCTCCGCCCCTGTGCAGCTCGCTCCACCCCCTGAAGCTGGCTCCGCCCCCTTGCACCTGGCTCCACCCCCACGCAGCTGCACTGAGGGACTGGAGCTCAATTGTGATCTCTGAAAACAGCCAGTGGGAGGGGCAGCTCAGGACACAGAGGCGGAGGTGGGTATGAGCAAGTGGGTGCTGTGACCCATTCTTCCTCTGCTTGGACGGCCAGCCCCTCCTCACCTGCCAGGCAACTCCCCCTCACTCCTCAGACCTGGGGGGATGCCAGCCCTGCCCCAGGCTCCCCGAGCCCTCAGTTTCCAGGAGTTGGGAGAAGAGGCCTCTGGCCCTGGGTTACAGAACATTCTACATACAGACAGGACAGGACGGTGCAGTCGCATCCACAGCAGAGGCGGTGGAAGGCGTAAAGGAGTGGGGGGGGGGGGCGGGGAGTTTTGAGTATTTGTACCTTTGCCTTAAATACAATTGACTCCGCCCAAGTTTACGTAACTAACTTTTCTGCAATGGCTGGGTCTCACACCAGCATGAAGGGTTCCTAACATTTAACAGTGGGAGCAGCTCCAACCGCCACTGAACTTGCCCTGGGCCATGGTGCCCAGGGAGGACAGGAACAGGACATCCCTGTGCCCAGGGACAGGTGGGGTGCTCAGAGGCACGCGGCGGCTTGGAGGAGGACTGCAGGGCACGGGAGGGCTGTGACCCACGCTTGCTCCGCTCTCTCCTCCCTTCACCTGTGGAGCGGGTCCGGGGACACTGACCCTAGCAGACCAGGCCCCCCGCCCCTAGAGAGCTCCCAGCTGGGGGGTGGAGGGGGTCAGAAAGCAGGCAAGTCCACTGCGGGTTGAGGGACCAGGGAAGACCCGGAAGGCTTTGCAGGGGGGGACGCCCTGTGACCGGAGAAGTGAATCTCTGACTTAACTTTGTGACCTGGAACAAGTGGCAAAGGTTTCCTGGAAACACCACCCGGTAACAACTTAACCTCTGGCCCCCAGCAAGCGCTCAGTACAGGAATGTTAGTGGCAACCACAGGGAACGCACGGCGCTGTGCCAGCCCTCTGCCACCTCTGGCTTCTGGAACATGCCAGGCTCTTTGCCACCCCAGGGCCTGCAATGCACTTTCCCCCACTCCACACAGTGGCTCCTCCTCATTCTATAGATCCCAATGCAAAGGTCCCCTCCTCCAGGGGCCCCTCCAGGATTGCCTCCGCCAACCAGGCCCTCGAGCCCTGCTGTGCCGTGTCCCTCGGCGCTCAATCCCTGCAGCCCTCTCAGGCCCCTAGAGCCCTGGGTGCTGGCGCAGGCCCATCCCTCAGGACCCTGTCTGTGCATCCCCATCATCTACCAGGGTCTCATCGGACCGGTCAGGTGAGTTCAAACAAAGCAGGCTCTTCTACAGCTGCCCGGCCTTCTGTCTCAGGCACATTCCACAGCTTGGGCTCCTGCTGCTCCAGTGAACCCCCTGTGCGGTCTGTCAGCCCCGTCCCCGCCAGGAAAGCACAGGGCAGCGCTGTGAGCCGCCTCTCCCCTCCCGGGTCAGCCCTGCCCTGCCCTGCCCAGCACTCAGCCCTGCGCTGCCCGGCACTCAGGAAGAAAGGTCTGGGCTGCTGAACCAAGGAGGACCCACTGGAGTGACTCACAGGGACACAGCCCCCCGCCCCCGGCAGACAAGAAGTGCTTTCCCACGGCACCCTTTCTTGTCTGCATGACCACACACTATGTGAGTCTGGCCAGGCCTTGGCGCCCAGCTGCCAGCAAACCTCGCCTCGGGGCTGCTGGGAGGCCTGCAGCAGACGTGGCTCACATCTGCAACCAGCTGACTGAGGAAAGGTGACCCTCCAGCCCTGGCCGCTGTGGCTCAGTTGGTTGGGTGTCCTCCCACCTACCGAAAGGTTGCTGGTTCGATTCCCGGTCAGGGCACAAGCCCAGGTTTCGAGTAGGGGTGTGCAGGAGGCAGCCGATCGTCATTTCTCTCTCACATCGATGTGTGGATGAAAAGGGGCCACAGGCCACCCTAGCCGGTTTGTCTCAGTGCATAGAGCATCGGCCTGTGGACTGAAGGGTCCCAGGTTTGATTCTGGTCAGGGCACATGGCCGGATTGTGGGCTCGATCCCCAGTGTGGGGCGTGCAGGAGGCAGTCGATCAATGATTCTCTCTCATCATTGATGTTTCTCTCTCTTTCCCTCTCTCTTCCTCTCTGAAATCAATAAAAAAATATATATTTTTTTTAACAAAAGAAAGAAAGAAAAGCGGCCACATGCTAACCTGACAAGCTCAGGGGAGGCCTGCATGGAGGTCTTGCAAACTCAGAGACCTCAAATAACCCCAACACAATGGATGGTCTGAAATGAAAGCTTTAACTAAAAGCAGTTCATGGTGGGTAGTCCAGTCCTAGGCCGTATCTTTACAGACAAAGATCATCTCTGACCTTAACTGAGCCTTTTTCTTTTTGCATCTATGATAACACACCTTGGGAATGTCAAGGTGGTGTAACTTCCCTTCATCCAGGTCCCTCAGGGCACAACCAATGCACCAGGACCCAGACCACAATTCCCTCATTGTCATTGTTATCCTATAATCGGCATGTGTCTATCATTTTACTCTATCCAATCCCAGAGGTTTCCCCTCTTCGCTTTCTCCCGCCTCTCTGGTCTGTCACCATGGATTTCCTGTAACCACCTGTGGCTCCTTCTCTGACTCTAATGTATAAACAGGTGGAAATGCCATTCTCTGGAGCACTGTCCCAATCCACTGAGTCTCTGCTCCCCAGCAACTGCTGACATTGTGGCTCAAAGAAACTCACAACATTTCTTCCCAGGCTCGAATGTTTCTTATGTTAACAGGTTTCTCTCTCTCGTTCTCCCTTCTTCTCTAAAAACCAATAAAAAATCTTAAAAAAAAAAAATAAAAGACGTCCTTCCATAACGTGGTGGTGGGCAGGGGAAGGGCCTCATCCAGCCCACGGAGGCCTTCGGAGCAAACACGAGGCTTCGGGGAGAGAGATTCTGCCTCAAAGAGCCATTGCCTGGTGCCCCCGCCCCCACCCCCTATCCCTGGCCTGGGCTGAGATGTTAGAAATTCATTTTGCAGAGTCATTAATCCGGGAACAGCAGGGCGCAGGGCCCTGAGCGACACAGCCCTCAGCAGGCAGCCCGCTCTGCCTCCCAGAACCCGGGGCCCAGGAGGGGCCTCCAAGGCCCGCAGCCACCGCACTGAGCATGAAAACCGTGTGTGCCCATGTGCCCAGTGCCTGGGGCAGCCGGGGCAGCGTCATCGGTGGGACGGGGTTTGCTCACTAACCGGACCGGGTAGAGCCTCAGAGCCCCACTGGCTCCCGGGATTGTGCATCCGGGAGCGAGCTCCTTCTCCTCCCCGTGGCCGAGCCTCATGGCCCAGCCTCGTGGCCCACGCTGCCTCTGAACACGCCCCTGGCCTGTCATGAAGTTCCAGCAAGCATGGTGCTCGGCCAGCCACAGCCCATCCCTCGGAAAGCTTTCTCCCGCCCGCTGTCACCTACGTGCCTCTTCGTCAGGTTGGGAAAGTGGGGACGACATGGACCAAGTGACCGAGCTGGACATGCTGCCCCCGCCGGGGCTTGCTCAGGGCCCAGTGACTGCCTCTCAACAACGGATCCACGCTCACATCACTCAGCAGCACAGGCAGGCCACGCCCCTGACAGGTGAGGAGGCAGGCTCAGAGAGGGTGAGTAACTCGCCCACAGTCACACAGCTGGACCCAGGCCATCCCGACCCTAAGAATGCCACCCTGGACGGTGAGAGGCTGACCCATGAACACAAGGGTGAGGTGTCTCAGCATTGCCAGCCCAGGTGCAGGGCGTGGCCTCAGAGGAGAGGGGCTTGGGTCTGTCTGGGGATAGGCAAGGCTCCCTCCCCTCCAACCGGAAGCTCCCGGCACAGCAGACCCTCAGAGGGTTGCTGCCAAAGGCAGGAAGGGCCTGAGCTGCGCCAAGGCACGAGGCCCTCCGGGCAGGGCCGGGCCCCAGCCCCTCCAGGACAGAGCGCACGGGATCGCTGGGAGGGCGGTAAACTGGGGGGTGGGCCTGCTGGTCTCACTCTGCCCATTGGGGTCACACGATTTATCTGCCCACTTCCCATGTGACCACACTGTCCACGGCAGGGGATTGTCCCAGAGCCCCTAAAGTCACCAGCATTTACTGAGCACCTACTAAGTGCTGGCAGGGGCCTCCGTGGTGACTTTCGCTCTGAGTGTCCTGAATTCCCGCTGAGCGTCCTAGGCCACAGCGTCAATCATTGTCAGAGTTCCGGCTCCTGGCGCTCTGCCCAGTGACCACTGTGCCCGCCACCTGTCCTGACAGCCTGGAGTCTCACCACAACCATCGCCCATTGCCAAGGCCGCCACCTCGACCCCCAAATACTGCTGGGCCCTGCCCACTTCCTGCCTCAGCACTGCCACCACACTGTCCATCATTTCTTGCTCAGGTGACCGAATTCCTTCCTACACAGGCTCCCTGCACCCACACGGCCAATCCAGGCCTCCCAATGCAGCCCTGGGCGTCGCTTTACATTACAGCCCTAACTATTTACCCCCAGCTTACAAGCCCAGTGACTGCCTCTCAACAACGGATCCACGCTCACATCACTCAGCAGCACAGGCAGGCCACGCCCAGCCAGGGTGGCGCCATGGCTGTGAATCGGCCCATGAACCAAGAAGTCACAGGTTCGATTCCCGATCCAGGCACATGCCCAGCGTGGGGGCTGGATCTCAGTAGGGGGCATGCAGGAGGCAGCTTATGAATGTTTTTCTCTCATTGATGTTTCTATCTCTCTCCCCCTCTCTCTAAGAATCAATAAAAACATGTGTTATTTTTTTTTTAAAGCCATTGCTTTTAGCCCAGTGGTTCTTAACCTTCTGGCCCTTTAAATACAGTTCCTCATGTTGTGACCCAACCATAAGATTATTTTCGGGGCTACTTCATAACTGTAATGTTGCTACTGTTATGAATCGTCATGTAAATATCTGATATGCAGGATGGTCTTAGGCGACCCCTGTGAAAGGGTCGTTCGACCGCCAAAGGGGTCACGGCCCACAGGTTGAGAACAGCTGTTCTAGCCAAAACCAAACTGCTTAACATGGCCTAGGGCCCTGTAAGACCTGGCTCATCCTTAGGGCCACCCTGCTCAAGCGTAGCCACCTCAGCCTCCTCACAGCTCCTCCTCAAACAACCCTGCTTCCTCCTGCCCCAGGGCCTTTGCACGTACCGTGTACTCTTCCTGGAATCCTCTGCTCCTGCCATCCCTCGGCTTACACTCACACGTGCAGGCACACTTTCTGCACCGTGAACTCTGGCCCATTTTCAACCACCTACCTCCCCTCTAGAACCCTTCTCTTGGCGTATAACTCTGAGCACTCATTGCGGTTATCAGCTGATTGACGTCTGCCTCCCCCGCCAGACCCGGGGTGGGGGTGGAGCTCCTGCTGGTGTGCGCGCCCTGCACCCGGGACCCACTCAGTGCCTGGCACAAGCTCACCCCCTGGCTGTGATGCCCAGCGGAGCATGGCGGTGGGGTGGACAGCAGCCTGACAGAGGCGTCCTCCTTCCTGACCCTAGAGGTGCGGGGGCCGCCAGCTGTCCACCCAGACCGCCCATCCTCTGGCTGGCACACAGCCAGCCCAGCCCAGCCCAGGCACAGGGCCGGTCCTGGATGGACTCAGCCAGTGGGGCACCAGCAGAAGCAATGCCTGGCCTCCGGGGCCCTCCCACATGCAGGACACGGACACGGGGCCGCCATGCAGCTGTTTAAAGGGGTGGGAGGCCACATGAGCTGGCGTGGAACCGTTCACGACAAGTTTAAAAGAAACAGGCAGATGTGAGCTGCGTGACCCGCGAGCCTCCTCACCCCGGCACCAGTCAGTGGCCGGTGCCTGTGCAGGAAGCGACGCTGGGCGGAGGGAGGACCCGGTGGGGACCCTGGGGGACGCTTACGTTCTTTGTCTTTTTCTGGAGTTTTACAAGCGTGACGAATTGTTTTTATACTAAAAACAAAGCTCCCTCTGAAATGAAAACACCAGGATCCCTCCTCTCCTGGGGTACGAGGCCTCCCTGAGCCCCTCTGGCCGCATCCCAGCTCCGAGCCCCGAGGACTGCGGGGTGGCCCCGGCGGGTAACTTTCCAATGTGCTTGCTGGCTCAGCTGAGGCCAGGGGGAGAGCCGCGGAGACGCACCCTGGGCGCGAGCTCGCAGGTCTGTGATGAAACCCATTCTCCTGTCCTCAGAGTTTTTGTTTTTGTTGTTAATCCTCACCAAGGATATTTTTCTATTAATTTTTAGAGAGAGTGGAAGGCGGGGGGAGACAGAGAGAGAAACATCGATGTGAGAGAGAGAGACACATCGATTGGTTGCCTCCCACACGAGCCCCAACCAGGGCTGGGGATGGAGCCTGCAACTGAGGTATGCGCCCTTGACTGCAATCGAACCCGGGACCCTTCGGTCCGAGGGCTGACGCTCTATCCACTAGGCCGGAGTTTTTTAAAGTGAAATATTTGCACCTTTCATTCCGTACTGTAGTGCAAGGGGGTGGGATGGGAATAATTTAAAGTGACCCCAGTCCCAAGGGGAAGAAGCCAGCCCGGCCGGCTCGG
This sequence comes from Myotis vivesi, assembly GCA_035771395.1. NCBI lineage: Eukaryota > Metazoa > Chordata > Mammalia > Chiroptera > Vespertilionidae > Myotis > Myotis vivesi. The sequence goes on from JAWPEG010064502.1 coordinate 231,198,915, forward strand.
CCCCACGGCCACGCTGTGCCTGGGGGCAGCTTGCTGAGCTCTGAGCCCCTCTGTGGAGAGTGACCACCCAGAGGGCCCACCCCCAGAGGGACAGCCACACCAGTTAGGAGCCCTCCAGGCGGCTCCTGACCCCGAGCTCTGGCCAGCAGCCCCTTTCATAGCAGGGACATTGTACTGGGAACAAGACCGCACAATGAACAACGAGGAGCCACAGTGCGTCCCTGCAGAGAAGGGCCAGGCGGAGGTTGCCAGGGATCGGCTTGAGGCCACGGGGTGGGAGCCCCGAAGCGGGAGGGGCGCTGGGCTCCGGCCTGCTCTGTGCACACTGCTCTCCGGGTGCCTCCAGTCCTAGGCGCTGCCGGGACTGGGCCCAGTGCTCCCAGCCCCGGGGCCTGGCAGACCCTTCCCTGTCCTCCCTTCTCTGCTGCTGACAGTCCTGTCCCTCCTCTAAGGGCCAGCTCAGCGCTGCCTCCTCAGCCCAGGATGTGGCAGCGTCCACGGCCCCATCGCTCCCCTCACAGCAGTCGCCCGAGTCACTGCCTGGGCCGGCAATCTGGCAGGGTCTGGCGCTGGCTGGACATACAGTAGGCTTCATATGCCCCCAGCACCTACTGTGTGCTCAGCCCTAGGCACAGGTGGGCTTTCAGGAATCTCCAGACCCCTCACACCCAGTGAAATCGTCATGCAGAGGCACCGGAACATTCCTGCCCGGTGCAGGCGGTGAGCCCCATTGCCTGAACCCCACCGTCTGGCTGCTGATTCCTTTGTAGGGTGACTGTGAGGACTAAGTTAAGTCCTGCACGTGGGCCACTTTGGATCTGGCTCATAGTAGGTGCTCAGCAAAGTCAGCTCTTCCAGGCAACGATATTACCGGTTCCTACGCTGTGTTGCCCCCTGCGGGCCTTTAAGCAGAACAGTGACCAGGGGCTTTTGCTGTGTGGCCCAGCGCTCTGAGGACGTTCTCATTAATGACCAGTCAGCCCCTGCATCCCTGGGCTGAGCATCCGCAGACCCAACCCCCACAATAGACCCAAAGCAGGATCTTCAGTCCTCGACGGCAGCCCTCGGAGCCGCGGGCTGACTGTGTGCCAGGGGTCCTCAAACTACGGCCCACGGGTCCCCGCCGAAAACATTTATCCGGCCTGCCGGGTGTTTTTGCCGCCGCTGCCTGTCCTGCTTAGCAGTCGACTCGTCCCGGGCCCGCAGTGTGCATGTGTGGAATGTCTGAGGGACAGTGAACTGGCCCCGTTTAAAAAGTTTGAGGACCTCTGCAGTGTGTGCTGTTCTGCACCATTTTATAGGAGTGACAGAGCGCCTGCTGGGGGTCCTGGAACCCACCCCCTGGACACAGTGGTTATGTTTTGGGGGGTCAACTGTTACCCTCGGATTCCAACTGTGCTGGGGGTCAGTGCCCCTCCCTACGCTGCTCGAGGGTCAACGGTACTTGCTCCCCCAGTCAGTGTGCTATCCTAGACCCCGGGAGGCTATGGCCGGGACGGTTCCCTCTCCCTCCTCGGGGGACACACAGTATGATGGAGTCAGGCGCTGCTCCCAGCGTTTCTGCCCGACCACAAACAGCTGGGCCTCTGACGGCCACCTTTGCTGGGCAGCAGACCAGCCTGCGTGTCCCGCCCTGAAGCAGCGCTCGCCCCGCCCCGCCCCGGTGGGGACACTCAGGCAATGAGTGTGGGGAGGCCCCTCAGAGCCCCCAGTGGGAGGACCCCCGCCCTGAGCCCCTCTCACCTCCAGTCTCGTCCGGTCCACGTCTTTGGGCAGTTTCACGCGGATCCGGTTTGTGACGATGAGGGCGTCATAGGGATAGACCTGTGGGGGAGGCGGCAGGCTGGCTTTAGCGGACACGCACGCGGGGACGAGAGGGGGGCCGGGCCCGCGGGCTGGGTGGGGAGGAAGGCACATACTTGCGTCTGCACGGGACACACATCTCATAGGAAAAGCACAACAAAAGGAACTTTTAACCTGGGCAGGCGTGGCAGGAAGAGGTCAGAGGTCAGCGAGGCAGCAGCCCCTTACCTTGTATTCTGTAAGAGAAAGAGCAGAGACCACAGGGCCGGTGAGAAAGCGCAGGAACCCATCCCAGAGGTGGCAGCAATCCCCCCCACCCCCCACCCTGCAGCCAGCAGGGCCGTGTGGCCCGTCCCCGCAGCGGCGGCCCTGGAGCCACAGGTGGAGGAGGGAGCTGCCCGTCCCAAGGAGAAACCAAGAGCCGGAGGCGGGCAGGAGGCTGAGCCAGACTGGGAGCTGGACGCAGTGCTGTGTCCCTGCGGCACTGTCTCCCCTGCTGGGCCGAGCTGCCTGAGAACACTGCCTGCCTCAGTTTACCCCGTGAGTGGGCCTTCTGGGTAGAGGTGTTGTTGTGGAGACTCAGTCTCCCAGAGCCTAAGCCCCCAGCCTCTAACTTTCTTCCTTCTTAACCCTTTCCTGCCTCCTGGAAGCTCCTGAGCTCCGGACACAGTGCTGGGAGGCGCCCCAGGACTAGAAGGTCTTGTTACGCAGTGAGATTGGGGGGCAGAGGCTCCGTGAGCGCCCAGCACCCACAGAGGCAGACACTGGGACCCCGGCCGCAGGCCTGTCTTGGGGAGAGTCCCTGGCAGGGGCCCAGGTAAGGGGGGCCGGTCCCTGAATTTTTCAACGCGACCCGTGGGATTCTAGACGTGCCAGCTGTGAGCCAGGGACCTGGAGAGCCTCTTGGAGGGAGCAGCTTTGACACCCCAATCTCCACCCTGCAGTGCCATCCCGCTCACGAGTGAGCCCCCCCACCCGTCGCACTCGGGGTGACAGGGCAAGGGGGCAATGCCGGGCCCGTGCAGGCCCAGGGCCGGCTCCCAGCGGGCAGAGCCTCCGCCAGGCACCTGCCACGTGACCAGGGTCCCTGCCAACCTCCTGCGCCACGCGAGCGAGGTGGGAGGGTGGCCCAGCTCCGTCGCTGGGGGCCTTTCCCTGTGACTTGCTCCCTCACTGCCCCCTGGTTTCCCTGGAGGCTGGGCTGGCCTGGCTCTGACAGGGGACAGTCGTTCCCACACAGATCCCTCTCCCCAAGTGACCAGAGTGACAGACAAGTCAGTGCAGGGGCTGATGGGAGAGCAGAGCACCTCGGCAACGTTAGAACGGAGTCAGCTGACCCTCGAGGGGGAGGCGGGCAGCGAGCACCCGAGCTCCCCTCACTGTGCCAGGCTTGGCGCCCCTGTCGGCGGCCTGGCGGGGGGGGGGGGCGGTTAGAACGAAGTTTATGGGACTGTGTTAGTGCTCCCTGCCCCAGCCAGAGACCTAGGGTCCCCGCTCCGTGTACCTCGCGTGCCCCAGCTGGCATCCGGCTCTGCTCCACAAGGCGCCAGATTGGCGTTCTGGAAGAGAAAGAGAGAGGGCAGCAGGAGGCAGGCCAGGGTGGGAGGGTCGGATCACCGAGCCTGCAGATGCTGCAATGGAGGCCCCCACTCCCCGGGGTGCCGCCCTCACCCGGTGGCTCTGCTCCAGGCCGCTGCCGCCTCCCGGCCTGTGCCAACCCTGCCCGTCCAGGCAGCTCCTGCTGAACTGCCGTAAGGACGCCCCGGGGCCTGGCCCCTGAGCTCTGCAGCTGGCACAACCCGGGGGCGGCTCAGCGTGGAAGCTGTTCCCGGGGCCTTAGCCCCCTCCAGACCCCGCCGTCCCCAGGGCTCGGTGGCCGGTGTCTGCACAGCCGCAGGGACAGGGCCCAGCATGTCGCGAGCTCTCCACACAGGGGCTGCACGGGACCGAGCCCCACCATCCGTCTCAGGTGCCGCCCTCGCCTGCCCACGCTCTGCATTTCACTGCCTCCACCACTCACGTCTGGGATCCTCTCCCTCTGCCCACCCGCAGAAGCCACCCTGCAGACCCCGGAAGGTTCCGCCCGGGGGCACCGAGCCCGCGGGGTTCCCCGTCCCCAGCTGGCACAGCGCTTCTCAACTGGGTTCAATTCCAAAGGAGAGGGACCTGCAGGTGTCAGGGAGCGATGGGGCTTCCAGCCCTACCTCATGCGGAGGCGGGAGTGAGGGCCCCACCGCCTGGCGAGAGGCACAAAGGCCTCAGAGGGCAGCCAGGCCCGAGTCCTTCAGCCCAGAGGGGACACTGAGGCAGCGAGGGGGGAGCACGTGAAGTGCAGGGCCGGAGCCAGTCTCTGTAAATGTGTGATACTTTGTTCATCACGGGTTTGTCTGCATTAATCTGGATTTTTAAATCCATCGCATTAAAACATGTCGGTCTTGATTACTGAGTCTTTTGGTACTTGCCTCGCTGGCCAACCTCCTCCCGGCCTTGGAGCCCCCAGCCGGGCTCTGCGCCCATCTGGTGACGGACCTGCCCCGGCCCTGGAGTCCCCTCCGGGCTCTGCGCCCACCCGGTGACGGACTCTCCGTGACAGAGGGAGTCTCCTGAGTTGCAAGAACCCTTTTTGGAGACATTTTCTCTGGACACTGACAAGCGCCCCAGGTGCACCCTCCTCCTGGGACAAAGCCGGGCACACCCGCCAGCCACTTGCCACCTCCCCTCTGGGACACGGAAGGGAAAGGCCGCCCTCTCGTGGCCACTGTCCCGCACCACAGGCCATCAAAGCTGGCCGCCATGGCCACCGGGGCAGCTGGAACCCCCTCCTGGGGCCACAACCAGCTTCCTGCGCTCTGTCAGGCTCTGAGATGAGACAGAGCCTCCTGGAGGAAGGGCGGGGCATCGCCCGGGGGCAGAGGGGAGCGGAGGGTCAGCCAGAGCTGCCAGCTGGGCCTGGGGTCTTCCCACCCTCCCTGGCAGGAGAGCTCCGTGGCCAGGGGAACCCCCAGCAGCTGCCCTGGTGGGCTCCCCGCGTCCTCAGCAGAGGATCACCGGAGGTAAAAGCGACCATCGCTGCCCTCTCCCACTTGTCTGGTGTGATGGTGTCAGCTGCCCTTACAGCCGCATTCACTAATCTCCGAGGCAACCCTAGGAGGTGGGCATTGTTGTTACCATTTCATGGGCGCGGCTCAGAGAGGAGAAGCAACTTGCCCAAGACCACACAGCACCTGCACGGCGCTGCGAAACATTTCACTCGTTTTACTTTTCCAGGATTGCTAGTAGCAGGAGCGGAGTGGTGGCCATTCACACTGGCCATGCACTTTCCTCCCTAGAGTCCCGTTGGCGTCCGCCACTCCACGCAGCAGCCGCTGGTCTGGAGGAAGGGAGGGGTAGGGACTTGCTGTTGTAATACCTCCTCGTATGGGAACCACGCTGCAGAGCGTATGAGAGTTTATAGCCCTGATGTGTTCACAGGAGTCTTAAGAGGTGAGGACACACTTGGAAAGACTCAGAAATGTCCGTCACTTGCCCAGGCACCCGTCCCCCGCCCCCACCCACCCCCGACAGGGGGTGCCTGGTGCTGATGCACATGCTCCGTCCAGCTTTCCAGCTGGAAAACATCGGCTTCTTCAACGGGTGAAGGCGTTCCTCAGTCGCACACATGAACATGGTTAGACATGCCCCGTGGACATGTGAAAACCTGCTTCAAACAGCTATGCTTCTCACGTGCCTAGTAGGGGAGGCTTGCCGTCTGCATTATTCAACTGCTCCGTGTGCTTTTTATTATTTTTCACTAGCTCTGATTTCAAACCACCTGTCAGGCTTGCTGCCACAGCGACCAATGTCCTTGCATGTTACCAAGCTGGGTGAGTTTAGCTTTGTGAGTATTAAACATGCTTTATAAATTGCGCCCGTGCCCTGGGGTCCCCTCTCTACACTGCGAATTCCTAGCGGACACTCCGCCTTCTCGGAGGAGAATTCAGTCTGTTCGTAGTTAGCATCAGGCTTTTCCAGACGGGACTCCCCGGGGGCTCCCTCCAGGATCTGCCGGTGGCCAGGGGCCCTTCTCTGAAGAACGGGGAGGGGGCAGGGGGGAGGCGAGAGGCACGTGCCCCAGAAGAGCCGGCAGTGGTCAGTGACTTCTCTACTCACTGCGGAGCTCCGAGCACCTGCAGGCTTGGGCTGTGAGGCAGGCTGGGCCTCGGGACATTGTAAGCAGCTCGGGGACAAGCAGGGGTGGCCCCTGTGACACACCCCTCAGAGCAGGAATGGGGACCCTGTGCCTCCCGATGACTCGGTCCCCTTTCTCCCAGCGACGGGAACCACACGGCTGTGCCTGCCACCAGGAGGCTCGGACCTGAGCCCCATGGTTTTCGGCAACAAGGCTCTCTGGTGGGTTCGATAGGGTTTCTCTGCGGTTTCCCCCTCTCCTCCCTCTCCTACTCTCCCCCCTCCCCCAACTCCCTCCCCCTCTTCCCCTTCTCCCCCCTCCCCCCCCATCTCCTCCCCTCCCCTCTCTCCCTCCTTTCCTCCCTCTCTTCCCTCAGGACTTCATGTTAGTGGGTTTGGTCACTGCACCTGTGCTTTTGGGTTAGGCCACCCAGAGACCTTTCTGGACGTAAAAAAAACCTCAGGGAACAACTCAGCCAGGGACCCGGGAGCCCTGCAGGCTTTCGACCGCCTGTGGGTGCACGAGGGCCCCTGGAGGCTGCGGGAAGGGTGACTGAGCAGCTGCCCGAAGGCGGGACAGCCAAAAGTCATGACCTGCCTCCCTCGAGACACAGACAGGAGAGCCTGTGAGTCTTGGGAAGAGAACAGATGGAGGGACAGTGTCGCAGGGAAAGAGGACCAGAGCGAGGCACCGTCACCGTCACTGTCCCCGCGGAGCAACTGCAAGGTCCTCTCCACGCGACGACGGGCCTGACGCACATGCAGCCACACCGCCCACCCCACCATCCTGCCCGAGGGCCAGCGGGCGCCCAGCGGGGCTCCGAGTTCTGCTCCCTGCTCCAGAGTGGACGGGGACCTGCCCCCGCCACAGGGTCAGGACCAGCCGTCCCCAAGCTCTTTGAGGGGGTGGCGGCCAAGGCCAGGGGCTGGGAGCCAAGGCAGGCGCCCGGGAGGAGGCAGCGCGGGGACCCGAGGCGAGAGGAGCAGGGAGACAGAGGGGACTGGGCTGCCGGGGGGGGGGGGGGGGGCCGGACCC
>JAWPEG010064502.1:231205929-231300864 GCA_035771395.1 Myotis vivesi
GGGGGGGGGGGGGGGGCCCCAGGACCCTGGCCCCGCAGCCCCCGAGGCAGAAGAAGCTATGCCAGGTGAGTAGAGAGCGACTGGACCACACCCCCTGCCCTCAGGACCCTGGCAGCTTCCTGGGGGGACACCGTCTGCATTCTCACCACCCCCCCCCCACTTTCCCCGTGGACACAAAGGGTGGGCAGACCCCACGGAGGAAACTGAAGAAGCAGGCAGCATGCATGACCTGGCCTGACAGATGGCAGCGTCCACAAGGCCGGGGGCAGACGGAGAGGCCGAGGGATGCCCGTGACTCGGGGCCGCGTCCCTGTCCGAGGCCGTGTCCCAGGGCCTGGCCCGGCTGTGAGACCCCTGGGGAGGCCGAGGAGCTGTCCCTGGGCCCCACTCATCGCTGAGGCGGCCACAGAGCAGCCACGGGACGCAGCCTTGAGGCTGAATTGCCTTGTTTACGGACCAGCATCCCACGGGCAGAGCCTCCTGGGGCCTGGCATATGTGCATGCATGCATGTGCACATGTTCATGTGTGTGCACGTGCGTGTGCATATGTGTGCGCACGCATATGTTCACGTGCGTATGTGCATGTGTGTGTTCATGCATATGCGTGCGCGTGCACACGTATGGTCACTGGTGTCATCACGCCCACCTGGGCGGGGGTCCTCACTATGGGAAGAGGGTCAGAAGTGGCGTCTCTTCGCCAGGGTCTTGCCCCTCATGGGGGACAGTCAGGCAGCAAGCCACTGGAGTGGCCCCTGGATGTCCTGAGATGACACCGGGGCGCAGCCGGGGAGAGCTGCTGTGTGGCCTCCAGTGACACCCACATGCCAATGACACCTGCCGTGGGGACAGAGGTGCTGGTGATGGCAGGAGGGGCCGGGCCTCAGGGAAGGAAGAGGGTCCTTGGCTCACATTTAAGGTCCTTTTAGGTTCTAGGTCACAGGAGAAGGACAGAGGTGCCCCCCACCTTCCTGCCCTGACACGCTGAGGACTCCCGGGGCCTGGGGGGCTCTCCCAGGAAGGGGGAAGGGGTGTTGCCGGTTCTGTCTGGTCTGGAGAAGCAGCAGGTGGGCCCCATGGAGCAGCAGGCACAGGCAGGCGAGCGAGCGGGGTCCCGGGCCCCCTCCTAGCTGTGCTGTCAGGACGCTGTGGGGACCGCTCGGGCTCAGCGAGGTCAGTACACCGCGGGCCGGGGAGGGGTACCTACCCGGTGGTCCAAGCCATTCTTCCCGTGTCCTGGGAGAGGGTCAGATTTGGAATAGGGGAACCCTGAAACAGACACAGCACAGCCGTCACGCACGCGGCAGGCGCGGCCCCGCGGAGGGAAGCCAGGGTGTGGGCCGGCAGGGGACACGAAGGGCCCGAGGATCACGCCCTGCCTCCATCCTGACCTCTGTCCCCAGGGACTGAGGAGGAAGCCGGGGGGGGGTGTCCCTGAGCCAGCACAGGACACCAGGGCACCTCAGGCCTGAGCCCACCCCGGCGGGCACTGTGTTCTGACCACAGGGTCAGTCTGGGCCACCTGGAGCCGGAGCAGCAGGAGGCCCACCAACAACAAAAGAGCCTGCAGACCGTTTCATTACAAACAAACCTTCAGCTCTTTGCAACGGGGCATTTCACGTTGAAGCCCTAATTCCTAGCAGCTCTCAAAGCCTGAGACACGGGGTCCTGCCTCCCATGGGAAGCCCACCCCTGGTCCACCTGTGGCTCACACCGGCAGCCCGGCCTGCTGGGACTGAGACCGACCCCTCCCACGCCGCGTCTGCAGAGCGGAGCGGGGCTCCCGGCAGTGCCCTCCTGCGCAGACGTGAGCTAGGCCCGCATCCTGGTTCCCTGGAGAGGCAGGGTCCCCACCCGGAAGCACCTCCGGAGGCCTGGCCCAAGCTGTCAGTCCTCCTATAGCCTGTGGGCCCCAAGGACAGAGCCCATGTCTGCTTCTCTGGGCGTCCTGGCCCCACCCACCCCCACCAAGCAAAGGATGAGGGGCCACGTGTCCCTCCTTGCGAGGGTTCCTCGAGAACTCAGTGAGGACAGGAGCATCCTGTACAGGCCCATCTGGGGACCTGCCTCCGCTCAGGGCCCTGCCTCGGGGACTTGCTTGCCCCCATGTCCTTCGGAAGGTTCTGGGTGTGGGTCAGGAAGGGCCTTTTGCAACATCAAGGTCAGAGTTCCCAAACTCCTTCTAGCAGAGGAACCCTCTTATCACCTGAAATCTTACTCTAACTCTGACACACACAACAGATGAAAGTTGGGCTGGAAGACAGAGTGGGAGAGGGGTCTGGGGCCAGACCTCTTCCACGGCTGCTCCAGAAAAATGAGTTGGCCGGCTCCTCCCATTTCACAGAGGGCGCATGGAGGCACAGACACAGAAGGACCTGTCCCAGGTCACCCAGCCCCCGGGCTGCAAGACAAGGCCTCCTTTGTCTGAGGATGTCGTTATTTCCCAGTCATTCCTGAGGGACACTTTCAGCCAAGCAGAATTCACGTCCACAGCAATTGTCTGTCAGCACCTGAAAAATGTGGTGCCACTGCCCGCTCACCTCCATCGTTTCCGGCGAGAAATCGGCTGTCCTGTGAACTGGTGTTCCCCGATAGAAAATCTGTCTTGTTCTGCTCTCGAGAAATGTTCCCTCTATCTTTAGCTTCTTGAAGTTTAATGACGATGTGTTTTTGGAGTAGGTTACTTTGGATTTATCCTATTTGCGGTTCGCCTGTTCTTGAACCTGTGGGTTTATGTGTTTTGTCAAATTTGGTCAGTTTTGAACCATTATTTCTCTGAATGCTTTCTCAGACCCACTCACTTCTCTTCTTCTGAGACGCTCATGATACAGTTATTGTCCCACAGACTGAGGCTCTTTTCTCTCTGTTGTTCAGATTCTCTGATTCTCTCCTCTGCCATCCTCTCTATTCTGTTATTGAGCCCATCAAGAAAATCTTTTATTTTGGTTGTTTTCCTTTTCAGGTCTGTAACTTCCATTTGGTTATGTTTTCTATTTCTTTGGTGAGATTTTCTCCTGCGCTGTCCCCCCTCCCCCCGCCCCCCAGTTGTTTCAAAAGTATTTGTCATTGTTTGTTGAAGCATTGTGGTTGCCTTGAAGATCCTTGTCAGGGACCTCCTAACATCTGATTCTTCTTGGTGCTGCGTCTGCTGTCTTTTCTCATTCAAATAGTTACCTTCATGGTTCTCAGTGTAAAGACTAATTCTCCCTTGTTCCTGGACATCTGGGAGACGCTGGGTTCTAGCTGAGTCTCCTAGTTAGCAGGCTGCCACCCTGTTTAGGTTTACTAAGTAGGGCCTGGCTTATGATGGGTTGTGGTTCTGATGAAAATTTAGTCTTCAGAATGCTTGTCCAATGCCCTCCTGGTCTGCTGAGCCCACCTGGTGTGGGAGTGAGCTGTACCTCCTGGGATGCTCTGTGCCCCGAGGTGGGTTGGAGACAGCGGCTGTGGATGGAGCGTGTTCCCCTGGGCACGCTCTCCAGGCGGAGGGGTGCCGACGGGCCTCTGGCTCAATATCTGCAGTGCGGCTGGCAGAGGAAAACACCCACCTGGTCACCTTATGCCCCTGCGTGGACCGTGACTCATGGAGTCCTGCCTTTTTCAAGGCCCCGAGCCAGTCCGCTTCTCCTGTCCCCCTGCAGAGCTCTGTGGTCGTCTGCTGTATTGTTTCTGGATTTTTCCTTTGCACTTCGTGGGGGAGAGCCAGGAGAGAGGGGTCTCCACTGTCACACCCCTGAGGCTGCTCTCTGAACCCATCGCAGTGGCGTCCCCGGGGGTGCTTGTGGATGCCTGACCAGCAAACCAATCCTCGGGCAGGTCTTCGTCAGTTTCAACAGGCCCATGAGTGATTTTCCATTCAGGGATGTCTGGATAGCTGCAGCTGCGTGGCTCTGTGTGGGCGTGGGTCTCCTCTCTGGGCCTCCATGTCCCCATCTGAGGCAGGAGGGACCTGGAACCCCTTTAGCCCCGAGTGACTTTGAACAGGAGGCCCCTTGGTGGGTCTGAGCTTCGGGCTTCAGAAGCAAGCAAGGGGGCACTGAGGGATCGCCGGGGCCAGGCTGGTAGTCTTGACCCCATGCTGCCATGACGTCCCACAGGGCCCAGGACCGAGGACGCTGGGTGCCCATACAGGAGCCCTGAGCCCAGCTGCTTCCGGCTGGGAGGACGGGATCACCCCCTTTTCCAGATGAGGTGACTTCAAACACAGAGAAGTTTGCACTCATGTCCAAGGTCACACAGCAAGCAACAAGCTAGGGCTCAATTCCCACTGGACCGACACCCAGGTCTAGTGGCTTCTGCCGATCCTCATGTGATCTCGCGGACACTGTTGCTGCCTTGTGTTAGCTGAGGCCACCCCCATCCTCCCCCCAGCCCCAGAGCAGCGCCGAGTCCCACAAAGGGGAGACCCAGACACCCACTGCCCGACGAGCACCCACCGAGAAGCTGCTACGTGCAAGTGGGGGCGGCACAGAAGCTGATGGGGAGCAGGGCTTCCCGTGGGGAGGGGGTGTCCCAAGGCGCCATGGCAGCGTCGGAGTGGGACAGAGGAGGCCCTGAGAGGTGTGACTCCAGACACTGGCTCCTTACCATGAACTGCCGAGGGACTCGTGCCTGCTTAGGGCTTGTGCCCCTGCCCACAGCGCTGGAGGCCACACACTGTCTAGCCCAGGGGTGGGCAAACTTTTTGACTCGAGGGCCACAATGGGTTCTTAAACTGGACCGGAGGCCGGAACAAAAGCATGGATGGAGTGTTTGTGTGAACTAATATAAATTCAAAGTAAACATCATTACATAAAAGGGTACGGTCTTTTTTTTTTTTTTTATTTTATTCATTTCAAATGGGCCGGATCCGGCCCACGGGCCTTAGTTTGCCCACGGCTGGTCTAGCCCCTGGGCCGGTGGGCAAGCCTGCTGGGCACAGTGGGTCACAGGGATTTTTGCTAAAAGTAGAGTCCCTAGCCAAGCCCATGAATGGCAGCGGCTCTTGGGATGCTGCACTCTTGTACCTGGGCTTTGAGTGGTCTCTCCCAGTGAGGGGCCAGTAGTGGCTCTTCCTGGGCCAAGGTCTTCTCCTGATGTCTGGGGCTCCCACCACCCTGGGGGCCAAACACAGGGAGGGGCCAGAGGGCACTCTGTCCATCCAGCTAGAGGCTAAGTCCTTGCACAAAGACCTGGCCAAGTCTCTCTCCAGGAGTCTCTGCACCAGGTAACCTCCTGGCCCTGCTGGACACTGGGGCTGCTGGACCCAAGCCCTCCAGCTCCCCCAGGCCTTGCCCTCCCTGCATGTGCGTGGCAAGAAGGCTAAAATCACTGCTGGCTGCCCTCCCAGCTTTCTGGGCCCACTCCACTTGTATGGCGCTATCCATCCCTGGTGCCTTGCCCTGCCCGCCTCTCTCCTTCCTCCAGTGTCCTAGTTCTGCAGAGATGGGGAAGGGAGGGGCCTAGGGAGTAGATGGGCTGAATCAGGAGAAGGACCTCATCTGGGCCTCAGGCCCTGTTGAGAAAGTAACGTGAACTCAGGAACACGTTTTATCAGGCACATGGCAGGAAAGTCCAGGAACTCGGGCCACCCCCTGCCATGAGCCCAGGCCCATCTGGACTCAGTCTCCAGGCCAGTCCTCCTCTGAGCTCCCGGCCCGTCAGCCTACCCCTAGCAGGCGCCACAGCAGAAAGAGCCCACCTTGCTTGCTCCTGACCTCTGCATAAAGGTGCCTCCGCCCGCATCATCCTGCCCCCACCCCTCCCTCCTCCCTGCTCACACATGGTCCCGCCATCCACACCGTCCAGGGGCCCATGTTGCTTATCTGGCCCCAATCCCTTCCACCCTGGCCCAGCAGCCTCCAGTCTGACCACCCAGAGGGGCACGGGGGAACCTCAAAAGAGAGGAAGGACCTGAAGGTTAGGAAGGTGGGACCCCGAGCAGCGCAGGTCCCCCACAGGGTCCAGGCCAGAGGGGGGCCCATCACCTCAGTTCCTCTGGGGGCCCTGCATCTCCTCTTGTAAGTGCCAAGACCCTTCTCTTATAACAAAACATCAATGCCACCCCTTCCCTGTGCAGCACCCAGCTCATCAATACAGCCTATGACACAGCCCGAGCACGCGTGTGTGTGGCAAGAAGGCAAACACACAGCTGTCCATCATGAATGTGCAGAGGTGGCCCCACTGCTCAGGAGAGGGGTGTCACTCTGGTTTGTCACTGCTGCTCAATGGGCTTCTCACTGATGGGGAGTGGGGACCAGGCCCTGCGCACCACCACCTCTGCGCTGCCTAGCACCAGGTCCAGCACATAGTAGGTGCTCAATAAATGTCTGGTGGACAGATGGATGAATGACTGAATGATGAGTCAATCCCATGTGAGATGTGTTGATGGTGTCACAGGTGGGATGAGGTTGTGACCGGCCCCCAGGAGCCCAAGGAGGAGCCCTGGCGGGCAGCGGCGGGATGCACGTGTGCTTGCTCTCGCCAGCGTCTCTGCCTCTCCGGCTCCCTGCACGCTTCTCCAGGCAGGGGCTGCTCTCGTCTCCTCAGTCTCCCCCTTGGCACCCCACACAGTGTCTGGCACAGAGTGGGTGCTCAATAAATACCCGTTGAATGTAACGCATCTCAATTCAACAAACATTTATTGAGCGCCCACTGTGTTGGATGTCACAGGCCTACCCTCCTTGGACGCGCTGCAGGTGAAAGTGACCGGGGTGCAGGCAGGCGGCCCTGCTCTGTGCAAACGCTTTGCTTCGTAACAGTGGATTGCCAGTGGAACTGGTGTCGATGAACTCACATTTGGGGGCTCAAAGGAACCCCGAGAAGAGGTAGAGACCCCTCTGTGCGTGCTGCCCATCTGCCCACATTTCTCCAGAGGATGGCGGGGAGCAAGGCACACCTGGTCGAGGCGGTCAGCAGCCGGGCCCTCGTCACTACCTTCCTGCACGCGGGAGGCAAGGCAGAGTCACCAGGACAGAGGTCAAGTCACAGCTGCAAAGGCTGGCACTGAGGCCTCCACTCAGAGCACAGGACGTCAGAGCGCCAGCCGGAGGCGAGCGATGACAGAGTCATGTCACTGTCACCATAAGCGAGCATCAGCGTGGGGGGTGGACACACTCACACACACACACACATACACATACACACTCTCACACTCACATACACACACTCACACACATACACACTCTCACACACTCACATACACACACACATTCACACACTCACATACACACACACTCACACGCACATACACACTCTCACACACTCACATACACACACACACTCTCACACACATACACACACACTCACACACACACTCACACACATACACACTCTCATACACTCACATATACACTCACACACACACACTCACACACATACACTCACATATACACTCACACACACACACATACACACTCTCACACACACACTCACACTCACACACACACTCATGCACACTCACACACACATACACACTCTCATACACTCACATATACACTCACACACTCATGCACACTCACACACACACACTCACACACACTCGCACACACTCACACACACACACATTCACACACCGTGAATTCTCTGGAGAAAGCGCCCAACTTAGGCCATTGGCTCCGGTACAGGCAGTCGGCTCCTGCGGGCCAGGGCACCTGCATGGGAAGTGGCCGCATTCCCACCTGTGGCTGCATGTGCAGGTGTGACGAGGCGGCAAGGGGCGGAGGGGACAGATAAGCCCTGCAGGTGTGTGACAGGCCACTCGAAACAGCTGGCACAGCCTCGGGCCTCGCGGGGCCCGCTACCTGTGGGACACTGCGAACAGCCCTGCCCCTCGTTGTGGCCCGCACAGATGGGGAAGCAGAGCCAGAGGCGGGGAAGCAAGCCCGTGCCACCCTGACCCACCCTCTCCCCTCCCCGCTGCTTGCACACAGGCCAGGCGGCCCGGGATCCAGGCTGCTTATCTGGGCCCTCAATCTGTTCACCCTGGCCCTGTTCACCCTGGCCCGGCAGCCTCCGCTGACCACCAGGGGGCACGTGGAAACCTCACAAGAAAGGAAGGACCTGAAGGTTAGGACGGTGGGACCCTGAGCAGTGCAGGCCCACCCACAGGGTCCAGTGACACAGGAAGGTGTCCTCCCCACCAGCCCGAGCCACAGGCATAGGAGGGAACCGCTGGGGGAAGCAGCTGGCCTCCCCCAAGGAGAGTGGGGGGTGGGCATGCCAGCAGCCTCCTACCACCCAGCCAGGGGAGGGCTGGAGCCGAGAAGACCGCCCACACCCCCAGTTTCCTGCGGGCTCTGGACCTGGGGCTGGTGCCACGCTGCCCCCGGAGCAGGGGCTGCCATGGGGCTACTGAGCAGGGGCTGCAGGGGCTCCCCACCTTCCCGACACAACTGTCAGGAAAATGTTCGAAGCAGAAAGGCCCACTGTCTACGCCGACGGCCCAGGGCCCGTGTGCAAGTCCTGCCCCCTTGGGGCCCTGGGTGCCGGGAGCAGGGAGGGAGTCTGCCCGTGGCTGTCCTGTGACCAGCCCTGCACCCCACGACCTGCCTGCTGGGGGGACGGGCAGCTGCCGTACCCCTTCCAGACCTGCTCCAGGACAAGCACGCCGCCTTCCAGGACAAGTCCCTCTGGAGACATTTTGGGGGTGACCTGCCCGTGGTGACATCAGCCCTGTGCACCGGCTGCACCCCAGGAGGTGGGGGTGCTAAGACTCCTGCTTACAAATCCACACAAAACAATGACCCTTCTTTTGTTTGAGTTTTTCTTTAACAGCGATAATGTCCAAGCCCCTCCCGCTCTCCCACGGATCACTCTCCAGCATGAGGATGAGGGCGAGGATGAGACGGTCTGTTTGCTGAGCACCTACTATGCGCCCGGCTGTGCACACATAGCACCTCCTTCAGGGCTCAAACACCAGCCAGGCACACAGTGGGACTGACGCCCAGCGACAGGCGAAATGCCACGCCACGAGGCTGGTCATGGTGAGTGGGGACTTGAACCCAGGACTGTCTCAGGCAAAGCCGGCATCTTTCCTCCGTGTTCTCGTGCCCACACCCATCCCTGTTGGCCTCTGCTCCCCGCTAAGCCCCGAGCTGGCCCCAGGAAACCACATCTGCCCCCGGGACCCGGAGACCACATTGGGTCCCCCGAGAGCCCGGCTCTACGGCACACAGCCCCTGGGAGTGAGGCCCCTCGGGAGGGTCCTGACTCTGCAGATGGCTCCTACTCAGGCTTCTCGCCGTCACCTTGCCGCCCGCACTCCCTGGGGACCCCAAGTCCGGGCTCCCGGTCCCTGGCTCAGGACAAGCATGGGTCCGGGACATGCTGCATCCCTCCGAGTCTGGCCCTGCTGCCTGGACCGTGCGCGTCTGCTCCGGAGGGAAACGGCCCCTCGTCCAGCCTGGAGCCCGGGGCCTTCCCTGCGTGGCTCTCCGCCCACTTGCGGCTCCGGCTTCGAGGGAAGGGCAAGCACGAAGGGCCTGTGGGTTTGCACCTGTGCTTTTCTAAGGAGCACGCTTCGACCTGGGGGAGCGGCCTGCGGTGCGGGGGCCCCTCTGCCGCGAGGTGTTTCGGGCCACAGGATGGTGCCTTGCTCAGAAGAACCACTCACGTGAGTAAAAGCCGTCTCCCGGGCCCGTCTGGAGAGGGTCTCTGTCGACCCCGCTGCTGAGGGACAGAGACTGGCTGTCTCGGTCGGGCGAGTTGGTCCTCGTGTCCGCGTCCCCCTGGAGAATCAGCCAGCTGCCCTTCTGCTGGGAAACACAAGGGCGCGTGATCTCCAGGTCATCTGCGATGGCACCGCCCGCATCACAGATGGGGAAACTGAGGCCCAGGGCGGTCCAGGACCCAAACGGCTTCACGCGGGGGAGCCGGCCTGGGGCTCTTTCCACACACACCTCCCTCCTGAAGGACAAGGGGCTGCAGCTCCCGGGGCAGGAAGGCCCCACCCCGCCCGCAGGCCGCTGGCGATGAAAGCGCGTGGGAACACAGCCCTCCCTGTGCCCCCTCGCCCCCCTCCTCATGCATCGCCTCGGGGCTGGCGTGGCCCCCAAGCCCAAGGTGTCTCCTCTGGCCTCTTACTGAAAACGCCTGCCCCGCCCGTTCTAGAACAACCCTCTCCGGTGCCCGAGAGCGCCCTGCGGCTCACTCTCCTCTCGTTTCAGACTCTGGCCAGTCACAGAGCCGTAAGCAGGCCGCCTGGGCACAGGATGGGACCCGGGAATGGCTGAGCCGGCCCGTAGGTCAGAGGAGGCAGCAGGGAGGAGCCCACCGGCTCTGGGATTTGGTGCCTGTTTCACGGGCGCGAGGGACCCCTCAGGAGCATTGAAGGGGAGGAGCCGAGGCTGCAGCTAGAGGCACCCACAGGCCCGAGCTCTCCTGCACAAGCCGCTGGGACCCGCTGCCGCATTACCTTCCTGCCGTCCTGGTCGGGACCCCCGTCCTCACCGTGCAGGCGCCGCGAAGCTGGAAGGGAAAGCCGTCCGTCAGGACACGCTGTCTATTCTGGCTCCCAGGCCCCAGTTAGGCTCAAACATTGGAAATAATCATGCCCGGCCGGCGTGGCTCAGGGGTTGAGCAGCGACCTATGAACCAGGAGGTCAGGGTTCGATTCCCGGTCAGGGCACATGCCCAGGGCTGTGTCCCACAAGCTTTCACATGCTCGATGCCCAGTGTGGGGCGTGCAGAGGCAGTCAGTCAATGGTTCTTTCTCATCGTCGATGTTTCTGTCTCTCTCCCTCTCCCTTCCTCTCTGAAATCAGTAAAGATGTATTTTTTAAAATGGGAAATAAAGACGAGGCCCCAGTGGGCGCCTCTGGAGAGTGGAGGTGCCAGCGAACTGGAGGGGCTGGGCAGGAGCGCTGGGCGGCCGTGTGCCCGTGCACCCCAGGCCTCAACACCCAGAGCAGGTGGGTGAAGTGACGCCTCATTGAAATCCAGCCGAGCCCCCGGGGTGTAGCCGCGGGGCATTGTGAAGAACACTTCCTCCTACCAGGGTTTAACTTCAAACTAAGGAGGTCTCAGCCGTCCAGCCCGCCCTGTGCCCACTCAGCCAGGTGCCCCACGGGCATCGCTGCCTGTCACCACACAACCCACTTCACAGACCGGAGGACTGAGGCTCAGAGCGATGTCCCGCCTTCCTCAAGGTCGTGGGTCAGCGGGTAGCAGAGGCTGCCCTTTGAACCCAGGCGGCCTGACTCCTGGTCCTTCCTCTGACCGCCCCCCCTCACCGCTGGCCGCCCCCAAATCACTGGAAACAGTCCGAGAAGGGCAACGACAAGGTAGAAGTTATACCCAGGGGTGACTGCGTGGTGTGGAGCCGTCATGGCCGTGTCCTCCCCGGCCCCAGAGCGGGTGCCCCCAGCTGGGTGGCGTGCTCTCCTACCAAGTCTGACCGAGAAGGCAGCGCCCACTTCAGTCCATACAGACCCACCCCGGGCGCCCGAACTGACATGCCGACCCCACGCACGGAGCAACGAAAGGAGGACCCTGGGCCTCCCATCTCGCCAGAGACCGCGTGGCAAGGACACGCGGGGGCCCTTGCCTGCCGCCTGTGGAGGGCCCAGGCCTGGTCGCCTGTTGGGGCGCCCTGCCCCGAGCACCATCAAGGACAAGACTGACACCAGGCCCGAGAACTGGGAGCCTGGGGACTGGCCTCCAGGACCTCGATGAGGCAAGGCCACAGCTGAGGCCCGTCCGGCCTCGCTAACGCTTCCCCCCTCCCCCGCCGCCTCCTCTCCTTCAGTGAGAGACGCATTCCACCATGAAAATCCAAAGCCTGTCCTCCCCCTCTCAGAGGCAAGTTAACGAGGAGCCTGCACAGGGAGCTGGGTGATGGGGGGAGAGGGGGCAGGGCCAGGGGGGGCGCGTGCCCATGCTGGCTCTCCTGTTGCCCAGACAACCGCCCTGGGGAGGGGAATCTGGAGCATCTGCCATCCATCGGTGGGGCTCGTGGCGGCTGCCAGCAGGACCACTAGGCCAGTGGTGATTTGAGGGCGGAGACACTGCCCCCATCCAGCCTGCAGAGGCCCTGACGGACCAACGCAGGGGCCATTTGCAAGCGCAAAAAACCGAGGCCCTTTGCTATGTGGAATCCGGAGTTGAGGCCAGGCTACAGGCTACCCTGGGTCCGAGGACTTCCCACAGCCGAGGACGGCAGCTGGGGCCGGACTTCCCGACGCAGAGTTCACAGACAGCCCCGCGGTCTGGCAGGAGCCTTCGCCAAGATTTACACGTTCCCTCTGCAACACGCCAGCTCCTGGCCAACCACAGCCTTCGCAGGGCCCGTCTGCAGCCACATAGCCCACGCCAGACCCTGGAGAAAGGGGGCCTGGGCGGGAGACACGGGACCTCCTGGCGCTTGGCACTGTTTGCGGCTGCTCCCTACAGCTCTGAACCTCAGTTTCCTGATCTGTAAAGTGGGCGGATGACGCCCACTCCTCTGAGCTGTGAGGACGCTAACGTGCACGCTGTGGCCTGGGGGGAGTTCAGGTCTGAAGACCTGGGAATAGTCAAGAGGCCGGCGTTGGGGCGGATTTTCGGCTGCTGTTTCAGTGTCACGAGAGGACTGGCCCCCGGAGGACAGGGGGGATGCCTTTCCTGCCGCACCCAGCGGCTCCTTGGAGCCTGGAAGGCATTTGCCGTGGGAAAGGCTGACGACCCCTGGGTGTCCCCGGGAACCTGTGTTGGCGGCACCCCATGACCGCGGGGTTTCTAACTTCCTTCCTAGATGCGGAGCCTGCTTTCCCCTTTTCCATCCCAAGAGGACCCCCAAACCACGAGACTCAACCCCACCGCCCAGGAGCCCTAGAGGCACATGAGACCTGACTCATTCCTGCTGTAAAGCAGGGGCCACAGAAACAGCCACGATGTATGCTACGTGGGGCCCTCTTTGCTGTCTGGTATGGGGGAGGCTCCGAGAGGCGGGAGGGCCATCCCCACCCCCCGTTACTGGGCAGCTGGCGGTGATGAGACAATGCCCATCTTCTGGGAAACCGGGGAGGCGTCCTTCTACCTCCTATAATTTTAGAGAGAGAGGAGGGAGGGAGAGAGAAACATCGATCGGCTGCCTCCTGTGCACCCCCTACTGGGGATCAAGTCCGCAACCCAGGCATGTGCCTTGACTGGGAATCAACCAGGTGACCTTTCAGTGCACAGGGCAATGCCCCACCCACTGAGCCACACTGGCCAGGGCCTCTTGTATCACTTTAAACCAGTGGTTCTCAACCTTCTGGCCCTTTAAATACAGTTCCTCATGTTGTGACCCAACCATAAAATTATTTTCATTGCTACTTCATCACTGTAATGTTGCTACTGTTATGAATCATCATGTAAATATCTGATATACAGGATGGTCTTAGCCGACCCCTGTGAAAGGGTCGTTCGACCGCCAAAGGGGTCGCGACCCACAGGTTGAGAACCGCTGCTTTAAACCATCTAAACACCGGCCCCGCCTCACACCCCTGAGGGGCTGGACCATCAAGCCCTGCTCTCTGCTAAGATTCAGCGCAGCCTCACTTAAACCTCCTCGAGGCTGGAGAGCGAGGGAGGTGGCCATGAACCTCCCTGTCCAGAGGAGGGGCCTCTGAGGGGTGTGGGCTCCGGTGACGGGGCTGTGCTCTGCATCGAGGCCGCCCCACAATGTGCCTGCAAGGGGTTGGCGTTCGGGGAAACATCAGGAATGTCCCGCGTGGCGCCCGAGCTCTGAGCTCTGGGCGTGTACATCCCGCTGGGTGGCCTGACTGTGCCACCCCCGGCCTGTCCTATGGCCGCCCCTGCTGCCGATCTGCTGCTGCCTGCACAGGGGCAGGGGGCTCCCCTTTCAAAATGCCCCAGTCATTTCCTTTTGCTTCCTTTCTTCTCTTTCTTATTCTTTTACTTTAAAAAAGCCATTAAATTGTAGCCAAGTAGAGTTGGAACTGCTGTAGTTACAAGAAAATACTACGGGGCCTCCATGCTGTCAAAGGCGGCCTAGAGGGCCAGGGGTCAGAGGTCAGGGGGCAGGCAGACTGGGTGTGGACCTCAGCTTGGCCACTGACTGATCACTGCACCACCTGACCTCAGAGTCAGGAAGAAACAAGCTGCGTGTCGAGCGCGCACGTGCCCTGACACGTCCAGTGGCAGCCTCGTGAGGGCTGGTCCTCTTTTCACCCCCGCCCCCCGCCCGACAGGCCTGGCCGCCCGCTGGCTGGAGGAGGAAGGCCAGAGCACCGGGAGAGGGTAATGCTGAGTTAAGAAAAGCTTGGCATGAGTTGGGGCTGGAGAGCTGAAAAACAATGACATTGATGAAAAAGCCTAAACCTGGAGCTCGCCGAGTGTATTATGTGAGATGAACTCAAAGGCCCGCCCCACAGCGTCGTCACCGCAGTTTGTTTCAGGAGCTCGAATCACGCTCCTCCGTCCCCCAGAGGCGGCTGGCTAGTCCGTTTGCTGAGACTGGGGGGAGGGGTGACATGCCCACATGCATGGAGTCACACGCCGCATGCTTGCATGCTCACACACACGCCCCTGACAGGGCACATGCCGACGGGGTGGGGAAGCCGTGTCACATTCAAACACCTGCCACGGTTGGCGCTCAACGGCGTGCCACTGCCCCGCCGGACACGGGCTCAGCCGGGCACGCCAGTGAGGCCAGTTCGCAGCCACCACATGTGGGCCCTATGTACGTCCGAGGAGGCGCTGTACGCCATTTAGTTCACGAAGGAGTCAGCGAGCCCCAATCTGGAATGTGCCGAGGAATCCGGCCATTGCTCAGGGTTCGGGCAAATGGGAGTTCACGTGCCATTGGAGGGGAGAGGCATTGATTTCCGGGTGAACAGTGACCCCAGAGGATCCCTGCTGGCCGCCCCCACCGACCTGCCCGGCGCAGCTCTGTCTCAGGTCTGGGGGGGTCACAGGCCACCCAGCCACGTCATGACCTCACCGGCTGCCTCTCCCCTCCACACTGTGTGGAGGACACCTCTGCGGCTAACGTGGGCCAGGTGAGCACCCCGCTTGCGTGCAGGACGAGGCCTCGGGCGGCATGACGGAGGCCGGCGCGGCGCGTCCTTCAGCTGGGCCTCAGTTTCCCTGCTCATACCCTCGGGAAGATCTGGGCTCTAAGCGCCCTGGCTGGGAGGCCGCGGGAAAGGCCATCCATCACCCTGGAAACCAGGCTTTTCACTTTCTCTTCCTGTCTTGGGAAGGGGCTGAGACCCCCAGCAAAGGGCGGCTGCGTCGAGGACAGCAAGCCGCCCGAGTCTGCCTGGCCCCTGACCTGCCAGTGAGCACCGAGCACACGTGTGTCATCCCCCGGGAGCGCCCAGCCAGGGGTCCGTGTGGACGTGCTGTTTTCTGGCTGCATCTGAGCAAGACCCTCCGGTGTGGGGATTCTTCTGCCCGTCTCCTAGCAACGTGGTAACACCCACACCCCACAGCGTCCTCACCGGAGGCCCGTGAAGGGCAGGGTGGAGGGACCCGTCCCATTTTGCATATGAGGAAACTGGCTCATGGAGGTGATGCCCCAAATCACCCAGAAATTGGTGCAGACGGGGACACCGTGAGCCTCCGGCCTCCTGCCTCCTGTGCCATGGCTAGGCCACCGCTCCCTGCGCACCTGCCCCACAGGCTCAGGAGGAACAGGCCTGGGTGACCACCCTGAGGAGGCTGGGGGCCCGATCTGCTGATGCAAGCAGTCCCTCGCTGGAAGCTCAGCGTTCATCCTCTGGCCAGCGATTCCCACCACTCAGGGCCTCATTCCCACGTGGGGATGACCGACCGACTCGGTTTGTCCTGTTTCCCGCAGACGGGCTGGCTCGGGCTGTGACCTGAGACACCTGTCCCTCCCCCCTTGACTGCGGTCAGCCTGGCTGCTTCTCTCCAAGCAGCAAACTCCAGCCACCGGAGCCAGTTCTCAGCATAACGCCCGCCCCCCCCCTCCCCCCACCAGGCCAGCACAACGCCCACCCACCCAGCCCGGCACAACGGCCCCCAGCCCGGCTGTGAGCGTCAGCCTCAGGTTTCTGGCACACAGGGTGCCCTGATCAGACCCGCCTTCCTCGGGCTCCATGCGGAGGCCCTGCCCTGGGCCTGAGCCAATGTGCACTTAATATTCAGGCTCAGGGCCGCTGCGGGGGACATCAGGCATCAACACAACCGAGCGAGGGCTCCGTACAGGGGGCAGGCATGCAGGAGCACGCAGCGAGGGGCACGGTACCATGCTGCTTGTAGATGGGGGGCTTCCTGTAGATGTTGTCTTTGACACCAGTATCTGGGAAGAAGACAGACAGAAAGGAGAGAGAGAGCAGGTCAGCAAGCGAGCGGATGGCCGGTCAGCGCTCTCAGGCACGCGGATCCGGGGTCTCCAGAAAGATCCGGGACCTGCCCTCAGTGGACACCAGGCCCCACCACCTCAGACCAAGCCTCAGCCAGAACCGGTGCCAGCCCCGGGGGGAGGGGCAAGGGCGCCCGGAGGCACAGTGTCTCCCTGGTGTTTGTGGGCCTTTGGAGACAGGAAGTGGGGGGATGTGCAAACCCATTTGCTGATTTTTTAAGCATCTTAGGACTGGGGGGGCTAGAGGGGCTGGGGGAACCGAGAGGAACCCCCCACACACATACCCGCTGGGCGAGATGGGCCGCAGCGGTGCCTACCTGGGACGTGGAAGTGGCGCGGAGCCTGCTGGTAGGTGGCGGGCGGCCTGCTGTCGGACAGCACCGAGAGGCTGGGGGTGCTGCGGCCGCTTTCACTGCCTCCAGGCCGAAACGCAGACAGCGGAGAGCAGGGGGAGCAGAGCAGAGCATTTCAAGCAAGAAAGCTGATTGGGTGACCCCGTCTCCCTGCCTGTGGGCCCCCAGCCCCTGCCCCGCATTTCCACACGGGCCCACGACTTGTTAATCCAACCTCGCGCCCACCCTCCCCCGGGCCCCGTGGCGAAGGCACAGCGGCTCCGAGGGCCAAGCGCCATGGCTCCTGGTGCCTGGGAGGGTGGCCTGGCCGCCTCGGCAGAGCCTGCTCCCCTTGGGGGGCACGGCGGTCTCCTTGGGGAGCACGCGGCCTGCGGCTCTGGGCGCTGGTATTGGCATCGGCACAGGCCCCCTTTCCATCTGTATGAAACGGTGCTGACCTCTTTGGAGCGGCCACATGGGCATCCACACGGGTTCCAGCGCTCGCCCTCATCACGTCTGTGCGCGAAGCCGCGGTGGAAATCCACCAGCCACAGGGGAGAGAGACCGTGTGGGCATCAGCAGCCGCCACCCCTCCCCCAGCCCCCGAGGCGAGCGTGTGGCAAATTACAGGGAAAGAACCCCGGTCCGGGCTCCGGTTCCTCGCCCCACCCAGATGTGCCACTGCTGTTTGGCGAACGAGGTTGGATTATCAAGTCACAGTGTGGACGGCCCTGGTCCCCAGGCCTCCCAGGGTCGGTGGAGCTTGGCTCCAGCAGCCACACCAGGGCCCCCTCCAGGCCGAGGCAACAGAGGGGCTGCGGGTCACTTCGAGCATCTTCCTGTGCCTGGGCCCCAGTGTCACCTGTTGGCCTTGATAGGACATCAGGGAGACAGCTGTCCAGCCCCTCCTGGGGGGAGCCCTTCTGGTCCCTGGCGGCCGTACCCCAGCGCCGTGTGGAGCCGCCCTGAGCTTCCTGCCTGCGCACCACCCCAGGGAGCAAGGGCTTCCAGGCCACCCTACAAGTGTGTCTGCGACTCAACTCCACCAAGTCCACCCGCTCGGATGCCAGAACAGTGAGCGCGGCTCACCCGGCGCCATCCCCGAGCGGCGCGCTCCTGGCAGGGTCTCTGAACCAGGAGGCCTCACAGGGCTCGTTCTCTCTGCCTCAAACCCATGGCCTCACCCCCTATCCCGCCCAGGCCACAGCCTCACAGGTCACAGGCCTCCTGTCCCCAGCACCCCAGCCCGTGCGCAGCGTCCTCCCAGGCCACAAGCAGGATCTGTGTGTACATTTCTCTAAGGAGTCCCCAGCCTCCACCCGGCGCTCAGGGGGCCCGGGCTCAGGGGCAGGTGGGACACAGCCACGGTGGCCCCGGGCCCACCCCCTCACCTCCGCCATCAGGGCTCCCACACCAGCCACCACCCCTCGAGACCTCGGTCCCAGCCCGACGCCTCTCTGCTTACACCCTTCCCTCCTGGCCTCCCCTCGCCTCCCCCGCAGGCCCGCCTGGAACCCCCTTTCCAATCCTCCCCACTTGTCCAGACGCTTCCTGGTCAGGCTCAGGGGCACCGCCTCCCTTCACCGCCCGCTCACTGTGAGGTCCACGGTAATAAAACGCGCCACTAGCATCGGCCCCGCTCGAGGCCACGTCAGCTGTCGGAACGTCCCAACGGCCTGCGGGGCGCAAGCCCCCGTGGCCACCTCCGCAGGAGGGACAGGGCTGAGGGGCCCGGGAGGCTCCGGTTACGGCTCCGGAACCCGCTTCCTCCGGGGCCTTGGCGGTAAAATCCCAAGCTGACGTCACCGTGGAAGGAGGGAACCAGAGGAGCCGCTGTGCTGCCGAGGAAAAGGCACAGAGCTCCCTCCTGGCGAGGCTCGTGGCTCCCGAGGGAGGTGGCCCGGGACTGAGGCGGCTCCGACATCTACGGAAGCTCATCCTTCAGCGGGAAGGAAAAGGCACCGGACGGGGTGAGGGTGGGGGGCGGGGGGCGGTGCTTGCTAGCGACAGGGAGCCCTGGCCATTGAAAAGTTGCCTTCTTTTACGTCAAGGGCTCACTTCACGGGCATCGCGGCAACGGGGTTCAGCAAACGCCACATTGACGTGGGCCTCACCCGGATTATCTGAAGATCTTTCCTGGCCCAGGATTCCCCGGACACACATCCTGTCCAGCCGTCCCTCTCCTGGGCCCGCTGGACCTCGGCACGTTCTCAGATTCTCCTTGTCCTTCACGACCGGCTCTGCGTGGGCCAGGGGCTCTGCCAAAGGCCCCTCGGGGGAGGGAGGGGACGCATCTGATGTTTTCCTCAGACTAGACGGAGGGCATGGTTCTTGGGAGGAAGGCCACAGAGGTGCCCTCTCACCCCATCGGGTCCAGGGCACCTACTGTCACATGACTCGTCACGTGATGCTGACCCGGGTGCCCTGGCCGAGGTCGGGGTGGTGCCAGGTTTCTCCACCGGAACATTCCTGTCCTCGCCCTGCCACACCGTCCCCCGAGGGACCCGTCACAAAATGCACCCTTCCAGCTTGGCTGCTTTTCAAGAGTTAGTGGGTCCAGCAGGGACCGTGGTGGCAGGACAGGTGCTCCAGGAGGACGTGGTCCCCAGGACCAGGGGCTCTCTTCCCAGCAGACCCAATGAGGCCACAGGAAGCCAGTGATGGTGACGATATAAGAGAAGCAAGGAGCCCGTCTGGTGACCGTCAGGTGAGAGTGTAAACCTGCAGATCCTGCCTCCTCCTGGTCCCCTTGGGACAGAAGCCAGTACAGCACGGCTGCTTCTGCTCCTGCTGAGTCTCTGTGGTGTATGAGTCAGCTAGGGCTGCGTAACAAACACCATGGACGGAGGGGCTCAGATAACAGAGATTTCCTCCTCCCAGTTCTGGAGGCTGGAAGTCAGCAGCAGGCTTGGTTTCTGGTGCGAGCTCCCCTCCTGGCTTGTCGACAGCCCCTGTCTCCACGTGGCTGCTCCTCAGTGCCCACAGAATGTCTGAGAGATCTTGTGGTCTTTCCTCTGCCTATAAGACCACCAATCCCACGGGCTGGGGGCCCCACCTGTAAGCCCTCGTGTGACCCTAATAATCTCCTAAAGACCCTTCTCTGAAGGCAGTCACATGGGGGTTAGGGCTTCCACATATGGATTCTGGGGGAACACAATTCAGTCCATAGCATGTGGGCGAAGAAGAGTTGGGCCATGTTCCTAGCGGGGCGGACACACATGCTTCTGTGCAGGGTCTGGCCCTGGGAAGAGGCAGGTGTGGGAGCCATGCAGGGTGTGCGTCCACCCCAGGCCACCCTGCGCTCTGAGTGTGGACACGTCCCTGCCCCCTTCAGCCTCAGCCTTTGGGCCTGGTACCCGCCGCTGGCATCCCTACGCCCGTGGAGTGACAGGTAGGGACAGAATGAGATGATGTAGGTCCGAGGGCAGCGAAGGAGAGGCCCTAATCTCTGCCTGCAGCTCTCCACCCCTCTCCTCACCTCTCTGCTCATCCTTCACACCACAAGGTGCCTACACTTCCCCCCCAGGAACATTCACACACGAACGGAAACGGAGTTGGACTCACGAGACACAGCGAGGAGCACAGGCATGAGACACGGGGCTCGGGAAGCCATGCGGCGACACGGACACGACACACATGTGTGGCAAGCGCCCTGGGGCGCCCGCAGCCCACAGCACTGCGCGCCGCGCCTTACCTCGGAAGTAGGGGATGTAATGGTGCCTGAACACGGACGTAGGGCTTGGGTGTTGGGACAGGGACAGGCAGCTACTGGTACCAACACTCACAGTACCAGCTGCAGGGCAACAGAGAGCAAGTCAGTCCGCCCGGCCGGGGCCGCAGAGCAGCACCAGCCCTAGGCCCACCTGCCAGGAACACGCTCGCTTCCTCTTCCAAGGAGGCAGACCTTGGGGAGGGGCGTCGCCAGAGGCGCCCTCCACGTCCGCTCCGGGCTGGAGTACGGAGGCCCCGCCCTCTGGGGACAGGAGCCGCTGGCCCCCTGTGCCCTGCTCGTTCCCCTCCTGGGGCTCCTTGTGATCAAGGACGCTGGTGGAGGGCAGCTGGATAGACTGCCCCCCGACAATCACAAGGCCTCAGCAGCGAGATTCAGGTCTTGGCTCTCTGGGGTTCCCACCCGGCTGGGAACAGTCCACAAGCCCAGGTGACCCACATATAGTGGTCAGGGGTCGGCAGAGGGCCCTTCACTCCGACTTGAATGCTTGCCTGCTCAATCGCTCTCAACTCACTGATTCACTCACTCCCTCAGTCATTCTCTCACTCATTCATTCTTCATTCCCTCCCTCATTCATTCTTTCATTCACTCCCTCACTCAGGCATTCACTCATTCATTCCCTCATTCATTCACTTACCCATTCACTCACTCACTCATTCACTCAGTCACTCATTCCCTCACTCACTCACTCATCCCCTCATTCACTCACTCCTTCACTTCCTCCCTTAATCACTCATTTCATCACTCACTCACTCATTCCCTCACTCCTCACTCACTCAGTCCCTCACTCACTCAGTCCCTCACTCACTTGCTCACTCACTCACTCACTAACTCACTCACTCACTCACTAACTCATTCCCTCACTCATTCCCTCACTCATTTCCTCACTCACTCATTCACTCACTCACTCATTCACTCACTTGCTCGCTCGCTTGCTCACTGTCCCATTCACTTATCCACTTTCCAAACACGTATTCCTGAGCAGGATGCACCAGCCACACTGCAAGAGCCAATGAAAGTAACTTTGCAGATGAATGAGCTTTGATTTTTCCACAGAGGCTGCAAGACTAAGCTGTTGTCTATGGATGTGAAAATGGCTTCATGCACAGCTGGCCAAGGAGGAAGCAGTGTGGAAAAATCCCTCAAAAAGGCAGCGTCCTTTTTGTGTGTGGAGTGTCCCTGGGACTTGGACACTCAGAGGGCGACGAGGCGTCTGGAAGCTCAGGGACAGCCGCCCACAGCGGGGCACCAAGCAGGGACGGGGTGGGGGGGGGGGCTCCTCGGGCTCGCCCTGCTCTGAGCAGCCGGTGCTGGCCTCCTGCCCATGTTCCCATGGGGCTGCTGTCCGTGGGGCCACCGCCAGCTGCAGGTGACGCGCCAAAGGGGACTGACCCTACTCTCTGGGCATTGGCTCTGCCTTCCTCTTCCCAGACCCTCATGAGCGGGAACTGACTGGGCCCCTTCCATCTCTGCGCCTTTGGTTCCTGGCGTCTGCTCTACTGAGACATAGATTCCGAGAGCTGCTCCCACGTGCTCAGCTGTGCCTGTGAGCTTCACACACAGCTCCTCTACCCGCAGGGGGACCCGCTGCCTCGCGGCCTGGACACGAGGGGCCTCCTCCCGATGGACGGGTCCTCCATCGCCCACCGGCAGCCCACACCCGCCCGGTGTACATAAGAGACTGACTTATAGCAGGAAAAGCAACAAGAAACCCTGCTTCCCGGAGGATCAAAGGAGCCATGGGGCCAAGTACCTGGCCGGCTGTAGTGCTGGGGCGAGCGTGAGGTCGGGGTGTAGCGCCCAAGGCTGACCGACCCGGCGGAGCTGGGGCTGGAGGTGCGGCACTGCCTGGAGGAGCGGTCGTCCTGGTCTCCCTGGGAGGAAAAACGCCTGGTGAGCACGGAGCCGGGCACGGCCCACCCCCCTCCGCCCAGTGTCTGCTTCCCTGACCTCAGAGCCCAGGCAACCGGGTCCCGAAGTTCCCTGCACCTGTGGGCCAGGGGAGGCGGCAGGGGCTGGCCTTGGTGCTGAACTCCTGCTGGCTGAGCATGGTGCCCGTGCCCCCAGGGGCCAGAGGGCAGGGGCTCCCCACTCCACCAGTCCCACTGCGGCTGAGGCTCCCACGATGGAGCTGCAGGCACCCACCCGGTCCTCCCACACCCGTCAGCTCCCCTCCTGCAGGCCTTCCCAGCACCCAAGACTCCTTGGAACAGTTTGAGAACCATTGATATTCTGTGCTCTCCCCAGCCTCAATAGGGTCCGGGTGTGGAGCCCGTTCAGCCAGACCCACAAGCACGGACAAGGTGGACTCCATTCAAGCAGGATGAGCAGCTGCTCGGAGCGTCAGAGCAGGCGGCAGGCGGCGTGAGATAGCGTGGCACGCGGGGCAGGGAAGAGCAGGGTGCGGGCCCACCGCGGCTCAGCACGTGGCCCTGAGCCCTGACACCCCAGCCCAGTGTCCGGCCACCGGTGGATGCGGCTGCTCTGGTCCCCAAGGCCAGTGTGGGGACGGCAAGGAGAGAGTCTGGGCCTGGCGCTCAGGGCTCCCACTCTCTCTGAGCCTACCACCACCTCCTGGGGCTCCCACCCTCCCAGCCTACCACCACCTCCTGGGGCTCCCACCCTCCCAGCCTACCACCACCTCCTGGGGCTCCCACCCTCTCAGCCTACCACCACCTCCTGGGGCTCGCTCTCCAGCCAAACTGCGAGTCACCGTCCCTGAAGCTTGCCCTGCGCCTCCCCCCAACACCCCCCAGCTCAGCCAGGCCTCGTTCAGGTGCTGCACCCCGAGCCCTTCAGCCTGGCCCAGCCCTGGAGACGGCACGTGCTGGGCAGCCACAGTCCCGCGGTCCCTCTCTGTCTCGGGCGTCCTCTGCCGGCCCCGGGGTCCGGTAACACCCTCGGGTGTCCTGTCTCCTCCTCTCACCTGCCCGTGGGGCTCAGGGTCCCAGGGTCTGATGCCCATGCAGCCTGGAGCCTGGCTGGCAGCTATCTCTCTGCTCTCATTAACCCCGAGAAACAGGAGAAGCAGACTGCCCGTGACCGATGCTGCCGGACAGAGAAATGCCTCCAGAATGTTCATCTGCAAGGACTTCCCGGATGTTCCCCCGCGGAGGCACAGGAGCTGGGCCCATGCCCCGGTGCCCAGAGTGTCTCCAAGGAGCCCTGACCCAGACCGCAGGCCGGGCCCCATGTCCGCACTTGCAGGGCTGCAGGGGCGCCAGGGAGGCATGCAGGGGCCACGCGATCATAAAAATAACCAACGCCGAGGGGGCACCGAGCCAGGAGCGTGTGGCCCAGGCGCCACGGCCAGGCCCCCAGACCCACGGGCGGCAGGTGGTTATGTTTATAACCCGGGAGCACGCGAGCACGCGAGCACGCGTGGGGGCGTGGTTACCTCGGTCAGCGTTGGTGAGAGTAACTGGGGCGACTGTGGACACAACACAGAGCAGCCTGTTAGCCCGCGGCCCCGGCGGCTGCTCGTGGGGAGACACGCGGGCACAGACGCTCACGTGACGGGGACGGGAACCCACCTCGGGGCTCCGAGACCTTCTTTTTGGAGAAACGCGGTCAAGGGATGGCACCCCGAGGAAGGGGCCGGGACAGTGGAGCTGGTCTCCGTCCCGGTCCCTCCAGCGCCCCCTGCTCTCCAAGAAGTTTTTCCAACAGGAAGGCGTGGTTCAGGGCATGGGGAGGCGAAGCCCTGGGAGACTGAGGAAGAGAGTCTTCTGGGGCTCGGGACTCGGGGTTTGGGGAGGCCAGTGCTGCTGGTGGGGGCCTTGGGAGCATGGACCAGCCTCCCAGCCAGGGACCTCCCCATTAGAGTAGGTGAGCACTGTCCGCCCCACGGACATTGGCTCCAGGGGGTGGTGGCCAAGTGACTTGGCCTCCCGACCCTCTCCCAGCGCCTCCAGCAGCGCCCGACCAGACAGGAACGAGGAGGCCCCTGCCAGGCTCGGCTCAGGCAGCAGGAGGTAGGAGCAGGTCAGATCCTCCCCTCCGCCCTGCCCTACCCACCGGCCTCTTCCTGTGACTTATCACTCAGACCCGTGGGGTCCTGCCTGTCCCCAGGGACAGAGCCAGTGAGGAGGGGC
The DNA here is from genome assembly GCA_035771395.1 of Myotis vivesi. NCBI lineage: Eukaryota > Metazoa > Chordata > Mammalia > Chiroptera > Vespertilionidae > Myotis > Myotis vivesi. The sequence continues at coordinate 231,230,374 of JAWPEG010064502.1, forward strand.
CCCTGCCGTCCTCACCCTCCCCACCTGCCCTGAGCTGCCAGCCGTGCCCAGCCACTGTGACTGCAGACGTCAGCGGGGCTGGCGCCAACCACCACCTCCAGCTAGGTGGCCCAGGCCCCAGCCTCCCTTCCCAGGCGGCCCTGCAGGAGACTCAGACAGGAGGACTGGGCACGTGGAGGGAAGGGGCTCTGCCGCCAGGCCTCCCTCTCGGAATGGCACATACCCGGGCTGCCAGCTGGCAGACAGTCCTGTTGGTCACAGGCAACAAGGTCACACGGGAACCTCAAAACCACCCCGGAAAACTGGGCACCAACGGTGACCCCGCAGACAGGGGACGGGCCCGGCTGGTGATGGGGAGCAGGCTGAAGGTACCGGATAAAGGAAAACTACGTTTCGCACATCGTGAAAATCGTCCCGAACTGCAAGAAACAGGCGCTACTCCGTTCCCATCATCTCCTGAACACCGGCCCCTGCCTGCTCCCGGCCACACAGGGCTTCCCAGGATTGGCCCCAGGGAGCTGCCTGCGTCTGCCAGGGGCGTCTGGGCAGAGCGCAGAGGGACTCCTTAGAGAGGACACCCAGGGCACATCTCCGGGAGTGAAGGCCCCGCGTCGCCGAGCAGCGAGGACGGAGCCAGGGGCCTGCGCCGTGGCCGCCACCTGCCCGCGGGCTGCCACCCCGGCCATACCTCGAGGCAGCTCTGCCGGTCCCCTGCGTGGCTGACGTAGGGCGAGTAGGAGATCATGTCGGGGCGGTCGATGTTGTAGATGGCCTTGCTCTTGGGGAGGGCGGCCAGGTCTCTGTAGTCCAGGATCTCGTCGCCCAGCCTCGCCTGCGGGAGGGAAAGGGCGGCGGCACCATCAGACCCAAGTGAGGCGGGTGTGGAGGCGCCGAGCCTGCGCCCAGCCCCGTGAGGGTGAAGCGCCTGACGGGCCAGGAGACCTCATGATCACGTGGGCCTGGTCCCGACGCCAGGCCACGAGGGGCCACCTTGGCCTGAGGGAGCACCTTCTCGGGCCCGTGCCTCTCCATGAAGGGGCAGAGGTGGCCCCAGTGGATGGTTTCAGGGGTCAGAGAGCTGCCCGGTGTCGGGCCTGACACGGGCGGACAGTGATGCTCGGTTGTGGTCTAAAAATTCATACAGACACCTCTGTGTGCACACAGACAACGCACAGACACATGCAAACACACAGGCATGCATACACGTGTAAACACATTCATGCACAGACACACATGCACATGTCAGAACACATATGCACAGATGTATACACACATACACAGCCATGTGTGCAGACATGCAAGTATTATAAATACGCATGCACCCACACATGTACACTTACAAACACTTACACACACGAATACACGCACGTACATGTACACTCTTACACGCTCACACACTCATACATACGTACACACACCCTCTTGAACGAAAATGGGATTCGTAATATGTGATCCTCAGCGTGCTTCCCTAGGAACACGTTGGGAGCACGTTCCACGGTGACACGCACGGATCTGCAGGGCATTCATGCCTGCCTGACCCAACGGGTGCCCGCACTTCCTTCAGGAAGCCCTGGCGCAGGGCGTGGGGCGATGTCACTTTTACACCGTCATCCACAGCAGTTGTGAGCACCTCCTCGCGCCCTTGTCCCCACAGTCCCAGGGAGCGGCGGGGCCACTCTGCCCACGGGGAGGAGGCTCTTGTCAGCTTCCCAAGGTCCACACCAGTCCCCGCGCAGGGATGGCAGCGCCGACCCCGAGGCCCGGCTCAGTGATGCCCCCAGGCCCCCCTCCCCATAGAAAGAGCCCAACTTACATAGATGACGCGGCTGGGGGACCCCGAGGTGCTGGACGCAGGCACAGAGATGATGCTCTCGGAGGACGTCCTGGTCTCCTGGGGAAGCGGGAGGGGTGGGGAAGGGGTGGGGACGGAAAACAGGACGTGTCAGCGAAGACCGTCCAGAGGCAGCCGTCAGTCACGCAGCCACAGAGGGCCGGCTCACAGCGGTCCTTTTCCTTGTCAGGGTGAAGCATTCTCACAGCGACAGGCAGCTTGCACGGACAACTGGAGACATCAGACAGACCGCGGTGACACGGCTACACGCCAGCGGGTTTGTAGCGCTGACGAGTGCCGAGCTTTCGTGGCACAGAGAGGACCAATTCCAGGGGGACAGGAGCAGGCAGGGGCTGTGAGCGCCAGGGGCAAGGCCGCCTCCGACCCAGAGCCGTGCCTCAGGGACATTTTCCGTCCAGGTTATGGGGACGTGGGGCAGCGCAGGCCGGCAGCAGCTCTGCTGTCAGACTTAGGGACGGTCCGGGCCCCACACCACAGCTTCGCCCTCAGGCCCCCGACTCCGCCCCATGCCCCTCTCAGCACCGGCAGCCCCTGCAGGAACCACATTTGGTCCCGCACCCCAGCGAGGTCTCAGCAACAGCCCCCAGAGGTCACTGCTGGCCGCTCTCACGCTGAGCCCTCGTCCTGGCCCGAGTGCCCTCTGCAGTGTGAGACCCATCCTGCCCCTCGCCTCCCCGAGCACATCTCCTGCTTCCCCCGAGGTGACGGCCCCCGGACCGTGGTCTCCTCTGCTCCCACGGCAGGCCTGCCCCGTGTCTGCGTGGACACTCGCCTCCGGCCCCACCCGATGACTACACCTGTGTCCATCCGCCTGCAGGGCGTGGCTTGGCGCTCCCCTCAGCTGGCCCAGTGTGGCCCTGCCTGGCCCAGCCCCACTAGCTCTCCCTCTCGCCCGTCTAAACGGAACCCTCTCCGCGAAGGGCCTCCCAGCCAATAGCGTGGACCCCTCTCCCCACGCCCCTGCCCCCTCCCCTCTTCTTTCCTAAGCAGACCCCTGTCCCCCCGATTCTGGCCGGCCCCCCTCAGCACCCACACCCGCTGCAGCACCAGCAGCCTGGACGGGGCCTCATTATGGCCAAGTGGTGTCCCCGACTCGCATGCGGAAGGCCTCACCCAGTGCCCAGAGCAGGGCTGTGTTTAGAGACAGGCCTTTAAAGCCCGAATTAAGCTACATGGGGCCTTGACTTAATGTGAGGAGTCCTTACAAGGAGAGGGTAAGCCCTAGGTCAACATGTGAAACTTGTGGCCCACAACAAATGCTCATTAACGGTGACTCCTTCATCTCAACCCTTTGTCTTCAGCACGTCTCTATCGAAATAAACCTACGTTTCTATGAAAATTGAAGCTTCTGTTTTTTGCGGCCACGGCCACGTAACCCTTGTTTATTCGGCCTGTGGTAGCCTTGGAGTTTGCCCTAGGACATGCTTGCCCTAGCTGCATAGAGCGTCGGCCTGCAGAAGGAAGGGTCCCAGATTCGGTTCTGGTCAAGGGCACGTGCCCGGGTTGTGGGCTCGATCCCCAGGAGGGGGCGTGCAGGAGGCAGCTGGTCCACGATTCTCTCTCATCACTGATGTCTCTCTCTCTCTCTCTCTCTCTCCCTCCCCCTTCCTCTCTGAAGTCAATACAAATATATTAAAAAGGAAGAGCTGAGGACACAGACACACACAGAGGGACGACCCTGTGAGGACACGGGGAGGAGACGGCCGGTCCACACGCCACGGGGAGGCCTCGGGAGGAGCCGCCCTGCCGCCCCGTGGTCTGGGCCTCCAGCCTCCAGGGCGGGGGAAAGGGGTGTCTGTTTAAGGCCCCTGGAGCGCTGTCAGCCCAGGACACTAACTAACACAGACCGTGGGGCCACCCTCCCCGGCGGAGCACGCCCAGCTCCCCTACACGCAGCACGACAGCAGCGAGGACGGGACAACACCAGGGCCAGCCGTCAGGCACAAACCTGGAAGGCACAGGGGGTGGTGCCCCGGCAAACCTGCTTCTGCATCTGGAAGGGAGAGAGGGGAGAGGGCGTGATGCTTGCGGCTCACCTCGGCATGGCCCACTCGTCAGCCCTGCCCACCCCCTTCCATGCCCCTGTCATCCTCCGGGACCAAGCTGGGGGCCGCCTCCTCCGAGAGGCCTGCCCTGCTTTCCCTGGCCCCTGGACTGGGCTCTGCTTGCTGAATGGGGCGGAGTCTCGGGACTGCCTGTCCCCTCAGACCACAGGCTTCCAAAGGCTGGCAGGGGCAGGGGTCTCCCCCAAGCTCAGCCTGAACCCACAGTGCAGGCCCAGGTCCCCAGCTCCCCCCTCCCCAGATATGATGGCCACTCGGAGGCAGGTAACTCGGGGTCTGCCTTCTCGCCGTCCCTGTGGCCAGGTGGCCTGTTTTACTGGCCACCATGATGTCCGTACACATGTCACATGTCTGAAACCCTCTGCACCTCTGTTCCTCCTCTAGGAGCCCGAAGACGCTCCCTGGGGCTCCGTGTCTGGGGAGACATGGCGTGAGGAGCTGGGCTCCGAGGTCACCTCACTTTCACCTCAGGTCCAGCTGCGCCAGGACAGGAAGCCCCTGACCAGCCCGGGTGCAGCGGTGGTGGCCCTGTGCCCCTCACCCCGGGGAGCGTCCCGCAGGGGAGGGGCCCACAGGTCCCTGGGCGCTGCCCTGGCCGGTGCACTGGGGCTGGGTCGGCAGCAGCCCGGGGTCTGTTTGCACCCACAATCAGAAGGGCTGCAGCTCCCCCGCCCAAACCCTACGCTCAGCCTCCTCCAGGGTCACAGGGCTCCTGGTGCACATGAGTCTCACCCACAGTGTGCGGGGTCTGACACCCACCCATCTCCAGGTTAAAGCTGAGGGCCCGAGGCTCAGAGAGGGCCAGTGATTCGCCCGAGGTCACACAGCCGGGCAGAGGCACAGCTGGACTCCAAGGGCAGGAAAAGAGCCTCCTCCCAAGGCCCCAGGGCCCGGCGCAGAGGGGCCGTTGGTGAAAGACTGCTGAGCACACCCAAGACGGGCAGGTAGCTCTCCTACGGCCACCAGGTCACTGGCGCCACCCTGACCGGGGCCTGCTTCAGGAGTTCACGAGGCCATGACCGCTGCCTCGTCTTCAGGGGCCGCCGCCCTCCGGCCCACCCCACATCCTGAGCTAGAGCGGCTGGCGGGGCTGGCTGGGCCATGGTCATTAACTGGCTCTCTCTTCCTGCCTCCCAGGCCAGAGCGGCCAGCTGGCTGGAGAACTGTCCCGGGCACCCGTCCCCGGGGAGAACCAGCTGACCCACCCCGTCCGCCTGGCCACACAGGCCCCGGACACTACCCTCATTTCCTGGGCGAGACAGAGAGGCTCTGAGGGCTGGGGAGGGGGAACGAGGGACAAGCAGGGCATGGCTGGGGCCTGGATCCCGTCCTGGGGCACCGAGGGGCAGGCGCCAGTGCCAGGGCACAGTGCCCAGGGGCAGCTGCTCTCTGGCTGCAGCCTCCCCCCCCCCATATGTTCCCAAAGCGCCTTGGGAACAGTCCAGGAAGCCACGGATGTGCAGCCCGGGCGTGACCCCTCCCTCCCTGTCCCTCTGGACTGCAGAGCCTCCCTCCGCCGGGCCGTGGCCCCAGTCAGCATGGGTGGCCTCCGGCGAGGAGCAGAGGCTGGCACTGGGCTCCCTCAGGCCAGGGGCCAGCGCAGCAGCTGAGTCCAGAACCCGGAGCTGCTGTGGCCGCCCTGGGTGTCCCTGTGTGGCCTCCATCCCCTTCCCACCCCTGGTCGGTCTCCCCGTGCACACGCTGTGCGCACGTGGGGTCTGGAGGCCTCTCGGCATGGGGTCCCTTTGGCAGGCCTGGGCTTGGCCTCCAGGATAGAGGTGTCCACGGACAAAGGTCAGGCCCTGGAGGTCACTGCAGGGTCATGGACTGTGGCGCTGGGAGGTGGGCGTGCTGCCTGGCTCATCGCTGAGGCCGGCTGCCCAGGCGCAGGGTGTGGGGTAATCAGCCATGTGAGAGGGTGACGGACAGCCGCCGTGTGCGGCCACAGACGGCAGCCTGGCCGTGCACGTGACACAGTGACCGTCAGTCCTGTCGCCGCGGGAGGCCAGGCAGCGTCCCCAAAGGCTCAGGGCCTCACTCCCAACCCTGAGGCTGCTGCCTCGTGTGGCCACAGGGACTCTGCACACGGACTGAGGGGCCTGGGGGGGTGGGTGGGCTGTCCTGGATTCTCAGGGCCCAGGGTGACCGCAGGGCCCCTATGAGGCCAGGGGGTGACGGGCAGCAGTGTGGCCCCTCTAGACACGGGAAGGACAGGAATGGGTTCTCCCCGGAGCCTGGTTACACTCTGACCCGGCACCACGGGCCAAGCACCTGTGGCTTCCTGGTCTCGCATGTGGGGGGTTTGTCACAGGAAACCAACACGTCACACGTCCTCCCACGGCCTCTGCGTCCTGGAGCTGAGGGACGGCTGCCCCCTTCCTTCCTCCCAAGAGTCCCGCACTGCGCTTGGGCCTGGCAGTGGAGTCAGGGCTCCGGGCAGTGGGGTCAAGCCCCGGGCAGTGGGGTCAGGCCCCGGGCAGTGGGGTCAGGGCCCTGGGCAGTGGGGTCAGGTCTCCAGGCAGTGGGGTCAGGTCTCCGGGCAGTGGGGTCAGGTCTCCGGGCAGTGGGGTCAGGGTTCCGGGCAGTGGGGTCAGGCCCCGGGCAGTGGGGTCAGGCTCCGGGCAGTGGGGTCAGGCTCCGGGCAGTGGGGTCATGGCCCGGGCAGTGGGGTCAGGGCCCCGGGCTGTGGGGTCAGGGTCCCGGGCAGTGGGGTCAGGGCCTGGCCCCAGGGAGGTGGCAGCGAGCAGGAGGAAAAAGGTGGCGGGGAGTGGGGGCTGCTCTTGTGCCAAACCCCAGGGCCTGCCATTCTAGTGACCATTCTGGGAATTGAGCCAAAATGGTGGTGACCACTTGGGGACTCGCTAACTTCAAAGTTGTCCCCAAATCTTTGCGGCCATCGGCATCCCCTGAGCAAATGAGGTCAGAGGGCAGGGCAGGGAGCCCCGGGAGTTACCTTGCATCAACCCCAGAACCCCCTGTGTACACCTGACACCCCGCCACGTCCTGTCCACACCCCTCAGCCCGTGGACGCTGCCGGCGGCCCCTCCACTGCATGACAGTCCCACCCGAGCGCGGAGACGCAGCGGGAGAAATCGGGAACCGTACCAACCTTGCTCTCGTCCTCGGTCCTGGCTGCTTGTCGGCAGGCCGGGTGCCAGATGGAGGAGCCTGTGGACAGAGGCCGGGGTTAGTGTCACTCCCCGAGGTAGGGCCGGGGGGCTCACACACGGAGGGATGTCCACTCGGCCACCCCCTCCGAGGGGCCCCTGGGCACGCTCTGTGCTGGGCCTGACAGCAGGTGGCAGCCCTGCCCCAGGAGACGCACAGCCCAGGCCGGGGACATGACGTGGCAGACACACCGCGAGCCCCCGGCTCCCACAGGCTCATCTCTAGGCCACGGGCCGGGTGCACGAGCCGCCACGTCTCCCAGGTCCTTGGGGGCTCTCCGCCGTGGCGTCTGTAAGGCCTTAAGGCCTGTGGGCCATTCCCCACTTCGCCCCACCAGCCAGGCCAGGGGCCGCTTCCTCAAATGCTCAGGACCCGGGGACGGGGGGCACGCCCTTCCATTTCGTCTTGGTCAACCCAGTGGGCAAACAGGAACATCGACTCGGTATTTTACCCCGGTGACCATGAGCGTCACACCCCGGCCAGTGTTTCCTGGGAGGAGTCTGTGCTGGGAAGCCGCCCAGAGGGAGGGGTGGTCAGGGGGACTCCTGCTTGTCAGGGCTTCACTGCACGAGTCACCTGGCAGCTTACACCTGCGTGGAGCCCCGCGCCTGGCACACCAGGCAGAGGGTCCGGGGGTCCAGGCAGGGTGGGTGGGGCCCTGGGGTCCATGGCTTGGAGCTCGAAAACCTCATCTAACTCATGGGAGATGGGAGACTGGAGGCGGGAGAGGGCAGGCCTGGGGAAGTCACCGCAGGAATCAGTTCACACGTGGGCGCCGGCCTCAGCCCAGGGCCGGGAAGAGTCTATTTGTTCCTGACCCGGCCCCCATGGGCGAGCTCGTGTCCCCACGCTGCCGTCCTGACCACAGGGCTTGGCGGCAGGAGGGACTGAAAGCACTGATCACGGTGGGGGTGGGCACCTTGGGGGGGGCACCCCTCCCGCCAGATGGCCCAGCCTGCTGTAGGGGTGCAAAGGACCTCTTTCACGGGCTCTGCAGCAGGGACTCGAGGAACAAGAGGGGATGTCGGGGACGCGGCCATCCTGGCTGACATCACCCCGAGAATCTCGGCCTCAGCAAGGGAGGCCTGTGTGGCACCCTGGCCCAGATGTCACCACATGATGCCATTACACAGCCCGTCTGCGGGGCAGTGTGCCGCCCTGCCCCTGCCCGGCCCCACCCGGCCCTGCCTGGCGGCCCCAACGCTGGGGACAGAGAGATCATTGAAAAGAACTTGCTAAAGAGACGGGTCTCACCTGGCCTCGGTGGCTCAGGGGTTGAGCACTGACCCATGAACCAGGAGGTCACAGTTCAATTCCCGGTCAGGGCACAGGCCCAGGTTGTGGGCTCGATCCCCAGTGGGGGGTGTGCAGGAGGCAGCCGATCCATGATTCTCTCTCATCACTGATGCTTCTAACTCTCTCCCCCTCTCCCTTCCTCTCTGAAATCAATAAAAACATATTTTAAAGAGATGGGTCTCGATACTGACCATCCTCCCTGAAGCCTCTCGGGACAATCCCAGCAGCATCCTGCTCCCCCCGCCCCGTCCCCCCCCTCCAGGCAGACTAGGGTCCCTGGGCTCTGCCTCCCAGTACTGTCCCAGGACCGCCCACTGTCCCAGCACCGCCCGCTGTCCTGCAAGCCCGCTCAGGAAAGCCTGCTTGTGCCCTGTCCCTGCTCCCTGCTGCATTGTGGGGCCCCCTAACTAGCGGAGAACACACGTGACCCCCAGTTCACACTTAGCTCGTGGGAGGGGCCTGGGAGATAGTCCCTTGCCCCAGGGCTGGCCGCGTGCTCACACTTACCTTGGAGGTACATCTCCTCGCCCTCAGCGAACATCCGGCCGCACCTGACGCAGAGCGCGCACAGCGGGTGGTAGTGCTTCTCGCCCGCCTGTGGGGACAGAGCAAGGGGTCCTGCGGGGGTGCAGCGGGTGGCCGGGACGCGAGCAGGCATGCTGCCGGGCAGGGAGTCCACAGAGCCCGATCGGGGAGTGCCGGGTGCTGTGTGTGCCAGCTGGCTCTGCCCTCCCCGCTGGGAACCACGTCTGGGCGCAGAGGCCTGGCCACGCCGCTGGCTCAGCAGTCGCTGCCCCCCCCCCACCCCACGAGGCAGTTCAATCACCTCCGTACCTGGGGGCCCAGGAGGAGGAGGAACGGGGGAGGAGCAAAGCTGGCATTATTTCCGGGGGAGGGGACTGGGGAGCTGAGGGGAGAATGATTAGTAGCTTTCTTAGTTACTCGATTTTCTCGCTTAGCATTTATGATTCTTAAAACCCATTAAATTAGGTTAAATGTTAATATTGAAATAACCTAAACAAATTACATTCACTGGTTCGGCTTAGTTCTACATGGTGCCAAAAAACAAACAAAATAAAACTCAAATCACCCCCAAATATTGTGTTCAAAATATTGCCTTACTTTATACTGAGTATTTCTTACCCCTACAGTAAAGGGGTGGGGGGGAGCTGCAGTCTGTGGCTGAGAGTGGATGCTGGCCCTGGCCGGTGTGGCTCAGTGGACAGAGCATTGGCCTGTGGACCAAAGGGTCCCGGGTTCGATTCCTGGTCAAGGGCACGTACCTCAGTTGCAAGTTCCCCAGCCCCGGCCGGGGCAGGAGGCAACCAATCGATGTGTCTCTCTCACATCGACGTTTTTCTCCCTCTCTCTCCTGCTCCTCCCTCCCTTCCACTCTCTCTAGAAACCAATGGAAAACATGTCCTCAGGTGAGGGTTACAAACAAAAAGCGGATGCTGGCCCCGTGGTTCGCTCTTTCCTGAAATGGGAGGAATCCCACAATCTCTCCCTGAGTCAGAACCACTTTCCTAGCGAGCAAGTGATGGGGTGAACTCATCACAAGCCTCTTGCTTCTTCCCCTCCCCATCCCGCTGTCAGCGGGGACCAGGCCCCAGGTGACCCCGCGTGTGGTGAGAAGAACCCAGATGGGCCTGGAACAGTCCGACACTAAGGAGGGGGCTCCCTCTTTACAAAACTCAAGCGCTCACAGAGTCGGGCAGTGGCTGCCCTGGGGGTGCTGGGGACCCCGGTGTCGGGGTGCTCACACACTCTTGTCCAAGGGCCGGTTACACGGTGTCCAGTGGGTGAACACGTTTAAGCTGCACGTCGGTGCGTGCGTCGCTGTGGGTGACACACGCCGTGAAGTTTGCCCCCACGTGACCCCATGTGCGAGCTAAATGTATCAACGCTCAGAAGGAAACACGGGGTCCCTCTGTACGACCCCCTCGGGCAGTGGATTCCTGGGCAGGACACCAAAGGCATGAGCAGCAACCACTGTGCCAGGAAAGTGGGAAGACGACTTAGACAGGAGGAAACATCTGCAATCACAGATCTGAGAGGGCTCGGGACCCAGAATGCACAGAGAATCCCTCCAGCCCAAGAACAAGGTGCCCACAGTCCTGCTGAACACGGCCAAGGACTCGGACATTTCCAAAGAGGACGTCCACGTGGCCACGACACCACTGGACGTGCCAACATCGGGGCCACCACGGAGCTGTAACCCAACCCCAGGGAGGCGCCCGTGCACGGCCCCCGGGCGATGCTAGAACAGAACAAACGAAAACAGCCCGCACTGGCGAGCGTGTGGAGAAAAAGCAAGCCCTGTGCATCGTGGGAAGGTCCCCGAAAAAGTATAGAATTACCACGTGACCCAGCAGTGCCCCTCCCAGAGACGTAAGGCAAATGAAGAGGCCAGAACAAGAGAAATGAAGACATAGGTCCACACGGCACTCGCATAGATGTTCACAGCGGCTCAACCCAGTGCCCATCGGCGGGTGAGCGGATAAACGGATGACCAGGCAGGAGGGGGCTGGGTGGGCCCCTCTCGCACGGGGTCCCCTGCAAGGCAGGCAGGGACCCTCACCACCTTCTCAGGAAGGCAGTCCCCAGCCCACCAGGACCCCGTGGGTGTCCAGGAAGGACCTGTAAGGTGAGTGGTGGATTGAGGGAGAGAAAGGAAGGGAAGCGGGAAGGCGCTAGGATAGAGGGAGGAGAGTGGGGAGGAAGGGATAAAGGGAGGGAGGGAGGCAAGAAGGGAGAGAGGAATTGGTGGTCCCAGAGGAAACTTGCCTTCTCGTTGCCATGGGGACAGCTAGGCTGCTGACACAGGTGGGGCTCAGACAGCAGCATCCCATCCTTGCCGTCCCCCGCCCCGCCACCCAACCTGCGCAGGGAAGCCTTGCAGCTAATTCTACCGAGAATAAAATCGAGAGTGAAGTGGGTGTGCGGTGAGGTGACAGCAGGGTCTGAGCCGGGCCTCCGTCTCACTCAGCACATCCTCCCCCTCACTCAGCTGGTCCAGAGGGTCTGGCTGCACTGCTGTCCCGGCAACTCCCCAGGCACCTCCCAGCTCTCTCCCTGGGCGACTCCATCCCAGGAGCCCAGTGCTGTCGCGGGGGCTGCTCCAGGCACCCACTTCTGCCCCCAGGTACCTCGGCCCCTCCCAGGCCCCCGGCCATCGGCCCCTCTCAGGACCCACAACGTCCTCCCCCTGCATCCAGCTTGGAGCAGGCCCATCGGGATAGACACCTGACTTGCAGGACCAGGGAAACTGGGTACAGGATGCCTCGCATTTGGGAGACTGAGGCAGGGGAGGAAGCGCCCACTGCCGCCCGATGCGCACTGCACGGCTAGTGGCGCTGCTGCCGCTAGCATGAAGGTGACACTCTGCCGGGGCACGCAGACCAGGTGCGGGGCAGGCCGAGGGCTCCTGCTGGCAGCGAGGACAGGGCCTGGCTGCTCTCCGCTCTGGCTCTGGGTGACCAGCATCTTGGGGGCAAACAAGAGGCAGGGGGTGACAGGTGCCTGGGGGGGCCTCACACCTGGCTGATCTGCCCCTGCTCCCTGCAAGCTCCCCACCTGCAGCCCCGCACGGCGCCTTTGGCCTCCCCACCAGCCCTCGGGGCACCTGGCCAGGCTGCCTACCTGCCGGGGTCCTGGCACCACAGCCCAGTCCGATCAGCCGACCCCACGGCTCCTCTCCAGGGCCTGTTCCCAGGACCGGCCTGGACAGGCAGAGTCCAGGGGTCCGGATCCTTCCCTGCAGCCAGGGGTCCGGATCCTTCCCCTTCTTTTTCAGGTCCCGCACCTGCCACCTGCTGCCCCAGGAGCCCACTGCCTGTGCAGCCCGGCCCAGCACGCTCCGGCGGGCTCAGGTGGAGCCACCGTGGCGGCTGCTCTCTGCTGCCGCTGCTGAGCGGCTCGTCTCCGCCCAGGTTCTCTCTGCCGCCCGCGCTGCCGCCTCTCCTCCAGGAGGGAGCTCGGAGCTCGCAGAGCCCACAACGCAGCCAGCCTGGCTCCGGCTGAGAAAACAAGGGCATCAATCTTCCCGGAGGCCCGCAGCCTCCCGCAGGCCGGGAGTGAAGCCCAGCCTGTGTGTGTGGGGGGGGGGGAGGAGGGGGGCAGGGGCACAGACACCGCACCCCACGCTGTGCTCGGCTGCAATCAAACACGGGGACGCTCACTCTGCAGAAGGGTCACCTTCCCCTTGCCTCCGGGTCCACCAGGGAGGCCTGCTGGTTGCCGCCCCCAATGGGGTACCCCTGGCCAGCACTGAGCTGGGGACAGCTCCCAGGCCCTGTCCCTGTGTCCCTGAGGACATTTCCGGAGCCTTCCATGGGGCAGAAGGCGAGGCAGGCAGCAGGGCTGGGACAGGTCGGCCCCTCCCCGGGTGCAGGGGCACAGCCCACAGTTGTCAGGAAGCCGCTAGGGTCACACACCTGACCACCAACATGCACATCCGGGTGTCAGGGGGGTTCGTTTCTGTTACAAGATCTGTATATGGCACCGCATGCCCACCAACCAGTCACATCCTCTCTGTCACCAGATATTAGGACCCCCTCCTCCCCCACCCCCTCCTGCCGGCAGCCCCCCCTCCGCTGTGTGAGTTCACGAGTCTAGTTTTCTATCCATGTGATGAAGTCATAGCTTTTCTGACTGACTCCTTTCACTCAGCACACTGCTCTCAAGGTGGAGAGAGCTCTTTAAACTACAAATCGATCCCAGGGATCCCCTCGGATGTGTGGGGAGCTCTGCAGCCTCAGCCCCTAACCGGTCCTCCCCGCACAGGCTGCTTCTGGCACCTGGGCTGGGTCCGCCCCCCTCCTGGCTCGGCCGCTTGCCCGTCTCTGGGGTCCTCTGTCACCGAGCCTCCCTCAGGGACCATGGCAGCCCCGATGGTATCCAGCCAGCCCAGAGCCGAGGAGGGGCTGCAGGGTGGGTGAGGGCGGCAGCCTGGGCCCTGGTGGGCGGGCCTTGGTCCCAGTCGTCTCAGGATTTGTCTTACTGCACGGACGTGGGGAAGTGCATGGCACGTGCTCTTTTCACAGGGGGGATGCCGTGCACTGCCGCCTGGATCTAGAAGCGACAGGCAGTCCCGGGGGGGACCCGGCCTGCAAGTGCGCTGTGACCTGGCCTGCCAGGCGACCAGACCCTCTGCTCCTCCCCAGGACACAGCCCTGCCTCCTGAGCTCGCTTTCTATCCTCCAGGCCTCAGACTCCCCACCTAGGCCCAAGGGCTGGACCAGGGTCTCTGTCCTTCACACCTCTCCAGCTAGGGCAGCTCGTAAAGGGCACAGGAGAGAGGCCCTGGAGTGCTTCCTGGAGGAGGTGGCTCGCTCCCAGGAGTCCCCAGGCAGAGCGGGGAGGACGAGGTGGCAAAGGCTCTGGTACAGATTCTTGCACAAACACACAGCACTGTGGGTTACCTGGAGGCCCCCCCCCCCCGATCCTCACAGGTGGGCAGCCCAGTGCCCATGGGGCGGGTCTTACCTCCAGCACGTGCCCCGTGATGAACTTCTCGCAGCCGTCGCAGCGGATGCCGAACTTGGCATGGTAGTCGGCCTCGCAGTAGGGCAGCCCGTCCCTGCAACAAGCCAGGCAGTCAGGATGGGCGGGGTCACCCCAGCACCCCAACACCCACAACCCTCGCCTGTGAGAGGGGCTGTGGCAGAGGGACAAGCCCACTTCCTCCTCCTCCAAGTGACAGGACCACCCTCCATGCTCCGCAGGCGGCAGCACGGCCTCCGCCATCACACCAGCCCCAGGAGGAACAACGAAGATGGTCTCATTTCATGGATGGAGAAACTGAGGTGCACAGAGCTGGGGCCACCTGCCCAGCGGCAGAGTAAGGGGCGGTGGCGCCCCCAGAGGTTGACAGCGGGCCTATTCCACACCAGGTGGTGGTGGCAGCGGCGGTGGGATTAGTGACGAATGACACCATTTGGGGCACTGCTCCTGGGTATGTGGGCAGCCTGGGGCAGGTCACATAAACACGGAGCCCCCACTGAGGGAGCCGTAAGAAAAAGGACCCGATGCCCTAACCGGTTTGGCTCAGTGGATAGAGCGTTGGCCTGCGGACTGAAGGGTCCCAGGTTCGATTCCAGTCAAGGGCATGTACCTTGGTTGCGGGCACATCCCCAGTGGGGAGTGTGCAGGAGGCAGCTGATCAATGTTTCTCTCTCATCGATGTTTCTAACTTTCTATCCCTCTCCCTTCCTCTCTGTAAAAAGTCAATAAAATATATTTTAAAAAAAGACAAAAAAGAAAAAGGACCCAAGTGCAGCTCATGGACGGGAGATCATGCAGGCACCGCGCTGGGTCCAGCATCTGCCCAACCGGGAGCTCTTTTTTTTTTTTAATTTCAGAGAGGAAAAGAGGGAGAGCGAGAGAGAAACATCAATGATGAGAGAGAATCATCGACAGGCTGCCTCCTGCCCGCCCCACATTGGGGATCGAGGCAGGTGAATCAAACCATGACCTCCTGGTTCATAGATCGACACTCAACCACTGAGCCACGCCGGCCGGCTGGGAGCTCATTTAAAAGTGACTGAAGTTACTATGATGATCAACCTCCCCTAGTCACGGGGTGCCTGCGGGAGGGGAGGGGCCTGCTGGGGGGACAGGCCCGGGGCTGCAGGGACACCTCTGCCTGCACAGCCTCCCTGAGGGTGAAGCCTTGGCTCACAGGACAGGGAGGCAGAAATGGGCCCGAGGAGCCACTTTCAAATGCCGCCGACCTCAGGGCCCTGCAATTCCCCACGAATGGGTGGATGTGCAGCAAACCCCAGAGGTTCAAAGATGATATCTCCATGGCAACACCAAGGCGCCCTCCTCCTCAGTTCTGGGACAGTCTGGAGGCTGCTAAGTCACAGCGCAGTGTGGGCCGCTGCCACGTGCCGCTGCGGTCTGGGGGCGGGGCGGCTCGTTTCATCCTCACACTCTGTCAGCCAGGCCGCCTGAATCACCCCTCCCTTCACCTCGACAGGAGCCCGGCCCGCACGGGGGCTTCTCCTGAAAACGGTTTATCCTGAGATAAGTGTAGAGGCACATGCAGTTGAAAGAAAGAAAACACAGACCAGCAAGACCTCCTGCAGAATCAGAGGATAAGGCCACCAGGGAAGTGACGTGGTTCCACCTCCTGTGCATGTGTCTGTGCATGTGCCAGTGTATGTGTGTGCCAGCATGTGCATGTGTGTGCATGTGCCAGCATGTGTGCACATAAGCCAGGGTATGTGTGCCAGCATGTGTGTGCATGTGCCAGCAGGTGTGCACATGTGCCAATGTATGTGTGCCAGCATATGTGTGCATGTGCCAGCACATGTGCATGTGTGTACGTGCATGTGCCAGCATGTGTAAATGTGTGTGCATGTGCCAGTGCATGTGCCAGCATGTGCGCATGTGTGTACATGTGCCAGTGTATGTGTGCCAGCATGTGTGTGTGCATGTGCCAGCATATGCATGTGTGTGCCAGCATGTGTGCATGTGCCAGTGTATGTGTGTACCAGCATGTGCGTTTGTGTGCATGTGCCAGTATATGTGTGTGCCAGCATGTGCATGTGCCAGTATATGTGTGCAGCATGTGCATGCATGTGAATGTGCCAGCACGTGCGTGTGTGTGCATGTGCCAGTATATGTGTGTGCGCCAGCATGCGCATGTGTGTGCACGTGCCAGCATGCATGTGTGTGTTGCATCCCGTGCCGTTTTATCACAGGACTTCTTTTAACACAATCAGTTCCTGTGATGCTCTATCCCAGTGACGGCGAACCTTTTGAGCTCGGCGTGTCAGCATTTTGAAAAACCCTAACTTAACTCTGGTGCCGTGTCACATAGAGAAATTTTTTGATATTTGCAACCATAGTAAAACAAAGATTTATATTTTTGATATTTATTTTATATATTTAAATGCCATTTAACAAAGAAAAATCAACCAAAAAATTGAGTTCACGTGTCACCTCTGACACGCGTGTCATAGGTTCGCCATCACTGCCTATCCCTCGGGGCATCAGAACTAGCGGAGGCTCCAGGAGAGCTGTGCAGAGAGCCCCTGGCTGCCCGCTCTGAGCCCGAGACCGCGCGCTGCACCCTCACTCCCTCCTGTGCTGGGGACTCGCCTGTCTCTGTCCCCTGAGCTCTGGATTAAATGCATGCCCTCGGCAAACCAGGTGCCCGTGCAGGGCCAAGGTCTCCCAGCAGCTCCCTCCCCGCAAACCAGCCATCGGCCTCCTGAGCGCATGCGGGGAGCACCGTGTGGCCCGCGGCGGAGCTGCTCTGTGCGGCCGGTGCTGGAGAGGTCTCAGCACTGTCATGTCGTGACAACCGAGACTGCTCAGCCCTGGCCCCTCACGCGGGGCTGGTGGTGGCTGACAGCACTTCGCATTGTGCAGGAGAGCCAGTGCCAGCGAGGGGCGAAGTGTGACAGTCAAAGATGGGAGCACGGCATCTGCTCCATCAGCAAAACGAGTGGTGGTGGAGTCTGCAGACCCTGCTAGGGAAGCCAGGCTGAGCCGTGTGGGGACAGACACGCCAGTCCCAGCCAGGGTTCCTGTCTAACCATGGAGACGGGAGGGATGAGCGCGGTGGAAGGCAGGGGACAGAGGGAGGCCGACCCCGGGGCTCCGTTCCGATGCCCTGCTGCTCACTTGCTGATGTACTCGGCACTCAGCTCCTTCCCGCAGGCCTTGCACCTAAAGCAGCCCAGGTGCCAGTGCTTGTCCAGAGCCACCAGGGACTGGCCGCTTTGGATTTCTGTGCCGCAGCCCCCACAACCTGGGAGGAAGAAGAGAACACAGACGTCAACGCTGGGGCCCAGCGGAGGGGGAGCCTCACCGCTGGGTCTCGGGACACCAATACAGCAGTTAGAGTGCCCCAGGGAGCAGAGAGAGGGGACAGTCCGGCTGCTGTGCTTAGGGGACCCTGCTACAGGGCAGGGGGTCAAACACGTAGAAAACAAATCACAAAGCTTGTTCCCACGTGGCAGAGCTGACTGCATGCACTGGGCCGTGCTGCACATTCTGACTGCATGCACTGGGCTGTGGCTGAGCTGACTGCATGCACTGGGCCGTGGCTGATCTGACTGCATGCACTGGGCTGTGGCTGAGCTGACTGCATGCACTGGGTTGTGGCTGAGCTGACTGCATGCACTGGGCTGTGGCTGCACATGCTGACTGCATGCACTGGGCTGTGGCTGAGCTGACTGCATGCACTGGGCCGTGGCTGCACATGCTAACTGCATGCACTGGGCCATGGCTGTATGCTGACTGCATGCACTGGACCGTGGCTGGGTGCTGACTGCATGCACTGGGCTGTGGCTGAGTGCTGACTGCATGCACTGGGCTGTGGCTGAGTGCTGACTGCATGCACTGGGCCATGGCTGGGTGCTGATTGCATGCACTGGGCCATGGCTGGGTGCTGACTGCATGCACTGGGCTGTGACTGGGTGCTTACTGCATGCACTGGGCCGTGGCTGGGTGCTGTCTGCATGCACTGGGCCATGGCTGGGTGCTGACTGCATGCACTGGGCTGTGACTGGGTGCTTACTGCATGCACTGGGCCGTGGCTGGGTGCTGTCTGCATGCACTGGGCCATGGCTGGGTGCTGACTGCATGCACTGGGCTGTGACTGGGTGCTTACTGCATGCACTGGGCCGTGGCTGAGTGCTGACTGCAAGCACTGGGCTGGGAGCTGGGGAGAGAGAGGCCTGCCTGCCAGGGGTGGAGCATCTGGGCCTGGGCAGTAGGTGCTCCCTCCAGCCAGAGCCAGGACAGCCCCAGGGCTGCTGGCAAGCTCTGGCTTTCCCACATCACCACACCGCTCAAACCACATGCAACTTTGGGAAACGACTTTAAGACAGACTCGAGCTCCAAGATCCAGCGCCTGAGGGAAGGGGCTTTCCTCCACTCGCTGCCCAGGCTGGGGGACCAAGTGGAATGAATGTGTGCAAGTGTGAATGAATGGGAACCACGTGGACAAGGGCCTGGCTCCAGAAATCAGTAGGAACCCCCGCTCTGTCCCAGGCCATGTGGCCCAGGTGCTGGGACACCACAGCGACCTCACACGCAGGGTGGGCTCCAAACATGCCACCTCTGCGGTGGGATCCTGGCAGCAGCAGGGCCTAGAACGTGGGGCCCCAGCCCAGTCCCCACATCCCTCTGGGTCCCGAAGAGTCACCCGCGCTGGAAGAGGCCAGCACCTGCCTGCGCCTGCCCCGCTCTCACTCTGCCCCACACCCACAGGCCAGCTGGCGTTTCTGCTTTTATAGGAACAACCTCCAGCTTCTGCATGCGAGAAGCACGTATTGAGCACCTACTACATACACACCCTGGCCAGGCTCCTGCGATGTGCAGTCCTGACCACCGGAGCCCAGAGTTCAATGCTCTTTTAAGGGCTCTACCCAAGGGGCTTCTAGATGGCCTAGACTTAATGGTGGGGAGCTGAGTGAGCTGGAGGCGGAGAACGAGAAGTAGACCAGGAGGGCTTCCTGGAGGAGGTAGGCCAGAGCTGGACCAAACACAGGAAGGGAGGTGGGTGAAAAGCACTAGTGGCACACAGGGCAGCGGGCACAGCTTGTGCAAAGGTTTGGCAGCACGAACGTACCAGAGATTTCTATCCCGGTTCCCTTCCTGATGATCCCCCCGCCTCTGGTCAGCGCCAGCCGCCCCTCCTCCCCGCCCCCTGCCCCATCACTCAGCGCCCACTCACTCCAGAGGCCCTGGGACAGGTGCGCGCTGCCACCCGCGGACTTGGGCAGGGAACACTTCTGGCACATGCATTCCTTCCCGTTGAAGGTCACTCGGTCCCCAGGCGGGAAGGGCAACCTGAAATGAGAGAAGGAATGACCAGCCAGGACCCCAGACACATACCATCACCTCCCCCTGGGACCTCACAGGCCGAGGACGCCAGGCCCCTCCACCCAGGGCTGCCGCATCCCTGCCGTGGGACCTCGGGCCAGTCCCTGACACCTGAGCCTCCGCACCAGCAGGCAGAGTGCCGGCGAACCCCGCGGAGAGGAAGTGCGGGGTCACATGCTAACTGTGGGTCTGTGGCAGACTGCTCTCCACGGAGGCTGCACCCCTCTGCGTTCCCACCAGGAGTGTCTGAGAGTTCCTTCTGCTTCACACCCTCACCGACGCGCCACACTCTCCATCTGTTTCAGCCATTCTGGTGGCTCCGTGACGGTATTTCATCATCATTCCCAGTTGCCTCCCCTGGCGACTGACGATGCTCAGCTTGTCCCAGGTGTCCATGGGCCACTCACATACATTTTTTGTGGAGTACAGGTTAAACCCGTCTGCCCACTTTTTAATAGGGTTTTCTTTTTTTTTTGTTTTCTAATGTTGACGTGCAGAAGTTCTTTATGTATTTTGGACATCAGTGCTTCATGACATATACATTATCTTCCAGCCAGTGGCTTGCTTTTGCCTCTTCTCGGTGTCTTTTGACATTTTTCTTCAGCTTGAAAATTTTCCTTTAACTTTGTTGCAGGTGCGGGATTCTGGCAAAAAATTCTCCTAGCTTTAGTGTGTCTACGAAAGTCTTCATTTTTTGCCTGACCGCTTTGCTGACACTTTTATTCGTGTACACTCTTAACAGTCACATCCCATTCAAAGGTTGTTAGAGTATCAACGCTGTGTGACCATCCCCACAATCAATTTGAGGACATTTTTTATCACCCCCCCAAAAGAACGCCATACCCTTAACCGGTCTTGCCTTCATTTTTAAAGTTTTTTTTTCTTTTGATAGACTTTTTCAGCTCTTTAAAGATGCTGTTCTATTGTCTTCTGGTGCACATAGTTTCAGATGATAAGTCCACAGTCATTCTTTTACTAGAAGCCTGGTGCATGAAATTTGGGCACGGATAGGGTCCCTTGGCCAGGCCGGCAATCAGGGATGATCAGGGCCTTCCCGCTGCCGGCTGGGGCCTCCCTTCCTGGCTGCCCACTGCCGGCTGGGGCCTTCCTTTGTTCCATGCTGCCCCCTGGTGGTAAGCACACGTCATAGCAAGTGACAGAACTCCTGGTGTCCCGGTCGAACTCCCGTGGGGACACTTTGCATATTAGCCTTTTATATATATAGATGCCACTGTACATAATTTGGTGGTGTCTTTTTTTTCTTGCTGCTTCTAAGATTTTCTTCTTATTACTATTTCTCAGAAATTTGATTGTGTTAGAGTTGGCAGGTTTTTGTTGTGTTTATTCTGCATGGGGTTCAATGAGATTCTTGGAACCATGAGTTTATAGTTTTCATCAAATTTGGACATTTTCCAATCTTTATTTCTTCAAATTTTTTCAGTCTTCTCTCATCCCCTGGGTCTCCCCCTCCCAGCCTAGAAAAAGGGACAGACAGATAGATCTATATCCACAGACCATCCAGTCTCTCTTCACATTTTCAGTCTTTTTTTTTTGTCTCTTTGCTTTAGATCAATAGTTTCTATAGTTATGTCAAGTTCACCAATCTTTTCCTCAGCAAAACCTCCTGCTCATTCCTTCCTTCCAGGGAATCTCTCCTTTCAGAAACAGTAATTTTCACTTCTAGAAACTCCACGTGGTTTCTTTCAGCATCTCCTGCGACTCTTACTTATGCGGACGCTCTCCTTTACCTGCCGACACATGACAGGAGGTGTTTCAGAGTCCCTGCCTGTGCGCTCCGTTCGCCATTGCTCTCCTTCCTGGGCCGCGGTCACGGCTGGTCTCTCTCCGGCTTCCTGGTGCTTTGGTTTCTTCTTATGAATGGTGGCATTTGATGGGAAGTCGAACACTGTCAATTTCACGTGGCCGAGGCGGGACTTCCTCTCCTTCCTTCAGGGAGCATTGGACTTTGCTTTGGCGGCGGTCACCTGGTTTGCGCATCAGCCTGACCTTTCTGAGGTTTTTTTTCCTGGGCTTTGTCGCTCTGTCCCACTGGTAAGGCGTGGATGGCCCTTTTGGTGTCCCTACTGTGTGCCTGGGTATTTAGCAAGGACTGTCCGCCTGGCCAGGACCTACAGCCTCCCAGGCCTGGGAACTGCTTTGCTTACAGCAACCTGGTCATTCTCTGTCTCACCCTGTGAAATGCCCTCCGCGTCCATGACTCGACGGCCCGTCCACAGCTCCCGGACGGAGCTCTTGTCCAGCGCAGCTCTCTCCCCCCTGCATGCTGCTCGGTCTCTCAGGGCACCGTCTCCCAGCTCAGCGAGAATGCCCTGCCCAGTGGCCCCTCCTGGGACCAGGCAGCAGGCCAGGCCGGTCACAGGGCTCCATTCCTTTGCCCTCCTTCTCTCAGTCCTCAGCCGCCAGGGCCCCGACATCTGCAAACAGGTGTTTTGTGTCTTTTGTCCAGTTTTCTCGTTGTTTATAGTGGACGGTGGGTCCGGGCCCAGCAGGACGGAGCTGTCGGCTATTATCCTCAACACGGCAGGGGACCCAGAGGTGGCCTTTCAGCCACTGTGATGACGTCAGCCCTGGCCTCCCAGCAACTCGCCCGGAAGTCAGACACTGAGACAGCCCCGGGGGACACTGGCCCTCGCGTGCTGGGTAACACACAGGGACGCCTTAGAAACAGTCCCCGTCGTTGTCTGCCCTCTCCGCATCCCCGACAAAGCTCCCACTTCTGTCTGGTGCACCTGCCGTGATACAGACAACGGCTTTGGGAAAACGCTCAAAAGCCTCCTGTTAAACTGGGTGTGATGAGGCAGAGAAGAGAGCAGAATAAACTCGTTTTGTTTTGTTTTTCCAGAGAGAGGCAGGGAGAGGGGGAGAGAGAGAGAGAGACTTCAATGATGAGAGAATCATGGATTGGCTGCCTCCTGCACGCCCACACTGGGGATCAACCCGGGCATGTGCCCTGACTGGGAATTGAACTGTGACCTCCTGGTTCAGGGGTTGACACTCAACCATTGAGCCACGCTGGCCAGGAATTCTTTTTTTTCCAGAAATGAGACATTCCCCTGGGAGCCGTGTGTCGGTGGAGGGAGGGAGGGAGAGAGGGAGGGAGGGAGGCGGGGCTCACATCACGCTGCTCCAGGGAAGTGTTGCTAGAGAGGTTGGGCCCAGGAGAGCGTCAGGACAGGATGCAATGGGGGTGGGGGGGCTGCTCCCAGTGGGAGAGGCTCTGGGAGGCACCTCCCTGCACTGAGCCCTGGGGGTGTCCACTGATGCATGTCCAGGTTCCCAGGCCTGGCCCGTGGGGCACGTGGAAAAACCCGGCTGAGTGAATGACGGGGAGCGGACTGTGGAGGCCCAGCCGGGCTGAGGAGCGTGGAGACCCAGGGGCAGTGTGGACAGTGGAGAGGAGAGGGGACCCAGCATGGAGACCATGGCGGGACCCCTAAGCGGGACGGTGGCCGGGTGGATTCTGGAGAGGGAGGGATCCTGGAAGCTGCCCATGCTGGGGGCTCATGTGCCTGTGGTTGGGTGGTGGTGTCATGGGGCTGAGAGGCAGGGAGTGCAGGGGGACATATGCCTGGTGGTTGGGTGTGGTGTCGCAGGGGTACAGGCAGCCGAGGAGCAGCAGAGGCTGGGCAGGAGGGGCTGAAGCAGGTGCCATTATGGGAGATGGAATGTGTGGGGGATGCGGACAGGAGAGGAGCTGGCCACGGGGGCCATGGGGGTCCGGGACAGAGCAACCTTCCCAGAAGCCAAAGGAGGCCACGTGCCAGCAGCCTCAATGGCCTGGCCTCTGCACCCCCAGGAAAGAGGGTTTGGTCCTGGGCGACGGGCAGGGGAGGAGGCTGCAGGGTCAGGGCTGGTGAGGCTGTGCTCTGTGTGCGGCCACCCAGTGTCCACCTGCCGTCCCTGGCTGGGCCCTGCCTCCCTCTGTAGCTGTGACCCACTGGGAGGCAGGGAGGGAGTCCGGCCAGCCCCAGGGTGGGCGCAGGGGCCCTGGGGTGGGCGCAGGGGCCCTGGGTTGGGTGCAGGGGCCTGGGATGGGCGCAGGGCCCCGGGGTGGGAGCAGGGGCCCCGGGATGGGCGCAGGGTCCCCGGGTGGGCACAGGGGCTCAGGGTGGGCGCAGAGGCCCAGGGCCTCACTCACCGGCAGACGGCGCACACGAAGCAGTCGGGGTGGTAGGTCCTGCCCAGCGCCGACACCACCTCGCCCTCAATGAAGCGGTCGCAGCTGAAGCAGCGGGTGCCGTACAGCCGCTGGTAGTCCCGCGTGCAGATGTGCTCGCCCTGGCGCACGAAGAAGCCGCCCTCGGCCAGGTCGCAGCCGCACACTGGGGAGAGCACAAGGCCAGTGTCAGGGGGGACCCTCTCCCACAGGCGGGCCCCCTACAGACACCCCCCCACCTGACGCAGGCTCGGTGGTTCACTGAAAATCCTTGAGGTGGGGGCCAGGGCCCGGCACCGGCTCCAGCTCCAGCCCTCAGCCTTGACTTGAGTGGCCTTCCTTGTGGAAGCTTCCAGAAAGGGGCACTGGCCGGGGCGGATGCCTCGCCGTGCTGAGGGCCACCACCCCCCCTCCCTTGCTCCGGGACCCACCAGGGGGATCTTTGAGGCCCCGGCCCCCCCCCCCGCCGACATGGCTCCTGCCCCCGTGCGGAATAGAAGGATCAGAAAGGCACCTACTCCGCGCGAGGCTGCTGCGTGGGAAGGTCCATGGCAGAGCACAGACGAATCCGTGGTCGGCGCCTGGGGCACTTGAGCTCCTGACCCTCCCCACTCCTCCCACCTGTGGACAAGGCCAGGCCCTGTAGGAGGGAACCGGGACACCTGACCATGACCCCTCCGTCCCCTGGCCCCCAACACACACCTGCTGCCCCAGGGAGCGGAGGGGCTGGGGGACTCTGCTGGGTGGAGACTGGGCACCCAGCCTCGGGGCAGCGGGTCACTCAACCACCGGGACCCCTGAGCCTTCACCTGCACACACCCCTCCCGCCCCAGGGGCACGTGGGAGCCAGGCAGGGTTCCAGAGGGAGCACTGCCCGGACCCCCACTCCCTGCTGGAGGCCCCAGGGTCCCCCCACCCCCCCGGCAGCCCCAGCACCTCGGCCAGGCCAGTCCTCACAGGTCACGGCCTCTCGAGGCGTGAAAAACCCTGTGGCCCTCATATGGTTGTGAATCGACACCTCGGAGTTTTCACTAAAATATTAACTGACGTCTTTGTGGGGTTTTGTTTGTTTTTAATCGTCACCCCAGGATACTTTCCCATTGATTTTTAGGGAGAGTGGAAGAGAGAGGGAAAGATGAGAGAAACATTGATGTGAGAGAAACACACCGATCGGTTGCCGCCTGCACGCCCCCAACCAGGGACCTAGCTTGCAACCCGGGCATGTGCCCTGGCCTGGACCCAAACCCGGGACCCTTCGGTCCACAGGCCAAACTGAGCAGAACGGCCAGGGCAGGACTGGTATCCCTGAACTTGAGCACATCCGGTGGGAGGCAGATGCCAGGGCGAGATCACTGTCAGCCGCTCACAACCCGCCTCCAGGCTCCCACACAGAGGGCTCTCCCCGCGCCCTTCCCACGGGATAGCTGCAGGCACACAGGCACTTGACACTGAAGGTGCCGGCCGCTCCCCGCGCCACTTCGGACGTCGGCAGGGACACCGGTCTCCTGGGAGCCCCTGTGGTCACGAGGCTCTAGGCATCAGTGAGGCTCGGGGCTGGGTTACCCTGACGACAATTAGTACAGAGCTATCAGGACAGCACGTGGCACACATCCTGGTGTTAAATGCCTGGAGCGCAGCGCTTGACGGTCAGGGGGTGGTGATGGGAGAGCTGGGTCTCATCAAGGGAGCCCCACTCCTGACCTGAGCCTCGCGTGGAGCCCCGGGAGCTGGGGAGGAGGCCAGCCGCCTCCCTCCACCACAGATGACCTCCCAGGGAGGCCACGTGCCGCGAGCACTGGGGAGATTGGAGCGTGGAAGCTGATTCCCCAGAGTCTCTGTCTGGTCAGCCGTTCCCTCGGCTCACGCTTCATCAGTGCACCCCCCCGCCCCCCCTGCACGCCGGGTGGGCCCCCCAGCCCAGCCCAGCCCAGCCCTTCAGCATAGGGTGAGAGGCCCTCCTGCATCTCCCTGGCCCTCCCGGGCGCTAGGGCTGCATGTGCCGTGGCTGGGACGGCCGCGAGGGCCTCAGACAGTCCCTCCTTCCCCTTCTCCGGGGGGGGGGGGGGCAGCTCCTCGCACAGGCCAGGCGCAGGCTGGGCGCTGAGGGCCCAGCGCGGGAGCCGCTGGATTTGGGCCCCGGCTCCATCGTGTGCCATGCTGTGTGCCCCTGGGCAAGCTCCTGACCTCTCTGGGCCTCCGCAGAGGGGAACGTGCAGCACAGAGGAGCTGGGGTGACGTGAGTGCTGTGGGGGGACCTGCCAGGCGGCTGTGCTGACGTCGCTCACCCAGAGCCCGGATCTGAATCCTGCTCACACCCCCGAGAGTGGGACCCTTTGCTGAGTCTCGCATCATGACAGAGGCCAGCAGATGTGCCCCCTCGGGAGGAACAGGCTCTCTGGGCCTCAAAGGAGATCTGTGGCTTTTTTCTGCACGCCCCCCCCGCCCCTTACCAATAGGCCCTGGACCCCGGCCTCTGCATCAGGCTGTTTTCCTATTCTTCCCAAGGGCGTGGCGACCAGACTGCCCCCTGGAGGGCGAAGTGTGTAATGGACCTCGTGCCCCATGGAAACGTGAGTCTCCGCTACGGCAGCGCCAGGACAGGGACTGAGGCCGCCTTCGCCTTCCTGTCACCCCTTCCCAGGGCAGCTGCCACTTCCTCCCGGTCACGTGGCTGCCGATTGAACCTCGGCTGCTGTGCTCACCGAGGTTGGTATGGACAGGCCTGCTAGAAGCCCAAGTTCAGGAATAATTGAGAAAACCCTAATTAAGATCATTGCTAGTACATTCTCTCTTCCTGTCGGACCCACCGCGCCTCACCGGGGTTGCAGAGCAGCGGGGTGAGCCTGCGTGTCGGCCCTTGGCACTCACTGG
The DNA here is from genome assembly GCA_035771395.1 of Myotis vivesi. Lineage (NCBI taxonomy): Eukaryota > Metazoa > Chordata > Mammalia > Chiroptera > Vespertilionidae > Myotis > Myotis vivesi. The sequence continues at coordinate 231,256,646 of JAWPEG010064502.1, forward strand.
TATTTACGAGACGTGGTCAGTTGGGGCGGCGTGGGGGGGGGCACTTTCTGGAACACCATTTGGCACTGACTCTAAAGATATGGAAACTGTCCCGCCCTCTGACCCAGCGACCTCCTGGCCCCGGGAGGAAGTGACCAGTCTCCCCGTGGACGGCTCACCCCGGCGCTGGCTGCAGCGTCACACCGACCCTGTGGGGAATGAGCCCTGGGGCAGATGGCGCTGGAGAGACCGGCAGCCTGGGCTGGAGCCCTCACTCCCGCTCTCCCCGCTGTATGACCTGGGCCAAGTCACTTAACCTCTCTGAACCTCAAAGTCCTTTTTGTAAAACAGGTGCACGGTGCCCCTCTGGCATGGCTGTCGGAAGGACTCAGGGAACAGGTTTGGGGAATAGATTGGCTGGGTGCCTGGCTGGCATCGGCGCAAATGCCGACAGCGGAGGGCTGGCCTGGTCCGCGTGGGCCTCGCACCCGGAGGAATTCGGGCAGATGTGGAAATGCACGGTGGGGAGCGTATCTCATGGAAGCGCTCCTCCGCCCTCGACATGCATGTTCCAGAGACAGACACATGTGTGCAGCATGACTCCGCATAAACACTGGAGCCAGGCCAGCTCGCCGGAGCCTGACGCAGCCCCAGCGGTCAGGGGCCTCTGTGCTGGGGCAGGAGGACGGCAGGACGCAGAGCAGAGCAGAGCGCCTGTGGGTTCGCCCCGAGCGGGAGTGAGGTGGCCTGGCTGGTGGGCTGTGCTGCCGGTCTATCCTGACCTCGGCCTCGGCCTCGCCACCTGGAATAACAGGCGTGTCATCGGAGGTCCCTCCCGCGGTGACTTCCCGCGGTTCTCCCACGTGACCCGGTTCCTGGCACGCCCTGCCGGAGTCAGGCTGCAGACAAGCTGTGCCCGACTGGTCTGACAGCCACCAAGCCCACAGACGGAAGGGGTGGGTGGGGTGGGGTGGGGTCCCAGGGTCCCAGGGTCGGGCAGCTGTGGGGGTGCCCATCCTCTCTGAGTCACTGGCCCCCCCCAGCCACCCAGGGTCCGCCCGTTGACTGTGACCCTCTAGGGACGGGAGGCTCCAGGCTGGCTCAGGGCCTCCCCTGGGAGGGAGGAGAGGAGTCGTGACGGGCAGTGGGCCACGCACATCTGCCCACAGAGCCCGGGACAGCGGCGTGGTGGCAGCAGACAGGTCCTCCGGGCCCGGGCTCACTGCTGCCCCGCTCACCCCCAGGAGGCGCCGCCCGCCGTGGACACCCCAGGAGGACCAGGTGCGGCCGCTCTCTCGGGGGCAGGCCCGGAATCCCGCCCCAGACAAGCGAGGGCTGTGGGCTCGATCCCCAGTGTGGGGCGTGCAGAAGGCAGCCGACCAACGATCACTCTCATCATTGCTGTTTCTCTCTCTCCCTCTCCCTTCCTCTCTGAAATCAATAGAAACCTATTTTAAAAAAGAGAGAGAGAAGCAGGTGGGCCCGGCTTCTTGGTAGGACTCCTCACAATGTGTTGCTTTACTTTCATCTCATCGCTGGTATCACTCACGCTAACTGTTACCACCAGAGACAACGAAGGCCATTTCACTCGGAACAGATGGCGATGCTCTCTTCCTACGCCAGGCGGGGGCCTGCGTGTGGCCCGGCATGGGCCCTGCGTCCCCACACAGCTGACGGCAGGAACCAGCACCCACCCTGGGCCCCCATGGCCACTGCTCGGCCCCTGGACCTGAGTCCTCAATGGGGTGCAGCTGCATGAGGAGACCCCTGGGACTTCTCTGTCACACCCGTGGGTGGCACAGGCCACACTGATGAGATGGCACTGCCCCGGCTCTGGACCCGGCTTTCCAGGCTCCAGGTCTGCTCGCTGCCCGGAGACGCCTGCAGGCCAATGGCAACTGGCAGCCGGTTCGGAGGCGCCGCCGCGGGGCGGGCCGGACGCTCACCTTTGCAGACGAAGCACTTGAGGTGGAAGTACTGGCTCTGCACCCGCAGCACCTCGCCCCTGCACACGTTCCCGCAGGTGGTGCACAGGATGGCCGAGCCAGGCGGCTTCTCCAGGGCGCCCAGGGCCGCCGGCGGCTCCGACACTGTGGGGAAAGGAGCCGCATTAACGGGGGACAGACAGGCACCGGGCGAGCAGCCGGCAATGGGGCAAGGACTCGGGCCCCCCACTCCCCCCGCACAGCACAGGCCCAGGGGCGTCAAGCACAGGGTTTCCTCTCCTTGGGGGCCCACGGGAGTCGGACGTGGTCAACCCCAATGAGGGGCTCCTGCCCCCTCCCTGTGAGCACACCTGCAGGGACGGGGAGATCACTACCTCCCCCTGATGGCCCTGCCCCTGCAGCCTTGACCTGGCACGGCCCCGGTCCTAGGGCCTCAGAACCCCACCTGGGGAGCTGTACAGGCCTCTGCAGCCAGGGGCCCAGCACCCTTCGAATGCAGGCACCTAAGCACAGTCCTCCGTGGCCCCTCGTTCCTCCTGTGCCGGGACCTGGACCTGGATGTTGCGGCTGCGCCCAAGCTGAGGAGGTGTAGGGAGGCGCTGGAGAGCCACACAGGCACCGGTCGGGTGAATGGCTGGGCCGGACTGTGGGCTCCTGGGGTCCGGGCAGGGCCGTGTGCCCCTCACCCCCCACCCCCACCCCCCGAAAGACCTCCAGAGGCCAGTGTGCGGGACGCGGGCCCAGGCCTGCCCTGAGGAGCTTGGTGCAGGCAGCTGAGCAGCATCAGGGACAGCCCGCGGCAGAGCCGGGCGGGGAAGCTGGGGCCGGGACCAGCTCTCTCCCCGCGCAGTCACAGGTCACGAGGAGCTAGTTAGCGGCAGAGGCCCACGCAGGGTCGAGTGGGCTGGGCCCCCTTCCCACTCAGGACCAGTTCCGCAAAGCCACGCCTGCTGAGCACCGGCACCGACGGGCTCCAGGCCTGCCAGGCCCATCCCCAGAGGAGGACATCACTCCCTTCGGCTTCCAGCCTGCCCTCCTCCCAGAGCCCACCTCAGACAGCACCCCCCCGCCCCCGGCCAGCGACGCTCCTCTCCTCCCTGCGGTCACTGCCCTGGCCGGCGGCACGGGGCCCGGGCCACGCTGGGGACAGTAGGCCTTCCGAGGAGGCGGCTCTGAATACCCCATGGGGAGCGGGGTGCCAGCTGCCTGGGACGGGGCACCACGCTGCCTGGAGACGCGGTGCAGGGAGACCGATGGCACCGGGCCCAGCGTCAGTGCCCGCCTGACGCTTCCAGAGGAGCCAGGAGACCGCGCAGCAGCTTGGCCTGCGGTCCGGGAGCCACGGCGGCAGGTCCGGCTCTGGGTAAATGCCGGCAGCATCGCATGCCCACACTCCCTCTTCCTATAGAGTAACTACAGAGGCCGCCTCCTCGGTTACACAACACTGATGGGAGGAGCAGAGGTGGGGGCTCCTGGGCTTGAACCTGAGGCCCCCCGTGGGGAACGAGCCGTTGAGACAGACAGTGCCAGCTCCCGCCTTGCACAGCCCGCTGCCCAGGCTCAGGGGGCTGACAGCCACCAAGTCCAGGTCGTAGGTCAAATGGACATTGTGGGGGTGGGGGGGACAAGGCTCGCCCACTGTCATCGTCTCATCCCCCAGGCACACAAAGGACAATACGCGCCCATCTCCACAAGAACACAGGCACGTGCTGATGCTGCTGGAGACGGCCCAGTGCGTACGAGGGGGACGTCACCCGCCCCCCACCCGCACCTCCCCCATCAGTGCCAGAGCCCTGGGGCCTGGAGGCACCGCGGCTGCGTCAGACACTGGGGTGCAGCCCTAGCCCCACCTCCGACTTGCTGGGGCCCGGAACTCCCAGACTTCCATCTGTCTGTCCATCCACCCTCCACCCACATCCCCTGCCTGGGAGATGCCAGGGCCACGAACAAAAATGTGTGAGCCCAGGGTGCAGCAAACCCTCCGTGCTCAGTACCAACAGCCATTGTCATTTTCAAGATCCCACGGCCTGAATCACCAGTTTCCTGGCTCCTGGAGCTGTATGTGGGTTGGGGTTGGGGGGTGGGGTGCTGCTTTAAGACATGGTTTCCTGGGAGAACCTGGGGCCTGTGGGGGTGAGAGCAGAGTGCTGCCCCCTGGTGGTAGGACATAGACACTGCATTGTGGCGACAGACACCTGTCTCCATGCAGGTACAACGGGTGCAGGCAGGTGATCCGGCCAGCCCGCACCTGCCCATCTGTCCGCTTGGCCCTGGGATCACGCCTGTGACTCTTGTGGGTGGTGGCACGGGCCTTGTACCCCAAAGATGGGCTCACTCCTCCGGCAGCTGCCCGATCGAGGCGAGGTCAGCCGTGTACACGGGGCTGCGAGGCCCCACCCCTTACAGCAGCCGGCGGAGTAGGTGCTGCTGCTGCTGCTGCTGCTGCTGCTGAGCCAGCCGAGGCCCAGAGAGGTGGCCCCGCTGGCACGTGGCTGTGGCAAGAATGACCAGGACCGCGCATGGCACGGTTCTCTCCACGCGGCTCCCAGACAGCGTTGCAGCTCTGGCCACGATTTCTGTCTGGTGTGTGAATGTCACAAAAAATCTCCACCCTTCAAGCCTTTAGGACGGAGGACCCAGTGCACCCTCCCTCCCAGGAGCACACCCATCCCTTCCCCTCCCCCCTCCCCCTGCCCCGTCCCCCTCCCACCCCAAGCACGTGGCCATTAGCTTCCTTACCCCCAAGCTCCAAGGGCCCTTCCTGTGCCTCCACCACCTGTTTCCTAAGCCCATTTCTTCTAGGAATGACTTTCCCCACCTCTGTGACTTACCCAATAAATGTTCTCTTACGGAAAAAATAAAATAAAAAAGGGAGAAACGAACTATCAAGAAATGAGCCATCAGACCCCGAGCAGGCGTGGAGGACAGGTAGATGCGTGTTGCTAAGTGACAAGCCGGCCCGAGAAGGCCACTCACTGTGCTTCCAACCACAGGGCACGCGGGAGAAGACAATGCTATGGAGACAGTGAAAACTCAGTGCTTGTCGGTGGGGAGAGGAGCGGGGAGCACAGGGGGGGCACGGAGGACTCTCAGGCAGAGAAATGGCTCCGTGACCCTGTGATGGTGGACACAGGTCGTATGCATTTGTCCAAACCCAGAGAACGCCAGCACCAGGAGCACCCTTGCGCCCACTTGAGTTAACACGATGCATCGAACAGGGTCACCAGCTACAGGGAAAGCCCCGCCTACGTGGGTTAACAATGGAAATGGCTGGGGTGGGGGGGCATATAGGGAACGCTCAACTTTCTGTTCAACTTTTCTTTTAAAAAAGTGGATTCGGAAACACTTCTTTTTTGCTGTTGTTAATCCTCTGCTGAGGATATGTTCCCTTGGTTTTTTGAGAGTGGGAGGGAGTGGGAGAGACAGAGAGAGAAACATTGATGTGAGAGAGACACATTGATTGGTTGCCTCCCGCACGCGCCCTGACCAGGGCCCGGGGTCGAGCCTGCAACCGCGTATGTGTCCTTGACTGGAATCGAACCCGGGACCCTTCAGTCCTCGGGCGGACACTCTGTCCACTGAGCACACCAGCCAGGGCTGTTCAACTTTTCTGTAACCTAGAAATACCTGCTCTAAGAAATAGTCTGCAAAATTTTTCAGAGAGAGAGGGAGAGAGAGAGAGAGAGAGAGAGAGAGAGAGAGAGAGAGAGATTGGGAGAAACTACCACATTGGAGACTATACACCAACGCGGCAGGTTGGTTTCACTGTAATTTCCAGATTGGCTCTAACATTGGGTTTGCCGGGTCCCTGGCTGTGATAATAACACGGAGCACACACTCAGTGGCTGGATCAATCCCTCAAGGGCCAGGGCTGTGTAACCCGGTGATAATGGAACTGCAGCCCCGGGCCTGCTGGGAATGGAGAGGATAGGGACTGGGAACGTCCCCCCCCCCCCCACAGGAGGCTCAGCTCTGGATGGAGGCACAGGCTTGTACCGGGACCGAGGGCAGATGCCCGGCGATCGCTGGGGTCCCTCCCCATGGCCCCGTGGGTGCGGCGGGTCCTCTGCCGCCAGGGACGGGGCCTGGGAGCTGCGTGTTGTGTCCTCCCCTCCTCAAGTCTGCTCTGCATCTGCCCCTCTGTTTCAAGGGTCGTGACGGGACAGGTTGGCGCGTGGTGGGGGCTCAGCAGGAGTGTTAGGGGTGGGGAGCTCCTTCCAGAGGCAGCAGCTGGGAGAGACATGGCCGTGATCGACAGAAGCGTAGGCTGGCCATGGCTCCCACGGGCTTCAGCCCAGGCTCCCGGCAATTCCTGGGACAACTCAGGCTTCAAGCAGCTGGTCCTGGCGCCCTCGCCACCCATGCCCCGAGGATGATATTTCATCCCCGGAAGAGCAGCCCTTCCTGACCGGAGAGGCATCTGAGGATCTCATGGGTGGCATTCCGGAAGGTCAGGCTTAGCGGGCATCTGGGCCCATCACCGCCTCCCCGCCCCCGCCACACACACACACACACACACACACACACACACGGGGAGATGCCAGGGCCCGGCAGGCCGGGCCAGGACTCGGGTCTCTGGGCTCCCAGGCCTGTGCTTGTGCCTGGGTCACACTGCCAGTGGCCAGGCGGCCCCCCTGGGTCAGCCAGTGACCTCATCTGGTTCTTCAATCTTCGCCCAGAGCCCAGCACCCAGCAAATGTCCCTTAAATCTAATGAGAAGCAGGCAACGCGCCAGGTGACTCGAGCCTCACGCAGGGCCCCGCAGGGGGTGAGGCACAGCCTCTGGGCATCGTCCTCTTTCAGGGCCTGTGCCCAGGTGTGCCGGGCACTGCGCTCGGCAACTCCACCGCCAACCCAGGTCACGAGCTAAAGAGCACAGCCAGGATTTGAACCGCAGCTGCAGGGTTCCACACTGTCAACTCCCACCGAGAGGGTCTGTGGGCCGAGCTAGGCCTCTGCCACAGGACACCCCAGTGAGGGAGCTGATGGGGCTCGGGGACCTGGGGAGGCAGGCACTGGCCAGCTCAGAGTCACCCGCCGCCCCTTCCTGCCCAGGCCTTTGAGATGGGGCCGCAGCCTTGACCTCCAGATGGTTCTTGTAATTCGCTGGCTATGAATCACAGGAAGGAGCAAAGGGGAGACCAGACACCATCGGCATGTCATCTGGCAGCCTCACCAGGAAGCTGCAACATCATCCCCCCCCCTCCCAGGGAACCCCAGCCTATTCCCGCAGGTCACTGGCGGGGGGGGGGGGTGTCCAACAAAGGGGGATAGGCGCATGCGCAGTGAAGGTGGGTGACCAGGGAAGGTGCCCATCAGTCACACCTGGGAACCGAGATCAGGGGCCAGAATGGGCGTGGCCACTGCAAGGTCACGAGAATTGGGGAATACACACTCCCCTAAACCCCGGTGCTCACACTCTTGGCTCTTGGCTCACGCTTGGCTCTCTGGTTCCTTTGGCTCCACACCCACCCATGCTCCCTCCGCAGCTGCATGGCCCATGGCCCTGGGGGCCCCACAGGCACCGGGCTGATGGACGGCAGCTGGGCACGCACTGAGCCAGCCTGACGCAGGCCTGGACTCTCGGGCTCATGGAACAGAGACGCTGGGCACTGGCTCTGACTGCAGCCCCACTGAAGCCACAGGGACCCTGCCTCCTCCGCAGGACACAGGGAAGCGGGGCCCATCTGTGTCTGTCTTCTTTGGGGAAACGACTGTTGGGGTCCTTGGCCCCTTTAATTGGAATGTCTTTTTATGACTGGTTTATCCATCGTTTCTATATTCCTGACACAAGTTCCCTTATCACACCGGTTCTCAACCTTCCTAATGCCACGACCCTTTAATACAGGTCCTCATGTGGTGGTGACCCCCAACCATAAAATTATTTTCGTTGCTACTTCATAACTGTCATGTTGCTACTGTTATGAATCGTCATGGAAATGTCTGATATGCAGGATGCATTTTCATTGTTACACGTTGAACATAATTAAAGCAGAGTGACGAATCACAAAAACAATATGGAATTATATATGTGTTTTCCGATGGTCTCAGGCGACCCCTGTGAAAGGGTCTTTCGACCCCCAGGTTGAGAACCGCTGCCTTATCACATACAGGATTGGCAAATGCTACCTCCCGTTCTGTGAGCCGTGTTTACATTTTCTTCATAAGGTTGTTTGCCGCAAAAACGTGTCTAATGTTGACGAAATCGAACTCATGTATACTTTCTGCGCTGCTCGTGTTCTCAGTGCCATGTTGAGGAGTCCACTGCCGCCCGCTGGTGACGCTCGGGCGGCTCAGCGGCGTCCCACGCACCAAGAGGTTGCCAGTTCGATTCTCATTCAGGACACCTGCCCGGGTTGCGGGCTCCATCCCCAGCGTGGGGCATTCAGGAGGCAGCCGATCGGAGATTTTCTCTCATCACTGATGTTTCTATTTCTCTCTCCCTTCCTTCCTCTCTGAAATCAATTAAAAAACAAAACAAAACATATTTTTTAAAAAGAAAAGAAACCATTGCCTCCCTGAGATCGCAAAGACCTCTCCCTGTTTTCTTCTAAGAGGTCTTTGGTTTTTTAGTTTCTGCGCTTACAGAGCTCTATGTGAGCAGAACCTCGCTTCCTTCGCGGCTATTTTTATCACGCGATGCCACGGCTTCATTTTCGAACCGGGAACGGGGGTGTCTGTTTGCACTGCAGTCCCGTCTGCTCTTTGCCGTCGGCGTTACTGGCCATCGTCCGGGGGAAACGCAACAGGGCGTGAAGGACACAGTGTCCCCGGCTGGGCGGGGCCCCGCCCCACCTCCAGCGTGGAAATTCCATTGGAGAAATGGACACCATCACATGGCTCAGCTCTGGGAGTCCAGGGTATTTTCAGAACCATCAGCACACCAGCCAGGCCAGGAGACGTCACCTGAGCCCAAGCCAACTGGAGCCCGAGGCTGGTCCGCACGGGGCGAGTCGGGCCCACTGGCGGGGAGCCCCGGCCACCGGCTTCGGGAAACAAATCCAAGTGTCTGCTGTGTTCCTGGAGGGAGGAACAGTCACCCCTTTACAGATGGGGCCCTTGGGGCCCGGGCAGTGACAAGCCCCAATGAAACAGGCCGGGAAGCCCGGACAAGAGACTAGGGAAACTGAGGCAGAGCTAAAGGGCCAAGCAGTTTCCAGCCAACTAGTCAATCGTAAAATCCTCTCTTCTGTAACCAGGGACACCTACTCAGGGAGACAGGCGGCAGGACTCAAACTAGTGCCACTGTGCCAACCACACAGGACAGATGGAGTTGGGCAATGAGTCTCATTCTGGCACATCAGCATAACATGGATGACTATTCCATTGGGATCCTCCCCTAAGACTTCTTCTAAACCCCCAGCCTTCAACACCCTTAAAACGGAGGTCCCGGTGCGTTCTTCCTCCCAGGAGCACACGGTGCCACCGCCCCCTCCTCCCCCTTCAGGCACACCCGCTAGGGGACCCCACGAGACTTGTAACCAGGGGGGCATTGGCAACGGCAGCTCATCCCGGGCTCACCCCCTGACCCCGTCCCCAAGCCCCCTTTCCTCTGACTTCCTAGTGAGCCAGAGCAGCCCGCCTGAGCCATTCCCCACCTCGTCCCGCTCCCGTGGCTTCTTCTAGCCCAGCGCCTCCTTGCCTCCCTGTCCCCTTAATAAAGGTCCTCTAAAAATCACCAGGCCCGGCCGGGGTGCCCAGCGGTTAAGTATCGACCCAGGAACCAAGAGGCCGCCAGTTCGATTCCCGGTCAGGGCACATGCCCGGGTTGGAGGCTCTATCCCCTATGGGGGGGGGGGGGGTGCAGGAGGCAGCAGATCCATTATGTTTCTCTCTCATCAATGTTTTTCTCTCTCTTCTTCTCCCTTCCTCTATGAAATCAATAAAAACATATTAAAAATCACCAGGACTCGTGTTACGAAATCTGTCCTGAACAAAGTCAGGCACCCACACACTACTGGCCGGCCCCGGGCAGACCGCTCTGGGCCAGGCCCCCTTCCGGTGACATGACCAGGGCGCGGTGGGGTCAGGCCAGAGGGAGGGCACTGTCCCAGCCCAGAGCTGCTCCGTCAATACAAACCCTGGAGCGCATGGCGCTGACGGGGGGTGTACACAGGCCTGGCCCTGCGTCTGGACAGACCCTCGGGCCAAGGAGTGTGCCCTTGAGGGGGAGGCTCTGCCCCGAGGCCCAGAGCGGAGGCGCCCACCGGGCACAGAGCCTCGTGCCCGGACACAGGCTCAGGACCAGGGTGGGAGCATTTCAGGATCGAGACAAGGTTGCACACCCCGGGCTCACAGAGGTGCTCCCTGTGCACCCCAATCTCTGCCCCTGGGGGTCCAGGCTCCGTCCCACACCCCTCCTCCATCACCTCCCCACTCGTTTCTGCTCCCAAGTCCCCAAGTCCGGAGCCTTCCCCTCCAGGCGTCCTCACTGTGATGAGGCGATGAGAAGCTACCGGTTGTTTTTATCTAAGTTGCAGATGCCCCTGTTTCTCGTGTCAACACCAAGAGGACTGGTTTTTATGATATTCCTTAAGCAGGCCTCTCACCTCAGCTCAGCTGACATTTGGGGCCAGGCAACCCTGTGCTGGGACCGTCCGGCACCGCGGGGGGCTGAGCAGCTTCCCTGCCCCCCATGCCTGGAGCACCCCCCGCCCCCAAGCTGTGACAACCAGCAATGCCCCCAGACTTTGCCACGTGGCCCCTGGGGAGCAAAAGGCCGGACTGAGAGCCCCGCCTTAAAGGACAAGAAGGGAGGGAAGGAGGAGGGAGGGGCTGGTGCAGAGGCTGTGGGCCCGGGACTCCACCCAGTGGGGGTCAAAGGGCACTGGAACCAGATCTCGCTCCAGTGCCCCCACCTCACCCTCCCTGATCTCAGCTTATTCACCTGTAAAATGGGCCACTCCACAAAGTCCCAAAGCCTGGCATACAGTCGGCACTCATAAGTGCTGCCCCTACGTTCATAAACAGTGGAGCTCAGTTGGGCGCCTCCTTTCCTGTCGGGCCCCCAAAGCTTATTCCTGGGGCCCAAGACTCCCCGTTAGAAAAATTCGCCTTCCTCCCGGCGACGGTCTCATGCACAGGACGGTTTGGGGCCTTACCCGTCTCCCCGCCAGGCATCCCCATGGAGCGTGGCCTCTCCGGAGGGCGGCACCGTGGAGGCTGTGGGCAGCAGCTGGTTTGGTGTGGGCGCCTCTGCGGCCAGCACTGCTCGGACGGACACCCTGAGGGTCACGTGGCTGCTGCCGCCCTGGTGCCCACACCCTGAAATAGACGACCAGGCTCCGCGGCGCACCTGTTCCCGGCTCCCGGAAAGGGGCTCTGGCGGCGGGGGAGAGGCGGAGGGGTGGGACACTCGCTGCCCGCATGCCAGGGGCAGCAGAGCGGCTCCCACGCCCTCCCAACCACTCGTCTCTGCCAGGGGCTGGGCTGCCCAACAGCCCACACGCGGGGCTTCAACCAAAGACACAGTGCTCTTGGTCCTGGAGGCGGGTGGGGGCCGGGCCTGGCTCCCTCCTGAGTCTCCAGGGAAGGTCCTCCCTGCCTCTTCCGGCCCCCGTGGCTCCAGCCGTCCTGGCCTGGTGGCCGCATGGCTCCGATCTCCACCTCTGTCCTCAGGAGGCCTCTGCCGGCGCCTCTGTATCCTTTCCGTCTCTAATAACGGCACCGCATGGGCTTAGGGCCACCCTAAGCAGGATGGTACCATCTCCACCTCATCTCAGTACATCTGCTGGGACCCTCACTCCACGTGAGGCCCCACGACAGGGCTCTGAGTAGACATGAATTTAGAGGGACTACTTCCCATTCATTTATTCTACATGGCCCCATGCACCGAGGGGAAACTGAGGCCTAGGACACTCGGGTGACTAATGGGAAACCCGTGGGCATGAAAGAGTGGTGGGCCCGGCCGGGTGGCTCAGTGGTTGAGCGTCGACCTATGAACCAGGAGGTCCCGGGTTCAATTCCCGATCAGGGCACATGTCCAGGTTGCAGGCTCAATCCCCAGTAGGGGGTGTGCAGGAGGCAGCCAATCAATGATTCTCTCATCAGTGATGTTTCTCTCTTTCTCTCCCTTCCCCTTCCTCTCTGAAATCAATCAATCAATGTGTGTGTATATGTGTGTATATATATATATATATATATATATATATATATATATATTTTTTTTTTTTTAAAGAGATACTGTNTCTCCCTTCCCCTTCCTCTCTGAAATCAATCAATCAATGTGTGTGTATATGTGTGTATATATATATATATATATATATATATATTTTTTTTTTAAAGAGTTACTGTGTTGGGCCCCTGCCTGAGTCTGGCTGACACCCTGGTCCCCGAGGCATCCCTTGCCCTCTGCTGGTTTCGGCTTTAAGATCCTGGAAGGTGGACATATTTCTGACCCGCCCGCAGTGTGAGCGGCGGCACGGCCCTGGACCCAGCCCGTGGCCACAGCGAGCAAGCCCACGGCATCATCGCGGTTCCGGGTGCGTGTGGCGTGTGCAAACCCAGCCAGGAGCGAACCGGGCCAGGATGCACCGCAGAGGCGTGGGGGCATCACAGTCACAGTTCCCACCTGCGACGGACGAGGAGCAGCTCAGAGGTGTGAGGGTGACCTCAGTGACGTGCCCCGTGGGCACCTCCCCGTCAGCGCTCGGGAGTGGGGGCGGGGCCCTGGCTGCCCAGTGGACGGGCGAGGACGGACGCGCCCAGTGGACAGGCCGGCAAGGCCTCCTGGTGCAGCACAGCCCAGCCCAGGGGCCCACGCGTGGTACAAATGACGCATCCACGGCAGAGGTTGCCATTCTTTCGTTATGAATGAAACGTTTCCCCTTACTTATTCTGCTGTCCATGCCCTGCGGGCCCGTGCCCAGCTCAGGGCAGGGATGATGTGGCGACAGTGACAACAGTCCACGGGCCGCCTCATCCCCAGGCAGGACTCCCATCCTCGTTCCCCGTGAGGCACTGAGCAGGGACAGCGGATGAGCCGGTGCTGTGACCGTGACAGGTCGCAGGCTTTGAGCCTGAGAGTCCGGCCGGGGCGGGGGGTCCGCTGTGTGTGACCTATGTCGGACTGCAGCTCCCAACCTGCCCTCCTCACCCCCCGACGCACCTTCCAGATGTAGGTGGGGGGGGGGGCGGTCACAGTGAAGCGGAGCCGGGACCCTGAAACCCGTGAACTTCAGGGTCCCGGGTCCTAAGACCATGCACTTGAAGCCGGGCTCCCTGTCACTGGCTGTGGCTTCCACACGGCTCTGGCGTCAGCACACAGGAAGGGCCGTGCAACCGGAGGTGGCCGGCACACCGGTGTGCGCCCCTGCGGGTACACGGGGTCCCACTCTCCCTGCACCCTCGCCCTTGCTGGCATCCGGGGCACAGGGCAGCATCCGGTCCCAGAACTGTGTGTTGCTCACAGGCTCGTCTTGGCCAATGGCATGGGGGTGGTGACAGTGCACCAGGCAACGTCTGGGCCGCAGACCTCGCACCCGCTCCACTGGGAGAACACTCCGCCCACGGGTCCCAGGAGGAAGGTGTGAGACGGGCCGGGCCACCCCCCGGGCAGCCTGGCCAGCTGAGCCCAGCCGGCCGCAGGCCAACGCGAGGACACTAATGGCCGATTCTGCCATGGCTCAGTTTGCTGGGGCCGCTGTGAGAAAACACCACAAACGGGGGCATCAAAACAACACACATTTATTCTCTCCCCCTTTGGGGGGGGCCAGATGCCCAAACGGGTCTCCCTGGGCGAAAACCAGGCATGGGCAGGCCCCTCCCTTCAGAGGCTTGGGGGCCCTGCCCTGCCTGCCAGCTTCAGGGGCCACCGGCATCCGTGGCTCGTGGCCGCACCTCCCATCTCTGCCTCCGTAGCCACGTCCCCTCTGTTCTGTGTGTCTGTCTGCAGCCTCCCTCTGCCTCTCCTCCAAGGACACTGGCTGCATTTAGGGCTCACCTGGACCCCTCCCATCTCAGCACCCAAGCTCACGCCCAGCGGCGAAGACTCTCCTCCAAATGCGGCGCGCAGCAGCCGGGGTGAGGACTCGCACTGGGGAGGGTCACTCCCCAGCCTGGCGTGGACGGTGCGTGAATATGTACCAAACCCTCGCTCCCGCACTGGGCTCTGCTGCTTCTCTATTCAGTTTGACTTACGTAACCGCCGTGGCCCACTAATCTGATTCTGGGCCCGTAAATGGGTCGCCACCTGCCGCGTAGAAAGTTCTATCCTAACCCCACACCTGTACGTCCCTGCAGGGTGGGGGCCCAGGGAAAACTACGATGCTTTAAAGAAAAGACGGAAACTCGCCCACTGCACGAGGGGGCGGGGTTCACAGCGCCCAGAAGGACTCCCCCAACCCGAGGAGGGTGTCCTGGCGGCTGGGCGTCATGATCCTCCCCCCCCCCCGTGCCCCACCTGCCACGAGCAGTCTGGCTCGCGGGGGGCTGGGGAAGGGGCTGTGACCAGAAAGGAAAGGGGTGGAGGGTCTAGGGAGGCCTCAGTGGCCCCGGTGCTCCCCCCTCCCGTGCCCCCCTCCTCGCACAGCCTCTGCCCCACATTCTCACTGGACCTTCGCTCCCTACAGTCCACGCTGCCCACTGGTCACTGCAGGCCCGGCCCTGATGCTCACTCCGTCCATCTCCCAGCCGCTCAGGAGACAAGAAGCATTACAACCGCCGGACAGATCTTCCTAGAACCCACGGAGCCTCCTGCCAACGCCGCTCAGCCTGCTCCCACCACCAAGACACGGACCCATCCCACAGCACAGCAGGCCGCACTCTTCCTGTGTCAGCGTCACGGAAGAAGAACATTCTAGAACGAAGGAGACTAACGACACAGACAATAACCGATTGCAGTGGTGCTCCTGCACTGGGTCCTGGAGGAGAAGACGGGGGCCTGTGAAGGACACCTAGGGGCGGGGGACGCGGGCTCTATGGGAAGGCGTGCCAGTACCACGTGCACCAGCCGCCCAGGGGCCAGTGTCCGGAGGCAGCTAACTCAGCAGCTCAGGAGAGAGACACTTCCCAGGTGAAGGCAGGGCAAGGTGCCAGGGCGCTGCTCCTTTCTGCAACACTCTATGAGAAACAATGCCACTGGGAACAGGACCAAGCAGGACCTGCTGTTTCACCTTCCAAGATCTCGAAGATAGACCTCAGCAACAGACACACCTGGGCCCGGAGCACCTTGGACCAGAGCACCTGGGCTCAGAACATCTGGACTCAGAACAACTGGGACCAGAACATCTGGGACCAGAGCACCTGGGCTTACAACATCTGGGCTCAGAGCACCTGGGCTCAGAGCACCTGGACTCAGAACACCTGGGACCAGAGCACCTGGCTTTGCCCCTAAAGAAACTCCTCCTTCCTGGGCCTGCTTCCCCACCTGTAGCCAGAGTTGGCATGCACACACACACACACACACACACGCGCCTGCACAGGTGTGTACACACATGTACATGTGCACGAACACATACAGGTACAACCCCACTGCACACATGCATACAGGTGCATATACACATGCACACACTTGCACGCACACCCCTGTGGACCTGTGCAGGCCTGGACAGTGGCTCGCCTATTCTTTGCCTGTGTGAGTCAGGCTCCCGTCCTGCCAGCTCCTGGAGGTGGCAGCCCGCCTGGTGTCTCACTCAGCCCAGGGCAAGCGCAGAGTGGGCCCACGCCATGTCTGAACGCACGACTGAGGACGGGGCAATGCACACGGCAACGGAACGCCCTGCAAGAAGTGATGATGTGGGTTCCACTGATTACCCAGCACCCAGCTCCGAGGCTGGCAGCGCAGGCAAGTCATGCCACAGTGCTGGCCTCAGTTTCCCCATCTGTACATTGGGGACATGGGAGCGCCCACCTCACAGGTCTGCGGTGAGGGGTGCGTGAAGTTCCTCATATCAAGTGCTCTGCTGGGCTGGACACCGGTCTCTGCTGGGGGTGGGACCCAGGATGGTATGAGGTCACTGTCACGGAGCGCTGCCGACCATTAAAACCAAAGCCGTGGGTTTGCACCCCCGGAGTCACGGCGGCATCGCGCACAGCAGCCAGAGGCGGGAGCCACCCAGTGTCCACTGATGAGCGAACAGGAAACATTATCCAGCCGCAAAGGGGGAGCCACTGGCCCCTGCTGCGGGGTGAGCGGTGCTGAGGGAGAGCAGCAGCCACAGGACAAGCACTGTGGGCCCACTGATGGGAGGACCGGGAGTCAGCCCCACTGACGGGAGGACCGGGAGTCAGCCCCAGGGACGGGAGGACCGGGAGTCAGCCCCACGGACGGGAGGACCGGGAGTCAGCCCCACGGACAGGGGGTCCGGGAGTCAGCCCCACGGACGGGAGGTCCGGGAGTCAGCCCCACGGACAGGGGGTCCAGGAGTCAGCCCCACGGACGGGAGGATCGGGAGTCAGCCCCACGGACGGGAAGACCGGGAGTCAGCCCCACGGGGCAGCAGCAGACGGTACGGGCCAGGGAGGGGGGAGTGTGGGAAGATGGCAGCCGCGTGGCTGTGTGACGGTGCCAATGCCATTGACCTGGGCACTCAGCGACAACTGAGGTGGCAAATCTCATGTTGGTTTATTTTAGCACAATTTTATAAATGGTGCCAAGTGCGGTCTGCGCCTCAGGCAGCAAAACTCCAGAGCAGAGCAGGGAGGGGCCCGCTGAGCCAGGCATGGAGGGGCTTCGCCCGCCGACCCCCCCCCCGCCACCCAGGGCCAGCTGTGTGGGTCAGGGGTCCCTCGCCCGTGGAATCCCTGGGTCACCGGACACGGGGGGCCCGCGGGGACCTGACAACAATGGCTCCCTCTGACTCACGTTCCCAGGCAGAGGGAAGCGCAGGAAGGAGGGTGCGGCACATTTTCCAGCTGCGAGGCTAAATTTACACCTCGCGGCCTGGGGCAGCCTGTGCTGCGGCCTCGGCCAGGGGTCGGCTCAGGCCTCGGGGCCCCAGGCTGCCGCTCGCCGCTCTCCGCTCTTGGGGCCACTAGCCCGGAGGGGCCGGCAGGCACTGGGTGGTTCGGAGGACTCTGAGCCTGGGACCCCACGTCCCTTCTGGAGGAGCGAGGGACAGGGCACAGACGGCCAGACAGTGGCCGAGCGCGTGGCTCAGTGGGGGCGGGGGCGGGAGAGCCAGCAGGATGGCCCCTTGGAGCAACACCGGCCAAGCAGGGGTCTGTCCCCCAGCATTGTTCACAACAGCCAACGGTGAGGGCCACCCAGTGCCCATCGATGGCGGGAAGGACACACACTGCGGAGCATGTGCAGCCGTAAAAGGAAGGACACCCACACCTGCCACCACACGGGTGGACTTGGAGGACATTGTGCTGACGAGATAAGCCAGTCACGCGGGACACACACCCTACGGTGGCATTCATAGGAGGTCCCCAAGGAGTCAGATTCACAGAGACAGGACGGAGCTGGCGGTGCGGGGGGCCGGGGGGGGGGGAGGGGAGTTATTTAATGGGGACAGAGTGTCACTTGGGAAAATGGATCATTTCTGCAGGTGGAGGGGTGACGGTTGCACAACAGTGCGAGTGTGCCTGATGCCCCCGACCTGGGCTTCATCACCAAGGGAGTTCTATGTGTGTCTATTTGACCACAATAATAAATAAAATAAAATAAAAAAGCGCTCCCCACTCAGTGAAGGAAAGAGAACCTTCAGTGGAAATCAGCCACGGAAAACCCACTCAACAGAATCGCACGCAGGGCTGATGAGTTTGCCGCGAAGCTGAGGCGCTGCGGGGGGCGCCACGGAGGAGAATGGGGGGGTTGGGGAGCGGGGGGTGGGGGGACATGCACTGAGCCTGGGAAGGCAGGGCCACGCACAGAGAGAGTCGGCCCGGGCCTGGGTCTGTGTGCGGGAACCACAGACATTTCTTTCGTCCACACGCTCGGGACCAAGCTTCCGGACCCTGAACCTGCGGCCGGTGGCGGCTCCCTCGTCAGGAGCACAGACTGCAGAGCAGCTCCTGAGCAGCAGGTCACCCCGCACATTCTCCCTGAAGCCAGATCCCAGCCTCGAGGGCCCCCCGTGAGGCGGAGCCATGGGAAATAGCAGGTTCTATTCCTGGCGTAGCCTCCTTCCCAGAACTGGGGCAGCGAGGCGGGCGCTGGGGGGTCTCGGTGCGCCCCAGAGCCCTCCCTGAGCCTGCGTCTGGCTGGTCCATGTGGTCCAGAGGCCCTGCTGCGGCCGCCCCAACCAGCTCCCCGCCGGCTGCACGTCCGGGCGCGGGGGCCCCTGGGCCTCATCCCGCTGCCCCAACATCGCCCTCCCGGCCAGCTCAGAGGGCCCAGTGTCCGGGCGGGCACCGCAGCCGTTGCCAGGGCTCTGCCCCTCAGAGGCAGCGGGCATGTGTCCGACGCCAGCTTCATGGATCGTCCTCACCTTCTAGCACCCAAAGGGCCCCCAGGGGCAACAAGATGGAGAGTCAGAGGCCAGTGCTGTCCCAACCTGTCTGCTCTTCTCCAATGAAATGACAGGCTGGGCCCAGCTGGGCGCCGAGGGGGTGGCGGACGAGCCTGCTGCGTGGGAGGGAGGGGCCCAGGTTTCCACCAGGCCTCGCCTGGAGCCCTGCTTGGTCCAGGCTGGACGTGCCGCTACCCCCTCGGGCCCTGCCGGCCTGATCAGCAGCGGCTCGGATTGGCTGGGCATCATCCCCAGCACCAAAAGGTCACAGTTTGATTCCCGGTCCGGGCACATGCCAGGTTTTGGGCTCCATCCCTGGTAGGGGGCGTGCAAGAGGCAGCGGATTGATGTTTCGCTCTCACATCGATGCTTCTCTCTCTCTCCCTCCCTTCCTCTCTCTCTAAAAACCAATGAATAAAACAGCTCAGCAGACATGTAGGGGACAGTGATGGGGCCTCAGCGCCTGTCTCCCCTCCAGGGGGGCACCGCCTGCCTCTCCCACCGATGGGGACAGACAAGTACGTCCTCTGAGCCCTGGCCACACTGTGACACCAACACCCCCAAACCTGGCTCAGCCTGGAATCCTGCTCTGGGCCCCGCCCACGTCCAGCAGAGCACCCAGGAGTCTGCACCCTGCAGAGCCAGGGTCTCCCTGCTCCCCTCCCCTCCTCGCCCGTGCAGACGCCGAGATTCGTAGGCTCCTCACATGGGCACTGAGCTTCTACCGTGAGCAAGGTGCCATGCAAGGTGCAGAAGACCCAGTGCACAAGAGGCAGTGGGCTGTGGGGCCCTGCCGCGCTCGGCACCTCACGTAGGGTCACACCTGGGGCAGGAGCACAGATGATGCTTCTCAAACCCTCCCTCCACTCTCATTTCTGGGGCCCTGCACCTGCTGCTGGATGGCCTTCTCCCACTGCTTTGTCTAGCTAGCACCTACATGGTTGATGTTACCTCCTTCAGGAAGCCTGCCAGGATTTCTCTCTCTTGGCAGGTTCACTAACCACCTCCTCTGTCCCCACGGCCTCCTGAAAAGTGCTTTCTCATGGTGTGTTTTCATCACGTACTGTCTGCCTTTCCCTTAGTCTGGGAGCTGCTGGAGGGAAGAATTGCATGTGGGTCACCCCCAGCACCTGGCTACGGGTGAGCACACTCACGTGAAACCACCACATCTGCCCCCGGCCCCTGCCATGGGTGCTGGGCTGGCTGCTTATATGTTAGAGGACGTGACTGTCCATGAGACCCAGGATGGGGCCCTGCCTTTGGGGCCGGGGAGTGTCTTCTGTGAAGGGGGTGTCCTTTCTGGTATCAGACACCACGGGGAGAGGCAATTCCTCTGAGGGGGAGGAACTAGGGAATTGGAGGGGGAGGTCCAGGGAGAAGTGCCCTTCCTGCAGGGTGGTGGCAGGCAGGCAGGCTGAGGCCCCGGCTGCCCCCCCAAATCCAGAGCAAAGCCTTGATGAGCTCTCCTACTGGGCCATGGGGGTACCCCGGTCAGGGGAAAAGCGCCCAAGTTCTGAGCTGCACCCCTGGGAGGGGCAGGGGGGCAAAAAGGCCCTCAAGCCCCCAGTTTCCAGCAAGATGTTCCGTGCAAGGTGCCCACCTGGCAGCTGCGGGGCCGTAAGAAAAGGGAGGTTTCCTGACAAGTCCCTTGAGAATGCTACCCCCTCCACAGCTCCCAGGTGGTGACATGGTCCCAGCCGCTCAGGCCGGCTGGGGAGCAGGAGGCAGGCTCCCTGCAGGCTGAGGTGTGGGGGGGACTCAGTGCGCAGAACCGGGTCAGGCGGCAGACAGCTGGGCCCGAGCTGACCCACATCAGATGCAGGTTAGGGAGGGTGGGAGGGAGGGAGGAGGGAGAGGGAGGGAGGAAGCTCAGCACCAGGAAATGACGCTGCCTGAGCTCACGTGCTCCACCGCCCCCAGCTGGGTCCTCGGGCATCACCTGCCCCCGTGTCCCCAGCTGTACCGGGCAGTCACGGGAAGCACCCTGCACGCTGAGAGGCTGCACAAGTGACACTACCCAGAGCCGTCACTCCTGCTGCAGCTGCCAGAAGCCCCGGAGGCACCGTCATTGGGAAAAGGGGAAGAACCCGCCGGGAGATGTGCTTTCTGGGGAGGCGGCGCGGGGTGCTCCCAGAGCAGGGCAGGCTGGCGGAACCCCACCTGCCCCCCACCGGCCAAGAGATCTCGGGCACGGCACGCCTCCCCATCATGGTCCGAGCACCCTGGTCTGCACCCTGGAAGCAGCGGTCCCCACGCCACAAGGATTGGTGGCACCGGAGCCCGAGCCGGCACAGCTCTCCGCCAAGCCCGGAGTCACCAGGTGCTCCACAAACTGCAGACACCGCCGTGATGAGCCCCATCAGTCACTCCCTGGGGCCAGGCAGCACCGCATGGGGGCTAGGGTTCCGGCCAGCCCAGCCCCGGGCACACTTAGCTCTGCCTGAGCCTGGTGGGCGCAGGCATTCCCGCGGAGGGCGCGCGCGCCATCTCAGACCAGCTCCCAATTCCCCGCCGGCGGCCCTGGAACCTGCTCAGAACATCCTCTCGTTTAAGCCGCAGATACATTCTCACAAGAGGACGCACAGTGCACGTTAACGCCCTGTGCGGGTCGCATGGCAAGGCCGCCCACGGCCCTCCTCCACGGGAGTCCACCTCCCAGAACCGGGGACGCCGTGACCTCAGCACGGGCCACAGGGGCCAGGGAGACCGCTGCTCTCAGATAGAGCCTCCAGAAAAGCGCCTGTCCCTTCTTCCCATGTGCAAATGAGTCAGCGGGAAAGAATAAACCAGCAGGCGGGAGGGTCACTCCTGCATCGCGATGCGTTTTCTTCTAGTGTCTTCTCTGCATGGTTTGCAGAGAAGAAACTGTGTCTAAGATTCTAGATCCCGTATCTTCATTTGCCACCGGCATCGACACATTTTATTAATGCTGATGACCACGTAATATCCCATCTTCCACCCGCAGTTCCCCAAGTGTGGTCCGGGGACCCCTGGGATCCCCGAGACCGAATCAGGGGTCAGCCAAGCCAAAACCATTGTAATAAGATGAAGACATCCCTTGTTCACTCCCACTCTCTCTTGAGTGTCTGGCGGAGCTGTCCAGAGGCCACGGACCGGATGCGAGTTCCAGCTGCCATCGATTAAGCCGGAGAGTAATGAGATTTGCAGAGCCGCACAGCCGTGCCAGTCTGGTCACTGAAAACACGCACAGGGCCACACAGAGGGCTGTCATTCTGCCTCACGGGTTAACACACATTAGACTTTTTCCATTTTAATTGGAATGCCATGAATATTAAGAGAGCCAGTTAGACAAAAGCTCTTTGGGGTCCTCAATCCGTCTGCGTGGGGGGGGTCACAGGCCCCGGGAGTTTGAGAACCTCTGCCCTGGGCGGTGGTGACTCACTGTGGCGGATGCTGGCGTGCGGAGTGGCAGCCCCAACCCGAGCCTGTGCGCCGAGCCTTCCCCAGACGTTTCCGGAGGCGGATTCCCCCAAAGGGCAGGATTGTACTGAGGGCTCCGCACCCCTGCCTGGTGCTCCCCCCGAGCGCGCACACACGTCGGCAGCCTGCTTGCGGGTTTGGGGATATCTGCATTGAGCGGAGAGTAACGTCTTTATCGCATGATGAGTCGTTCTCTCAGACCCTCAGCCGTCTGAGAGGCCCCAGGGAGAGCTGTGGTTCCAGGAAGAGAATGCTGGAGAGGCTGCCTGGGGTCCCCGGAGAGGCCCTCAAAGATGACCCACGCCCTAGTCCCTGCGACTAGGACCTCAGGCGGTTTTTTAAAGGGGGGGGGGTGGTCTTTGCAGATGGGTTAAATGAAGGAGCTTGAGGCGGGTGCTTGCGGGTTATCCGGGTGGCCCTAAATGCCACCCTGAGTGTCTTCACTGGAGGGAGGCCGGGACTGGACACGCACTGAGGGGCAGGCGCTGTGCAGACAGCACCGAGGTTTGGAGGTGCTACCTTGAAGGTGGAAGGGACGCGGCCAGGAGCCAAGGGATGCCGGCAGCCACAGAGCTGGAGAGGCAGGTCAGAGGCTCCCTGAACTCTGCAGGCAGCGCGTGGTGCCGACACCTGGCTTCAACCACCCTCCATGGTGCAGCACCTCCAGGGATGGGGCGACTCCTTTCTCCCCCCGCTCCCCCTCCAAGGGCATCACTGGTTAGAACACCTTCCTGCGCTGGGCTGCAACGTGCCTCCTCCAGGGTCCCACTGCCGGCCCCCCCTTTCCCCCCCTCCAAGGGCTCAGATATGCTCACTCCTCCTAGTTCTGTCACAGGTGGCCCTGCTGCTGTCACAGACATGGGTGGGAGGGAGGTGGGTGCGGAGGGGGAGGGGGAGGGGAAGAGGCAGCGTGCGGCAGCCCCAGGACGTGTGGGGGCCCCCCTCTCCCCGCCTCGCTTGGCCGGAGAGGGAACTGGAGGGTGGCTGAGAGGGCTGGCAGGAGAGCAGTCCAGGCACAGAGTCCGGGGGTCCTCCCGGGAGATTGTAGAGACGGCTGGGGAGCGCTGGCAGCGTCATCCTTGCTTGGACCCTCAGCACCCACCAGCACTGCACCCCATACTGTACCCGGGAGGCGGCAGGCCCGGCTGGACGCTGGGCCCCGTGCACACAGATCGCATTTCCTGATGTCTGAGCTCCGCGGGACGCGTGGAGGCGGCTGTAACTCTGCACCCACAACTGCTCCCCGGCACTGGGCAGGCGGGGCTCAGTTTCAGATCAGAACCGCAGGGGAGGCCTGTCCGAGGCCCTGCAGGCCCATCAGCCTCTGGGCTTGAGCAGGGAGCATGGGGCTCCCTCAGAACCGGGGAACACCAGACCGTGCTGGCTGCTCCCCACACCCAAGGGGCGGGGGACTGTGCCCCAGAGCTAGCGTGGGCATGGCTCCAGACCCTGCACGTGTGGCTGATTCACAGCTGCACAGACATTTGGGGCTCTGGGGCACCCTGAGTTAGAGTCCACGACTCGGGGTGAGGTGTGGGCGATGCCTCAGGCAGGGAACCGGGGCTCCATTACAGCACCCGGAGTCCCACAGGCAGCGGCCGCCCCCTGCCACGCCCCCTGGGGTCACCTCCAGGGAGACCACCTGCGCCCACGGCCCTGGTCATTCGGAACCTAAAGCGAAGCAGCTATGGGCAGAGGCGGGTCCTCTTCATTCACTTGAAACTCGCCGCCAAGGAAGTGGGGCCGTGAGGGAGGTCCTTGCAAGGCTCCCCTCCCAGAACCCCACGCCCACTGTATCGCCACCGGGGCCGCGGGGCTGCCGTTTTCCTGTGAGATCCCAGGGACACCGAGGTCCCAGGAGGAACAGAGGGTCAGAGGGACCGGCTGTGAGTCCTTGGCCTGGAAGGTCAGCAATCAGAGGCGGCGGCTGAGCCATCACCCCCTGCTCTGCACAACGTGCACGACGCCCGCCACAGGGCAGCCTGTGTGAGGACCACTGGCGGGGCCGGCGGGGCCCAGCTCTGCCCGGCGCAACACCAGCGGGACGGCCAGCGCTGCAGTGACACTGGGCACCGGTTTCTCGCTCTGGCGGCTGGAGTCGAGTTGCTGGATCATCTCTCCAAACCCCGGTCCTCTGATGGAGAAGCCAGAGTCAGGGGAAGAACAGCGCCCCACTCGCCCCACTTGCCCCACTCGCCTCACTTGCCCCACTCGCAGGAGGAGGCCGGCTGCTGTGCGCGGGGAGGACTAGGCAGCCGCAGTGAGGACCAGGCGGCCGCAACTGAGGACCAGGTGGCTGCAGTGAAGCTCGAGTGGGACTGGACGCCCAAGCACAGGGGCACCCACCATCCTGACACTAGTCACTGCAGCTGTCTGCTCTCTGGGGACTGGCCAGGAGCTGTGCATAGGACTGAGCTGCTGGGAGGAAGGCCGGCCCCAGCCCTGTGTCAGCTGATGCCACAGTGGCCCCAGGGGGCAATTTCAGGTCTGCCCTGAGCCCTGGCCACATGCAAGCCTGGAGGCTGTGCCTGGAGCCCTGGGGGGCCTTGTGTGAGACCTGGAGGCTGTGTGAGGCCGTGTGTGTGTGTGTGTGTGTGTGTGTGTGTGTGTGTGTGTGTGAGAGAGAGAGAGAGAGAGCGAGAGAGAGCGCGCCTGGAGGCCCCATGTAAGTCCTGGGGAGCCGTGTATGAGCCTGGAGGTGGTGTGAGGCCGTCTGTGAGCCCTGGAGGCGGTGTGAGCCGTGAGCCTGGAGGCTGTATGTGCTGTGGTGTAGGCTGCCCTGCCTGCCTCCTGCGCCCTCTGGGCCCCAGGCCCTTGACACCCACAGCCCAGAGCCATCAGGAAAGCAGGGGCTGTAACTCCGCACCGTGTAGGGGGCAGAGAGCAGTGAAGCAGGAGCAGAACCAGCAGATGACAATGGAACCAACAGGTGTGCTTGTCCCCAAACCACCGCGCTCTCCCAGTCGCCCAGCCCGCCCCCTTGTGCTTGCAAATCCTCAGCGAGGGAAGCATGCACGGAGCCCCGAGGCACCGTTTGTCAATAGAGCCCGTTCGGTGTACCCCTGGCCGCCCCCCCACACACCCGGAAGCCTGCTGAAGGAACGAGGGGTCCGGTGGGGCTTGCTGTCGGTGAACCAAAGGAAAAGCGGGGTCACAGAACTCCAAGCACACCTTCCACCCCCCAACTCTGCCAGCTCCGGATCCGATGCCACTGCCCTGCCAGGCTGTCCAGAGCCCCCAACACCAGCAGCCTTGGCATCGAGGGCAAAGCGAAAGTATCCCGGAGACCTGCCTGGCGGAGGAGGCCGAGGCCTCACGCCTACGCACACGTCTCCCTGAACCAGCCGCTCAGCCTCACACCCGCCGGATCTCTCTGGGGACGTGGAGGGGACGGCAATGTCAGCAGACAGGGGCCCCACATCTGAGGATGGCAGTGGCCCCATTTTCACAGACGGGTACAATGAGGCACAAACAGGGAAGACAGACACTCAAGGTCACACAGAAGCCTGGGAGGGTGGGGCTGAGCAGGGTCAGAGGTCATGGGCACAGGGGCCTGACATGGTGAGACGCTGTCACAAGCTGTGAACTGCCTTAGAGTGAACCCTGGACGGGCCGACCCAGCCCTGAGCCCCAGAGCCCGAGGCTCTGCCTCCCGGGGATGCGCAGGCAGGTGACACCTGGGAAGCAGGGCGGTGCTCCACAGCCCAGGTCAGAAGTCGAGGTGTGTGCCCAGCTGGTGTGGCACAGTGGTTGAGCGTCAACCTATGAACCAGGAGGTCATGGTCAGGGCACATGCCCGGGTTGTGGGCTTGATTCCTAGTGTGGAGCGTGCAGGAGGCAGACGGTCCATGATTCTCTCTCATCATGAGTGATGTTTCTATCTCTCTCTCCCTCTCCCTTCCTCTCTGAAATCAATAAAAATATATTTTACAAAAATAAGAAGATGAGGTGCGCACCACCCCCTCAGTAAGAAGCATCGTCATGACGCCCAAATGGATCGGCCTTATCCATCCCACACTCGCAGCCACATATGGTGAGGAGCCAGGAAGCCACCCTGGCAGCGGCTGTCAGAGGGGGGACAGTGCCCGCCCCACAGGGGAGACATGTGTCTGGGAAAACTGGGGTTCAAACCCAAAGCTGCCCTTTACAAGCGGGGTTATGTGACACCAGGCCACCCACAGGCCTCCTGGGCACTCAAATCCCCATTTGCATTGGGGACACCCCAGCGGCCCGAGAAGTGCCATCGGACCTCACTCAGGAGCGCCTGGCTGGGCGGGGGCCCCGGGGAGCACCCTGGGGCCCGGTTGCTGTGACACCGAAGCAGGTGCTGCGATGCCCTAGAGACCGACCCCCCGGCAATGGAAACATCCCAGTAAACAGTCGCGCATCAGGTTGCCCTGCCCTCGGATGCGGCTGGGGCAGGCCTGCGGCTGGCTCACGTTCCCGGTCCCCTGGGCCGCTCTCAAGACCACGTCATCCTCATGAGAATGCGCGAGCCGCGATCTGACGCCCAGGTTCCTGCCTGCACCTGCCTTTAACCCCTGCCCCCCCCGCCCTGCAGGCTCAGCCCTCGGCCCCCTCGGACCCTACGGACACCCCGGGGAGGCGGCACTGGAAGCTCAGAGAAGCCCAACAATCCATGAGCTGGCAGGTGGCAGAGCTGGGATTGGAGCCCAGAGGCTCCAACCCAGGGGAGGCCCTCCATGTCCTGCCGAGGCTGGGGCAGTGAGCAGTGCAAGGGAGCCTGGGTCTGTGCCGGCGGCAGTCCGGGATCCGGGGTCCGGCTTCCAGCCAGCAGCCCAGAGCCCCGGCGGCTGGCCTGGCCCTGAGGACCAGAGGCAGGACACACATCTCCACGGCTGGACCCTTCCCCCTCCTGTCACCGCGATGTCCCCTGGCCAGCTCACAGCTCTCCCGAGACCCAGGGGATGCTCTGGAGCGGGGGTGGGGGCCATCCGGCCCCAGGGCCTAGAAGGCCCGTGAGATCATGTGGTCTGGCCCCACCCAGGCATTGGGGGCGAGTTCATTAGGTGTCTGACCAAATACCACAGGCTGATGTTTAGTGGCTAATTTTGTATGGCCCGAGAATGATGTTATAAATACCCAAACGGCCCTGGGCAGGAAAAGGGTTCCCCACCCCTGCTCTGGAGGGTCAGGGGTCTGACAGGCGACTTCCCGTAGTGAGGGTCACACCCACTTTCCTGGGGCAGTAAGACCGGACTTTCCCCACCGTCACCAAACTCGGTATTTGATGGTAGAAAATGCGCCAACTGCCCCCAGACTGCCTCATCGACACAAACCAGAGTCAAAGGGTCCTGGTGGCGGTTACGGGTTAGGAAGTGCCCCAGCTCTGAGCTCGGGGTGCCCGGGCTGAGCTGAGCAGGCCGGGGCTCCTGGGTCACCACGGGCCTTTGCAGAGGCGACGTCTGATGACTCTCTGGGCCCGGACGCCCTGTGTTCTGCAGCACCGACTTCAGATGGAGTCACAGGGAAGCCGGCACCCACGCCGCCACCGTGAGGGGCTCCAGGATGCTGCCACCTGGGCACCCGCCCCGCCCAGCCAGGGGGCCTCTCCCCAGCCCTGGATTTGGCAGCAGAGCACACGCGCCTGAGACCGGAAGCGGTGGTTTCTCGCTCTCACCTGATTCTCGTGGAGAAAGGAAAGCGGGACAATGAGGAAATTCTGGGAAAGTCACAGAACCTGGAAAGATGCCGATGGGAGGGCGGCTCGCTCTCCCCCTCACCAGGGGCCTCGTCTCCTAGTCTCTGCTCCGCCGCCGTTTTTGAACAGCGCAGGTCAAGGATGACATGCAATGTTTGTCCTCACTGTTTCCTAAATGTAACTTTCCTTAAGCATTTTCTCCCAGCTTTCAACTCCCCACCGCAGGCATCTAGTGAACATTTGTTGACGGAACGAATGATCACAGGCCTACGACCCCCTCGCTGCCTCCACCTTGAGGCGGCTCCGACTTGGGGTGTCATCAGTGATGCTCACAGGGACACGTGGGTGGCTGCGTCCCTGCCCGCACTGGGGTGAGGGAAGGACTTGCCTCTCTGTTCCAGACGCGGGGACCTGCGCCAGCCAGAGTGGGGACAGGGCTCGGTCTGGCTCTGCCACACACTCCCCTTGGCCCTGGACCGTGGTTTTACTTCTCAGGCCTCGGTTTCCTCCCAGCATCGTCCATGTCCCTTCCAGCTCTGCAGTGCTAACACAGCAGCCAGCCAGCTACCAGGCTCTCCACCTGGTCCTGCACCCTGTCCTGGGCTGAATCGTGTCTCTGACCCCCCGACCCCCATCCAGATGTTAAAGTCCTAACCCCCAGGACCTGGGATGTGACTGCATTTGGAGAGAAGACCTTCACGGAGGTAATTAAGGCAAATGAGGTCACAGCGATGGGCCCTGATCCAACAGGCCTGCTGTCCTTATAGGAAGAGGCGAGGAGGACACAGACGCACGCAGAGGAGGACACTGTGGGGAAACTGGGAGGAGACGGCCGTCTACACACCAAGGAGGGGCCTCGGGAGGAGCCAACAACCCTCCTGACCCCTTGGTCCTGGACCTCCAGCCTCCAAGACGGGGGAGACTACACTTCCACTGCTCAGCTCCGGCCTTACTGCAGCCCTGGCAGCACGGCATCGCCCTCCCACGAACCTCTGACCCCGGGGATCCTGCCTCCCGCAGCCACAGCCGCTCAGGGAGGTCACGGGCTCAGAGGGAGCCTGGGTCTCGCTCAAGGTGCCCACGGGCGGCAGAGCTGACACAGGAGCCCCTCCCAGCTCAGGTTCTTCCCTGAGCCCCACTTTGACCCACTGTGACCCCATGGGTTGCGATGCTATGAAGCCACTGTCACACTTGCCATCTCATCATCTACTGCCCCCCCGCCCCCTCCCTCCCCCGTGGGCCGGCCCTGCAGGCAGAGCTAAGGGCATTCCCTCCATCCGATGGGGAAACTGAGTCAAGGGGAGCCCACAGCTTGTGCGCTGGACTGGGATCCAAGGGTGCCCAATGCCATCTCCTACCATCTCCCCGGCCCCTGGAAGTCGGCATGGCAACAAAACAAGTGGGCGACTGCGTGGGCCTCCACGCCACTGCAGCCACCTAGGGCATTCTCGTTATCCAACCAGGAGACGCTCCCGCAGCCCCAGTGGCTCAAAGGCAAGGGGAGGCGTCCAGGCTGCCTCAGGTGTAGACCATCGGCCCTCGGGGCAGCTGGAGCCTGGACCGCGTGACGCCTCCACGCACCTGCTGGCGCCGGCCCCGGGTGATGCCGGCCTCCCGTGGGGAGGGCGGTTGGGGGACCTGCTCTTGCTGATGACGGTAGCCCTGACCTGCCAGGCGTGCACAGTGGCCAGACATCCGAGCCCAGTGCGGGCACCGGGGCTGTGCGGCTCCCGTGAGTGCGGTGGGAACCGCAGCTGTGCAGATGGTCTGGGACGGGCTGGGGCTCGAGGGACAGGTGGACGGCCGCGCATGCTCACTGCCCGGTCCAGAGCGCTGGACCAGCTCAGGAAGACCGAGGTGAACTCCGCCACCCAGCAATATCTGTCACAAGCTAATAAGAACCTACTGTGTGCAGGTAACCAGCGATGCTGCTTTTATACACCAGGAAGCCACGCCCGGGAGGGTGCCCAGACCACCAGGCGGGCACGACGGTTCAAACCCCGCCCCTTGCTCTTTCCGTCCTCGACCTCCGATGCCCACATACCCCTCTTCCAGGACTATCGCCAACAGGGGGGTGCCAGGGCTTCCTCCAGGGCTCCCTCTGATTACAGGAGGGTGGGAGGTATCAATTATGGTCACAGCAAGCCCCAAATTACCCTGTGCGCACCCTGCCATTACCCCCGCCTCCCATTGAATGTGCCTGGAGGTAGGGCCAAGTCTGGGGCTGCCCTGCTCCCAATTCGCCGCCGATAACACGTTGGCCATTCCCGAAGTCCTCTTCCAGAGCAGGAAGCCTCCCCCACCTGCCGCTTGCTCTCCCCACTCTCCCAGCGCCCACAGCCTCCATCCCTCCTGCCTGGGCTGGGAGGGGGAGGGCACCGCTGCGGGAGGGAGGGCTCCCTGGAGACACAGTCCCCCCAGGCCGACCCCCACCCCCACTCCGGGGAAGCAGCTGTCCCCACGGGTGTTTGCAGCAGGGCCAAGGGCCACACTGCAGGCTGTGGAGAGGCAGGAAGCACGGGTTCGAGTCCTCACCCCACTGTGGGAACTGAGCAAGTGACTCAAGCGCACAAGCCTCAGTCCCACCCTGAAAAATAGGGCGACGGCCCCTCCCCGCCAGGGAATGCAGGCAAGACCTCCGCCCAGGGCCGGGCCCCAGGAGGCTGTCAAACCCGGGTCTCCCAGGCCATGACCCACACTCCCCCGCCAAGGCCCTCGGCTCTGGGCCTCAGTTTCCCCCAGCCCTTGGCGCGGCGGGCCTGTGACGACGAGGCATTTTCCAGCGCCGCCCAGAGGCCGTGCGCGCGACCCGGTGGGTGCGGCGCAGCAGGCAGCCTTGGGGATGCGCAGGGGTGAGGCGACCGGCTGCTGGCAGCGACGAGGGCGAGTCGCAAACACCTGCAGGCTCCGTGCCCAGAATCCGCCCTGGGCGAGAGCGGGGCACCGGGGACAGGCCTGGCGCCCTCCACCCAGGACCTAGGCGCGGCGGGAACCGTGCCAGGGCGGCGCCCCCTGCCGCAGAGCCCCCCGGGTCATCGTCACGGCTCTCCGCGCCAGGGTCTGCGGCGGCCCCGCGGCCCTCCCGGGTCCCGGCGCCTCCTGCACCTGCGGCGACGCCGGACCCAAAGAGAAGCTGAGGAGCGGAGCCTTCCAGACAGCCCAGCGCAGCCAACAGCCCGGGCGCTGGGAAGGGGTCACCAGCCCGCGCGGCAGAGCTACGTGCTCGGAGCGCGGGACCAGGGAGGGAGGCTGCGCGCCGGGCCCTCGGGAGCGAAAGACCCGGGAGCAAAAGTTGGGTGGCACCGCTGGGCGACGTGCCCCGGGCTGCAGGTGCAGCTCCCCCGCCCTCGCTGCGCCGCGACCCCGCTCGGGAAAGCGCGCTCCACGGTGCCCACACTCACCCGCACTCATCCCGGCGGCAGCTGCGAGTCGGCCTTGCTGGTGCGGCTGCAGCCCGGCGCTCCAGCCCGCGGGTGCGGCGCCTGGCGGCGCGACGACCCACCGCCCGCAGGTCAGCGGCTGCGCGCACAGCGGCGCCTGCCCGCAGCCTCGCCGCAGACCCGGGGCGCGCCGGGCCCGCCCCGTCGGCTCCGCCCCCTCGGCCCCGCCCCCGTGTTGCCCCGCCCCGTCCCGCTCCACCCCCGTCGCGTCGCGGGCGGGGCGCACCCTGGGAAGTGTAGGCGCCGCGCCCCCATCATTCGGCCTTCGCATTCCAGCTGCCGCACCGATGGACTACAAGTCCCGGCAGGCCGCGCGCCTGGCGCATGCGCAAGGAGGCGACGCCGCTGCGGCCTCCTGCAGCCACTCGTGGGTCTCTGCGGAGCTGTCACCCTTGCCTGGCTGTCTGCCTGACTGGCGCCAGCTGTTGGCAGCCCGGGATTGCCGAGGAGGACACCCGAGGGGAAAGCGAACTTGGTGCAGCTCTTGAGTCCTGTAAAGGGCCTTGAATACCTACTGGGTCCACCCTCTCCTACCCGTTTGCAGAGGGGTAATCAGAGGCGGCGGCAGGATATGCCCATTTCCCCGGCGAGGCTTGAACAGGCTGTGATTCCGGCGCAGGGCTCCTGTCTCCAGGTCTAGGGCCGCACACCCCAGGCTCCTGGCACGCTGCATCTGCTGGCGCCTGGTCTGGCTGGGGCTGCTCTGGGGAGGGGCCGCGACCCCTGGACAGGACTGACCCCAGACCCCCGCAGTGACCGATTGCCCTCTGTGACCTCAGGCGCCCAGCACAGGGCGGGGTACAGGAGAGGGAGGGTGGGAACAGGTGCACCCCACTGGCGCCTTGTACTAAGGAAAGGGCTGCAGCGGGTGCAGAGGGCCTGGACGGGACCAGCATTTAGGAGGCAGAATCTTTGGGACCTGGCACTGCAGAGAGAGGTGCCAGGGCTGCTGGGAGATGCTGTCAGCAAGGGCAGAGGGCGGGCCACAGAGATTGTGGACTCTGGATGGGATACCGAGGCAGAAGGAGATATTTTCCTCTGGTCTCATGACTCTTGGAGAGAGTTGGAATCCTGCAGAGCAGCCATGGTCAAGGCCAGTCGGCCCCAGCCCCACACACCCTGAAACCCGGGAGGCCCGCTGGGTGACTGGGCTGGCAGCTGCAAGGTTGGGGCCTGACCGCTGGGGCCTTTTGCCCAGATCACGTGTGATGAGATGGGAGGAGCACCCTGCCCCTGATCTGTGGACTGGCGCGCTGCTTCCTCTAACCTGGCCCGAGGACACCAATGGCAGAGCACCTGGGCCCCGGGGTCCTGCGGGGTCAGCAGGAAGACAGGGGATGGTAAGGGCTCCACCCACCCCACCTGTTCTCAGTAGGGTGTGCTGGAGATGGGGCAGGATCCAGGGGGGCAACCTCAGACCCCTACGCACTGGGTTTCAGGGTCAAGCCCTCTCTGCTCCCCTGAGGGCAGCAGCTTATATAGTCTTGGGGTTCCATTTCTGGTAATTCAAAGGTGGTCATAAAACACAAAAATAATACATGCAAATATATGCCTTCACAAACACCTTTAAATATATAAAACCACCTGCTTCATCTAAAAGCACAGTTGTTCAGCCCTAGCCTGTTTGGCTCAGTGGATAGAGCATCGGCCTACAGACTGAAGGGTCCCAGGTTCGACTCCGGTCAAGGGCACATGCCTGGGTTGCGGGCTCTATCCCCAATGTGGGGCGTGCAGGAGGCAGCCGATCAATGATTCTCTCTCATCATTGATGTTTCTGTCTCTCCCTCTCCCTTCCTCTCTGAAATTAATAAAAAGAAAAGAAACTGTACCAGACGCCTAGGGCCAAGCCAGGTCAGCAATCACAACCAGGGACTGATCTGTGCCAGGGAACCTCCATCATCGTCATCATCATCATCATCATCATCATCCCATTTTACAGCTGCATAAACTGAGGCCTTTACCCAAATGCACACTATTGCCTAGTGGAGCTGCTAGGCTGCACACCCAGGCCCTTCTGAAGAGAGAGCCTGTGGTCCCTCCTGGTTCTGTCATCACCTCCACAGGGCGCCGGGGAGGCCAGGTGCCGAGGCGAGAGGCCTGGGCAGGAGGTGAGGGCCACAGCCCAGAGGGACCTGTTCCAGGGATCCAAACCACCGTCTGCCCCCCGGGAACGCCCCGCCCTCACCTGCAGACTCACCCTCACCCTCCAGACTTTGCTGCAGATCCCCCAGTCAGAGGAGCCCCCTGATCCCCCGCTAAGCCAGGGCCACCTCTGCTCCCGAGGCCTTGACTCTCATGGTCACATCACTCCATCATCTTGCCGGTTGTCTCTATCCTGGCTCCATTGCTAGATGTCAGGTCTCCTAGTGGGTCGGGGTCCACCTCATGATGGGGTCTCCAGCACATTCTGGGGTCTCCAGGGCATCCCAGGGCCTCCAGCTCATGCTGAAATCCTCAGCACAGAGGGGTGTAGCCAGTGAGCTGTGGGGTCAGTGTGCACCCACGGTGGTTTCCTCTGCCCCCCACTCAGCAAATGGGAAGGAAGGCGGTCCGATCCCTGAGCCCCTCCCACCATTCCCACCCAGGCCTCACGTAGAGAAGCGTCCCCCCAAACCCAGCTGCGCAGAAAGCCTGCGGCCGCAGGTGCTCAGTGGCCGGGGAGCCGACAGCGTCTGGGGCCTGGGTCACCCAGGGCACCTCCGCGCATTCTCTCGCCAAACTGCAGATCTCTCTGACTTCTGCGCCTCCAAAGCCAGCCCAGAAATTGATTGACTTCACGGCCAAGTGGAGAAGCAAATGAAATATGATTTCATTGTGGGATCTTCCCAGCCGCTCAATAATTTAAACCGTGCCACGCAAAACCGGGAGTAAAAACAACATGTGGCTCACAATCAGAGCCTCACACCCTCCACCAGCCGGGCCACACAGCCGGGCCTCAGCTGATTTAGGCCCAACCTCACGCCACACACCTACAGGTCACCTGGTTCTCCCCGCCAGGGAGGGCACCTGGGCCAGTGGGGCTTACACGCACATCGATTCTCTAGCAGCCGGGTCTATCCCATCATTCAACTGCCCAGGTAGCTCTGAGGACTCGGCAGCATTTGGTCATCACAGGAAATCGCGAGATGGTTCTGACCAGGACTCTCCTGCGTGAGACTTGTGTCTTGGCTGGTGCTCAAAAGCCATTCTTGTCATTCAACTCTGCACCCCCAGCACAGAGACAGACAAGGAGAGAGTCAGGACAGGAAGGGGAGGAAGAGAGAGGGTGTGGGGAGAGCAAGCTCAGAGGTGAGTGCCGACTGCAGTCCAGGCCCCTGCTGGGAACCAGGGGCGGAGCGCTGGTTGTGGACCCATTACCTGGGGCCGCGGAACAGAACAACAGAAAATTGTTCTCTCGCTGTCCTGGTGCCGGGTGTCTGGAATTCAGGTATTGGGGGCGGGCACTCCTGACAGCTCTGGGGAAGATTGGAATGAACCTCACCTGGGAACCCACCGCTTCCCCATCCCCCTCGCATCCCGGCATTCGGCACTCGGAGGAGCCGATGCGAGTACCACCTGGTCTTACGGACCAGGAGCCTCTTACGTTACTAATACTGTGGGCGAAGGGGGCCACACACTCAACCTGACAGCTCAGGGGAGGCCCGCACGGCAGGTCTTACACACCCAGAGCCGGAAAGGAACCACCCAGGATGGTCTGAACGCAAAGGTTCCTAACCCAAAGCCATCACGGTGAGGAGTCTCTTCCCAGGCCTGTGGCCAAGGTCAGTCTTTAACTCTGACCTTGTCTACAGTCTTGTGCACCTGAGATAACATGCCTTTGACACTGCCTATTGTCTTGTGCGCCTAACAGAAGGTTCCTGTGAAGTAGCATAATCTTGCCCTGACCCCTGGGAGGTGCAACCACTGCCTCAGAGCGGGGACCAAGCTGTCTTCCTGCCGCTCACACTCCACCTCCGGTTCTGTAAATGCTGACCGTGCTGCACCCTCCACGGGAAAAGAAGGGCCTGTCTCTCCTCTTTACTTTCATTGAACCCCGGAGGTCTCCTTGCTTGGCTTTCTCCCGCCCCTTAACTACCACCTGAGGGTGTTCTGTCACCCCCTTCCGTCTCCTCCTTTGATTCTAACGTATAAAATGAGCTGCACACCCGCCATTCTCCGGGGCATTTTCTCCACCGGCTGAGATCTTGCTTCCCGGCAACTGTTGTCAGTGTGACTCAGATGAGCCCATGAGACTTCTTGGGCTGGGGGTTCTTTCGTGGACAGTGCTATTACCTGACTAAGACTCGAGGATCCCGCCTGCAGGGAGGCTGGGGGACCCCGGTCACCACCCCCGGGAAAGCCACCTCCCTCTGGTCTGTGGAGGGGGTGGCTAAGGAGCGTGTCCTTCAGGCGCTCACACCAAGGTCACTCAGAAGGGTCTTACCTCTGGGATCCAGGATGCTCACCAGAGTGCCTGTGGTCCATCCTCCTGCTCCCCACTAGAGGGCAGTGATGGGCGGAGCCTCTCTTCCAGGTTAGCTCTGAGCAGCTGGGAACTAGGACCTGCAGGGAGTGTCCTGACTCCTGGGTCTGGGGAGGGCAACAGAGGAGGCCCATCGGGGAGAGACTTGCTCAAGGTCACCCAGGCAAAGAACTGACACCCCTCCCAGCGCCTGGGGCTCATCACAAGGGGGTTTGGGGTGGGGGTCGGCGGGACGCACCCTAATAAATCGAAAACTGGGGGCAGGGAATCTAGGGGTCAAGGACCTGGGTAGAGGCCCCAGGAGCCTGGATTTGGAGGACAAATTCCTGGCGTGCCCTTCCTTGGACGGGTAGCACTTCCGTTTAGAACCTTGCACCCAGAAGATGGTTTTCATTATCACACAGCCACGGTTTACAAATATCACCGTCTGATTGTAACCATGATTGCAACTTGGTACACACGGAAATACACACAGAAAATACAGGAGCGCAGCGAGCACCGACCCCCTGAGCGCATTGGCCCAAGGACTGTGGTAGGCGCTCTGCAGTCCTCTGTCCAGTTTCATGTCCCCTGAGGCGCCCTCCCTCCCTTCCTCCCTTCTTTCCTTTCTCCCTCCCTTCCTTCCTTCCCGTTTATTGATCTCAGAGAGGAAGGGAGAGGAAAGAGAGATAGAAACATCAATGATGAGAGAGAATCATGGATTGGCTCCTGCACAGCCCCACCAGGGATGGAGCCCACACCCCAGGCATGTGCCCTGACCAGAAATGGAACTCTGCCCTCCTGGTTCCTAGGTCAGCGCTCAACCACTGAGCCAGGCCGGCTGGGCTGAAGTGCATTTTGAAAAACAAAAATGGGCTGCAGCCGTCATGACGTTTTGAACCCGTCCTCCCTCAGCCTCGGAGGAGAAGAGAACCTTTCCGGCTCCCCGTGTGCTGCACCAGTGTCAGTCCTTGTCAGCAACCCCTCCGCCCCTGGCCGGGTGGGCCTGGGGCCTGCACGGGGTCCCCCTGCCCCTGTGACCAGTTCAGGACCAAGTTCAAGTCCTTGGGGTCCTGCCCAACCTCCTTTTCAAATGTCAGGCTGCTGGTGGGCCCTGCCTGTCCCCGCCCAGCCCACAGGCACGGCTTTTTCTCCTTTTCCTTACCCGGCTCAGGTCTCCTCTGGTCGGCTTGTCCCAAAGGAAACAGACCAAGCCCACCCATTCATTCTATTTCATTTTGTTGATTTGGGAGGTTAATTTGTTGCTCCACTTATGATGCATCATTGGTTGATGCTCGCAGGCACCCTGAAGGGGACTGAACCCACAGCCTTGAACACCCAGCGCCCGGCCAGGGTAGGCCTTGCATTCAATGCAGGGCTCCTGGTGCCCTGGGCCTGCGGTCTGTTCCGTTCCTAGGATCTTCGAGCTCCTGCGGGTCCCCAAGGCCACCGCCGCCGTCCCTGCCTCACACACCCTGGCTCCCGCACGTGTAGGAAACTCGCCTTGAAAAGGGCCTGTCAGTCAGGCCCCCTCTGGGGCTGAGGGTGGCCTGGCCAGCCCTTCAGGGTCACAGCTGGTGGAAGGAGGTGTGAAACCGGACAATGGGTTGAGCCAATTCAGCAGAGACAGGGCTGAACCCCATGTGAGCGTTTATTCCAATCCTGCCGGCAGCAGGGAGAGCAGCAGGTCGTCCACAAAATCTGCTCTGCACCCCTCTCCCCGCCCCCTGCAAAGCCAGCTGCTCATATGGGGAGGACAAGGATTACCTGGGGAGCAGGAATCACAGGCCTGGGACCTGGGCAAGGTGGGCTGGGGTGGGGATGGGAGAAGACTCCATTGTTTGGGCAACAAGGTTATTAATCTTTCCATGATAATAGGCAGTTCTTGAAGGGGGTGGACCACATGCCAGGGTTAAAGGCCAGGCCCAAGGTTGACTCCCAGGCCCCAGGCTGACTCCTGGGTCCAAGGGTGACTCCTGGGTCCAAGGTTGACTCCCAGGCCCCAGGCTGACTCCCAGGGGGAAGGTTGACGCCCAGGCCCAAGTCTGACTCCCAGGCCCAAGGGTGACTCCTGGGCCCAAGGTTGACTCCTGGGTCCAAGGGTGACTCCTGGGTCCAAGGGTGACTCCTGGGCCCAAGGCTGACTCCCGGGTCCAAGGGTGACTCCTGGGCCCAAGGCTGACTCCTGGGTCCAAGGGTGACTCCTGGGCCCAAGGCTGATTCCCAGGCCCAAGGCTGACTCCCAGGCCCAAGGTTGACTCCTGGGTCCAAGGGTGACTCCCAGGCTCAAGGCTGACTCCTGGGTCCAAGGGTGACTCCTGGGTCCAAGGTTGACTCCCAGGTCCAAGGTTGACTGCCAGGGGGAAGGTTGACTCCCAGGCCCAAGTCTGACTCCCAGGCCCAAGGCTGACTCCTGGGTCCAAGGTTGACTCCTGGGCCCAAGGCTGATTCCCAGGCCCAAGGCTGACTCCTGGGTCCAAGGGTGACTCCTGGGCCCAAGGCTGATTCCCAGGCCCAAGGCTGACTCCCAGGCCCAAGGCTGACTCCCGGCCCCAGGCTGACTGCCAGGGGGAAGGTTGACTCCCGGCCCCTGGGGACGTACAAGTCCCAGCCAGGTTGGAATGTGCCTTCTTTAATCAGAACCAACCCATCAGGGTTAACAGAGCATGATTCGTACAGTATTTCCTATTTTATTTCTTACAACTGATAGCGAGTCCCATGTTCTATTTCTGCTCCTCACAGGGGCTCTTGTGTGTCTTCT
Source organism: Myotis vivesi (assembly GCA_035771395.1). Classification (NCBI taxonomy): domain Eukaryota; kingdom Metazoa; phylum Chordata; class Mammalia; order Chiroptera; family Vespertilionidae; genus Myotis; species Myotis vivesi. The sequence goes on from JAWPEG010064502.1 coordinate 231,294,710, forward strand.
TTGAAGCAAGATTCCTAAAATGGTCTAGACAGGGACGGGGCGCGAGTGTAGGTGTTGAGGTGCTTGATTGGCCGTGAATTCTGGACCCTACAGCCCAGTCCCCAAGACAATTGACGGCGTCATCATCGCGTCGAGGACCCTGGTGAACGAGAAGGGCCACCCTGCACTGACCGCGCGGGGGAGGCCAGGCGGCCTGGCACACTCAGGGTCACGGTGACCACACGGACGGTGAAATGGGACCTTGGGACTGACGCGGTCATGGCGGGGCGTCATGTCCTAGCGGGTCTCTCCCCTGACGAAGGGCAGCCTTCACCCTCACGGAGCCTGGCTGTGGTCTCTGCATCCAAAATGAGATGCCTTTGGAAGGTCGGAGGAATCTCCTCCCAGCCCCCCAGGGCACAGCCTCCCACAGAGCAGAGTCCCTCTGATCTGCCCCCGCCCGGCTCATGTGCTGAATGGCCCTGGTTGACTCCTGCACCCCTCTGTGTGGAGTGTGTGTCTCTCCGATTTGTTTCCCGGCTTTGCCTTCTCCCCACTCCCTATCCTACCAGCAGTGGACACACACAATACGCCATAAAACCGCCATTTCCCGGGCATTCTCCGGAGCCGTGGAGATCTCCCTTCCTGGCAATTGTCATCAGTTTGACTCAAATAAACTCATAAAAATTCTCGACAGTTTGGACACTGTTATGTCAACCCCCAGTGCCTCCTGCCTGAACCCCGAGCCCAGGTTAAAGGAGGCGGATGTGGGTCCGAGTGGCCGCAAGAGAATCCTCACAGAGAAAGGAGAGGCGTCCTCCCCTGCTCAGCCCTCGGCCAGGACTGCGTGTGGGGAGCACACAGGAGCCGTGGTGGGCAGTGGGCAGGTTCCTCCATGAATGTGAGCCAAGAAGCCGGCTCCGCCCCTGTCCCCTCCCCTCCCCCCCGCCCCACCACAGTCTGCAGACGGGGACCACCTGGGAACAGGGCCGCTGTGTCGACCTGGCTGGGTGGTTGAAGCCCTTGAAACCCCGAGGGCGCAGGTGCCCGGCCCCTGAAGGCCGGCGAGGGAGGGCCCTCAAAGGGGATCCCCCGGACCCCGCCCCTCCTGGCTGCCCCGGCCTCGCCATCAGCACACGCCCCTGGAGTCCACACTGGATGGGTCCGCAGGTCAGCCTAGGCCGGCCTGGAGCTGGGCCCGGAAGCCCAGGGCAGCGGGATCTCTGGAGGGGCAGGGGCAACGGTGGTCGCAGGCCCCGGCGCTGCCCCTGTGTGAGTGTCAGCGGGAGAAGTGCGGTGGGCAGGGCTGTGCGCACTCGCTTGGGTGAGGCAGGCCGATAAGAAACTGGTAGAATTCCCCGCAAGTGGATGAGGAAAGCCAGGCCAGTGGCTGTGGAAATGGCCAAATAGCTGAGCAATGAACAGGGGGAACCCTCCCGCACCAACCAGGCCCCAGAGCAGACGGAGGGAACCAACACCGGCTGGGGACCAACAGAGCAGTTAGCAGCAGCTCATCAAGCACAAGGCCTCCCACCCTCCCTCCGGGAAGATGCCGGAGCAGAGAGTTTAATCACCACCATCAGGAGACAGATAACACCGATTAGAGCAGCGGTTCTCAACCTGTGGGTCTCAACCCCTTTGTGGGTCGAAGGACCCTTTCACAGGGGTCGCCTAAGACCATCAGAAAACACACATATAATTCCATATTGTTTTTGTGATGAATCACTATGCTTTCATTATGTTCAATGTGTAACCATGAAAATACATCCTGCATATCAGATATTTCCATGACGATTCATAACAGCAGCAACATGACAGTTATGAAGTAGCAACGAAAATAATTTTATGGTTGGGGGTCACCACAGCATAAGGAACTGTATTAAAGGGTCGTGGCATTAGGAAGGTTGAGAACCGCTGGATTAGAGCCAGACAAACCCAAGATGAGGCAGAGCGAACCAGAGGAAGACCCCAGGCCCCATTACACACTCCTTTTGAGGCGCCCACCTGCCAGAGGACACCCCGGGAATCTGAAGGTTCTGTTGAGTTCCTCCCTGAAGTTCCCGCCTGTGGAAAATAGACCAGGACGAAGGACAGCAGCGCCCCCCTCGCTCCGGGGCCTGTACTTGCTTCTTCCGTCTTGAGCTCTAAGGGTCCCGACACGACTTACACCCAGGGGGGCAGTGGGCAGCGGCAGCTCAGACCCGGTCCACCCCTGACCCTGCCTCCAGGGCCCTTCCTTTGCCTCACTGTCACAAGCTTATAAGTTTTAAAAAATATTTTTTATTGACTTCAGAGAGAGAGAAAGAGAGAGAGAGAGAGAGAGAGAGAGAGAGAGAGAGACAGAAACACCAATGATGGAGAGAATCACTGATTGGCTGCCTCCTGCACAACCCCTATTGGGGATGGAGCCCACAACCCAGGCATGTGCCTTGACCTGGAATCGAATGGTGACATCCTGGTTCATAGGTTGACGCTCTACCACTGAGCCACACTGGCCAGGCTCACGGTCCAAGCTTTAATAAACTTATTCTCGCTTCCACCTGGATGCGTGTCTTGACACGTTTCCTTCATGAGTCAGGAACCTGGAGGACGTGCGAAAGGTCCCAGACTGAGCTGGGGCAGGGCCAGCCCCCAGCGCAGTAGCGGTAACACAATGACGCTTGGGAACTTGTTAAAAGTCCAGATTTCAGGCCCTGTACCTTTAAGGACACCCAGGTGACTCATGGTGAGCAGGTTTGGGAGCCAGTGTCTCTGGACACCACGCAGAGACTGGCCGCCTTTGCAGACCCACTGCGGGCCTCACATTGGCTCCGGCGCCCAGTAGGTGCCCAATAAATGTTGGCTGCACCCAGCCAGCTGCCCCCACCCCAGCTGCAGGCTCTCAACCCAGCTGCGGGGAGGTCCCAGCCGCTGTCCAAAGGCCCAGCCTCCCTCCTGTCTGAGGCCCCCGACCAAGGTGTGGCACCTGTTCCCAGGTGGCCCTCCCCAGCACACCAGGTGGGCCTGGGAGCCCAGCCGAGGTGCCCAGCCCGCCAGCCTGCCGGCTTCTCCCCGCCCTGCTCGGGGAATGCCCGCTCCTGGGGAATGCCTGCGGACCAGGAATGCTGACACTTCCCAGGGCGATAAGCAGGAGAAAGGTCATTGGGAGACTGGCCCCTCCCTGGGGGGTGGGGGGCCCAGGGCACAGCCAATGACCAGGCCGACGGCTCAGGCCTCCGATTGGAGCTGCAGGGCCGGGCTCCCTGAAAAAGTGCGCCTTCGCCTTCGCCCCTGGCAGTCCTGCGGGGCTGGGAGCCTCCTTCCTTGGCAGCGTCTGCCCCGGCAGGTAAGTTCTGGGTCCCTGGGCCCGGTCCCCCCAGGAGGAGCCCTCCCTATGACTAGCCCTGAGCCCCAGGCTGGGTCACCTGTGGAAACGGGTGGTGTGCGCCCCAAACTGGCCTGGCCGGGAGCTGCGGGGTGTAGGTGGCCGAGGGAGGCCCGGCCTGGTGTCCCTGCTTCTGGGAAAGGGGCTGGGAACCCGGCGGGCAGAGCTGGACTTTGTCAAAGGAGCAGCTATAAGGGGGGGAGGCGCCTCCTGGGGTCGGGGGACCAGGTGAGGCAACAGGCGGTGGCCCCTGGGGTTCTGATGTTGTTGCAGCTGAGCCTCGTTTCTGTCCTCAGGAGGGGCGTGTGCGGGGCCAGCCCATCCACCTGGCTTTCCCTCCGTCCTCCCTGGGGGCCTGCACCGAGGGGTCTCTGCTCCCCTCCTTCCCCAGCCCCCATCACCTCCCCCAGGAGCCAAAGTCCCTGCTGCCCTGGGCACTGCCCCTGCTTCCCCGGGGGAGGCTGACAGGGAGTGTTGAACAGGGAGGGGAAGGTGAGGTGGGGGGTGAGGAAGAGGCTCCGCCCTCCTGGTCCTGGGGCCCTGGCTGTGGACTTGGCTCAGGCTGGCGGGGGAGGGGGGGGGAGCCCCGGGGCCCCAGGCGAGGCTGCACCTCGGAGCCTCAGTTTCCCACGTGCCCAGGGAGCCTGGTGGCCCCTCCCTGTCCCTCGGGGGCTGTGGGAATCGGTCGTTTTCAGGGCCCCTTTGCCCAGTCGTTTATTTATGTCAGATAGACTTGCGGCTGCTTATTTCACACTCGAATCAAATTAACTTTGTGGCTCAAACGTTTCCAGCCTCAGCCCTCGGGAGCTCTCTGTCCCTGCTCCTCTGTCCCCGTGCGCCACCCCACCCTGCGGATTTCATGGACCCACTCTTCCTTCATTCGTCCACTCCCTCCCTCCCTTCCCTGGCGCTGCGGCCGGGCTCCGCTCTGCACTCTCTGGCCTGGTCCCGGAATCAGTCGTTTCCCGAGTCCTGATTCTGGAGCTGGAGGAAGGACTTAGGGACTGAGGTCCCTGCGCTCAGGGGCAGGGGGCACTTGGGGCTCCCTGGGTGGCTTTTCCTTTGGGACCTCAGCTGACAGCCCGAGGTCTGAGCATGGATGCTGACCTGGGCACGCACTTGTACCTGTTAAGTGCAAAGTGTGCTTACCTGTGTGTACACGCTATCTGTAAGGTAGTACATATGTGCCCTGATCCATGTGCACACAATGTGTCATCTATAGTGAGCTGTGAGTTCACACCCCAATGTCTCCAACTCCCACCCGTCGCCACAGGGGGCGCTGCAGCCTCCTTTATTTTCTGTGCCACCCCCTCCCATAGCGATACCTCTGCCTTCCGCCATCCGCTAATCCTTCCTGGTTCAGCCCATCTGTTCCATCCGCACAGAAGTAAGGAATTAGTAACCAGGCCCCGGGGGGAGCCGCGTGGCCAGCCAGAGCTGGTGGCCTCCCTCCGCTGCCCCCCAGGGGGGCCGCTCCATGCATGCCAGGCCGTCACTGTGCGGCCACTCTGCTCCCATCCTGGGATGCCCTGTCCTCCATGCGTCTTTCCATTCACATACATTCAGCTTTGTGGTTTATGCTGTAGACGTTAGTGTCTTTTTTAAATAAGGTTTTTATTGATTTCAGAGAGGAAGGGAGAGGGAGAGAGAGAGAAACATCAGTGGTGAGAGAGAATCACTGATTGGTTGCCTCCTGCACGCCCGCTACTGGGGATGGAGCCCACAGCCTGGACGTGTGCCCTTGGCTGGAATCGAACCATGACCTCCTGGTTCATTGGTCGATGCTCAAACCCTGAGCCACACCGGCCGGGCACCTTCAGTGTCCTTTGACAAGTATAGAATGTCGGGTACCCACCATCACAGCGTCACACAGAAGAGCTCCCACCCTACGCACACCCTCTGCCCCACTCGGCCCCTTCCTGCCTCTCCTCCCGGAGGCCAGCACAGGGGCGCGCCCGGGCACCCCGAGAGCAGGAGGGGCCCCACACGCTCCCTCTGCAGCACCTTCCACCCGCTGAGCGAGTCTCCACTCTTTCCTTGCTGGCCCAGAGCCTCTGGTTCTGTGGCAGCTGCTGGCTGGGCGGGCTGGGGCGGGCCGGTGTGAGTTATTTGACACCTGGTTGTCTCCAAGGTGTTGCTGTTGTGGGAACTGTTCACACCCTCCTCGCCCTGCATCTGGGAGTGGCCAGGCGTCTGCGGAGCGACTTCCCGGAGGTGGGGCTGCTGGTCACAAGGTGACCCCGTGTGGTTGTCTGGCCGCTGGTTGGCAAGCTGCCCTCGGGTCGGCCGGCCACTGCTCCTCCGGAGCCACCAAAGGCAGCCTGCCAGGTGCCAGTGCTGCCAGGCTGGGCGCCTGAGGGTCGTGGGTGGCTCCGTGCCTCCGGTCGGGGAGAGATGCACATCGTGTCATGTATGTAAGGCAGTGGCAGAGGCCCACCTGCCGGCTCATGCTTTGGCGTGGCCTCGGGGCCAACCCTCAGGTGCAGTTTAACTAAAAACAGCTGCTCTGGGGGCCGCCGAGTCCAGCCTGGCTCAGAACTAAAACCAGCCGCAATCTGGTTGGTTAAAAATTAAAAGGAAAAGGACTGAGAAAAACATCAGCAAATCCCACCAAAGTGCATGGCACACAGAACCTGCCAGTGCCGCTCTGTCCGCCCCGAGGCGGGAGCCTGGGACAGGGGCCTGACCCACCCACGTCCTGGGGCCGGCCCTGGCCTGTAAGGAGCAGCGCTGGGTGGGGGCTTGGGTGTGACAGGTGGGGAGAGAAGGATCAGGAACCCGGGGGGGGGGGAGGGGGTTGCAGCGGGGAGGA
>JAWPEG010064502.1:231300883-231315554 GCA_035771395.1 Myotis vivesi
CCCCCCCCCCCCCCCCCCCCCCCCCCCCCCCCCCCCCCCCCCCCCCCCCCCCCCCCCCCCCCCCCCCCCCCCCCCCCCCCCCCCCCCCCCCCCCCCCCCCCCCCCCCCCCCCCCCCCCCCCAGGGAGGATGCCCAGTTGTCAGTGTGTACAGTGTGTGTGTGGCTCCAGAAGTCCCCGCCTCTGAGAGGTGAGGCAGGAGGGGTGGGAGGGAGGCAGGAGGGGTGGGAGGTGAGGCAGGAGGGGTGTGAGGGAGGCAGGAGGGGTGCAGGGACCAACCTGGTTTCCAGGGAAACGGTCCGGCAGGAGGACTCCCCTCCCAGAGGCCTAAGGCTGGTTAATATTTGCGTAAGCCAAGTTCAAAATCCACCCTGGGGACTGGCCCCAGAGAATGTCCAAATTCCAGCGGGGCGGGGGTCCCACACCCTGAGTCAAGAATGTGGGGGTTCTGGGGAGGGAGGGCCGATGGGGTAGGGGTGTCCCTGGGGTGACGTCTCAGAAAGCTGTGCAGCACAGGTCCTGTCCCCACTCTCTCCTGTGCAGCCCCGCTGGTCACCCAGGGCCTCGGGCCTGCCCTGCAGGGACAAGGGGGACGTCAGGGCCTGGGCCTGGGTCTGCGTGGGTGCCAACACAGCTGAATGCCATTCTGGCCAACTCCTCCCAGGGCCACGTGCCATTACTTGGGGTGTTGGGTTGGAGCACCCCCCTGGAAGCTGTCTGTGGCAGCCCCTTGCACCCTGACTACTTGGATGAAGGGTCCCTAACACACAGGCCCGGGTACCTGGCCAGCTGGCCCGGCCACCCAGTCAGCAATGTCCCACCTCAAGGGCCACACCTGCCCACAGAGCGTGACAGGGGCCAGGCTGGGCGGGAGGGGTTTGGGGGGGCGCCCCGGGTCCCGGTCCAGGCGGGAAGAACTGCTGACCGCTTCCTGCCGGCCTGCGACCCGGCCCAGCCAGGCCACCAGGCAGCTGGACAGCGTGTTTGGTCTGATAGCCTTGTTTTGCAAAGAGTCGTTTCTGCAGTCACGGGGCCTAGCCCTGCTCATCTTTGCTGGGGAGGGTTTCAGCCACTGAGGCTAGAAGGACAAGCACGCGGAGCCTTGCTGGGTGTGGCCATCCTAGCCCTTCCCGTGTGGCCTGGGCGGCGGCGCCAGGCTCCAGGGCGGCGGCTCCGTCTCCCCGGTGCCTGCTGCTCAGGCAGCTGCGGAGGAACCAACGGACAGGCCTCCCCAGGGCGGGTTCTGCCCCCAATGCCCTAGAGCTGTGTGGGCCGGGAAGGTGCCGCCGGGGAAGATGGTGTCTCTGTCCCTGTGTCTTTCTCGGAAACTGCACGAGGCCGGTCACATCTGCTTTCACACACGTCGGGCCAGAGACCAGGATGGACTGGGTGCTGCGGGGCTTGGGGCCAGGGCCGGCGTGGGCACGGTCCCGGCAGGACCTAGGCTGGGGCCGCGGCTCAGAGCCACCTGCAGTGTGACGGCCACGCGACCGAGGTGAGAGGCTCTCTTTCCCTGAGCCTCAGTTTCCCCACCTGAAGGACCCGCTGCCCAGTTACCTGCCTCGGGCCCTCGGCTCTGCATGCTGAGTGCCAGTTGGCGGTAGCACAGGTAACGGACCACCTGGCTCCGGGTCACGGCCAGAACCCGCGTCATGGTGCTGAGCCACTTCAAGCCGCCATGGTCTGAGCTGCTGGTCATTCATGCCCGTGGTGCCCACCCTGCCCACGCCCACTTAGACACTCCTGTGCCCTGGAACCTCAGGCACCCCAATTCCAGTGGGCGGGAGCGCCTGTGTGCTGACCCCTTCCTGCTGGGCTGTGTGGCTGGGGCTGCTGGAGAGAGCCTGAGCCGGGGGTGGAGGTTGGCGCAACTGCACCTCCCCCCCCGCCCCGACCCCACACCAATGTCCCCGGCCTGCGGCCCTAGTGCACATCCTTGGCTCCTGCCACCTGCTGTCGCTGGAAGGGGCTGTGAGGCTTAGCAAACCTGGAGCCGGTTGGCGGGCGAAGGCTGGGCTGGGTGCTGTGCTGCTGGCGGGCCCTCCCTCCCCGTCCCCACAGCACCTCCAGGTCGGCAGCAGAGCTGTGAGCTCCAAGGCACTGAGGGCTCCCCAGACCCAGCCCCTCCCCTGGCAGGGGAACACTGAGGCCCAGGGAGGGACAGGCCCACCCAGAGGCCCTCAGAGGCGGGCTGGGCTGGGGTCTGCCCGGGCTTAGCCTCCAGTGGGGACTCCTGTTTGGAGAGCCCTCTGACCTAGGAGGCTCCTTCTTCCTCTGGAAGCCTGTTGGGGTGTGCTGTGCAGAGTTGGGGTGCATCCTGTGGAGTCAGTGCACTGTGCAGAGTTGGGGTGCATCCTGTGGAATCAGTGCGCTGTGCAGAGGGGTGTGTCCTGTGGAGTCAGTGCACTGTGCAGAGTTGGGTGTGTCCTATGGAGTCAGTGTGCTGTGCAGAGTTGGGGTGCATCCTGTGGAATCAGTGCGCTGTGCAGAGTTGGGGTGCATCCTGTGGAGTCAGTGCACTGTGCAGAGTTGGGTGTGTCCTGTGGAGTCAGTGTGCTGTGCAGAGTTGGGGTGCATCCTGTGGAATCAGTGCGCTGTGCAGAGGGGTGTGTCCTGTGGAGTCAGTGCACTGTGCAGAGTTGGGTGTGTCCTGTGGAGTCAGTGCGCTGTGCCCAGTTGGGGTGCATCCTGTGGAGTCAGTGCGCTGTGCAGAGTTGGGTGCATTCTGTGGCATCTGGGTGCGCTCTGAAGAGTTGGGGTGCACCTTGCAGAGTGAAGGAGCACTGAGCACAGTGGGGGAGGCTCTTGGAAAACCCCCTCTGGCCGTGGGCCAAGGGTACAGCTGCAGAGACAAACAGGATACGGGTCCGGGCCAGCGCAGTGGGGACAAAGGCCAGAGAGGAAACCGCCGGACCCTTTTATGGATGTGGAGCGGCCGGGGCCTCTTTCCACACAGCTTCCAGCAAAACAAGGGCGCAGAGGCCAAGCCTCCCATGCCCCATGCGCCGCTCAGCATGGGGGTCTGAGCGCCCTGCAAAACTCGTCCCTCACAGACGGGGGCGGGGGCGGGGGCGGGGCCACGGGAGGCCTCAAGGGGGCGGCCTCGGTGCTTCTCCTCCAGCCCCGGGCCTCCCCGGGCAGCTGGGCAGGCCGCCCTGTGTCCTGGGTGGGCGTGCGGACCCGGGGACTGACCGTCCAGACTCGTCTCCTTCCCCATGTGCCCGGGAGCCCCGTCCCCTGGCCTTGGGGCGGCGGTTCACTGGCATGTTACAGGGACCGGCAGTCAGGCTGCCGGGCCGCTGCTTGGCCTGTGGGGGATTCCCGCGGCAAGTGAGCCCTCCTGACAGCGGAGCGGCGTCAGGACAGCCCCACCCCGGGGCCTCTGTGAGCCAGCAAACGCCCAGCCGTGCGACCCGCAGGGCCCGTGCACGCAGCCAGGTGCCGCGGTGGTTGGTGCTGCCAGTGAGGGCGCCGGGCCTGACCCCCGCGGAGAAGGAGGAAGGGGAGCTGCAAGGCCCCGTGCAGCGGGGAGGGAGGGCCTGGCAGGGGCTGACACTGGCCTGTCTGTGGGCATCCATCCACAGGTCCGGGTGCCCCTGCAGGGGGATGTGGACACCTGCCTTGGGGTGGGGACAGCAGTCTCGCCCAGGAGAATGGCCCTGGGAGAAGCCTCTGGTACGAGAAAGGGCAGGTACGTCCTGTGGACCGGCAGCGGGTCCTGTGCGGGGGCTTGGCAGGGGCCGTGGGGAGCTGGGCAGGGGCTGTGGCACGGGAGCCGATGGAGGAGGTGGGTATGGAGTTGGTGTCGGTGAAGGAGGGGTGGCGAGGCCGTGGCCTGGAGGGGCTCCGGATGGGCACCGGCACCTGCTCAGGCCTCCCCAAGGCCCACAGGCTGGAGGACTGCGGGGTGGCTGTGGGTGATGCCTGTAGCTGATCAGAGAAGGGACAGGTGGCGGGGGAGGGGACGGGAGCATGGGCCGGGGGTTCGGCCTCACCCCAAAGGAGATTCGCCTAGAGCCACGGTCCTCAGCGCAAGTGACGTTGCCCCTGGAAACAAACATCTGAGATGCTTGGCTGTCACAGCTAGGGTGGCGTCTTGTGGGCAGAGGCCAGGATGCTGCTAACACTGCCCACGGCAGCCGCTCCCGTGACAGGGAGCCCGCACCCCAGCGGCAGCACTGCCCCGGTTAGAAACCCGAGCCCAAAGGCCTCCGTCAGACACCGTTCCAGCTCATCTCCCAGGTGCCTCGGGTCTTGGGTTTATCCTGTGGCCTCGCTGAGCCTCCGTTTTCCTGTCTGTAAAACAGGCGCGTTACCACTTAGCTTAGCAATGCTTCCCGGTGTCGCCAGGCCACGCGTGAAGGTCACACACTCATTCTCCAGTCCCAGGCCTGTGAGGGTAGACAGGAGGGCGGGGCTGCGGGGGACCCCAATCAGTTCCCACTTCCTATTGGAGCCAAGGGGAGACCCAGCCCCATCTCCCTAGCAGTCAGGCCGTATTCCCTGTTCTCAGGCCAGGTGGGGCCAGACCCAGCCAGAGAGGAGGGAGGGAGAGCGGTGGCTGACCCCAGTGGGCCCAGCGGGGACCTGTGTCCTTGCACATGCGAGCGGGGGACCTGCGTGTGCATGTGCACGCGTGTCTTGTGTGCATGTGGGTGTGCAGAAAGTGGAAGAGGAACAGAGCAGGGTCGGGGTTGGCAGGGAGGCCTGGCAGCTGGCGGACTTCCTCAATCCCGGGGGTGAGGCGGGAGCAGCGTCCTGGGCCTCCCCCGGCACCTGGGGGCTGGGCCGCAGTCAGGCGGAGGCCTGGAGCCGGCCCAGGAAGGAGCTAATGATCAACTGGCTGTCTCCACCGCCAGCCTCTCGCCAGGCCCAGGCGCAGAGAGGAAGTGGGGCAGGAAGCAGGGGGCGGTGGCCGCGGAGGGAGGGCGGAGGGCGGCCCAGCTGCCGCTGAGAGACTGCCTAGGCCGGCCAGCCGGGGAGGAGCCGAGCAGCGACCTGGTGTCTGCGTCCTGGGCTGCCTGGGGAGCGGGCGCAGGTAAGTGGGTGCTGGCGACAGGGACGCAGAGGTGACGGGCGTGGACGGGCCGGGTAGGCGGCGCCCACCGGTGGATCTAAGAATAGCCCGTCCTCCACTTTCTGGAAGACTTTGCTGAGATTTAGGGGTTAGGGGAGCAGACAGGAGTCTGGGGGGCCCGAGGGCCGTGGGGCTGTCAGGAGTGTTGCCGGGGTGACCAGCCGTGATGGCGCCGTGACGACGGCGGGTTTGATAAAGCACCTAAAGCACCGGGCTCCATGGCCTCTGCTGACCTCGCCCCCTCGAGGGCTCAGCGAGTGCGCCCAGAGCCGGTGGTGAACGGGGCCAGGGCTATAGGTCTCAAGTGGGGCCTCCCGCCAGGTTGGCCACAGAAGTGCCCAGCCCAGGGTGGCACTGCCGCCGTGACCGGCCACTCTGAGGTCACCCCCTGGGCCTCCTTTCCGGCATTAAAATAGGACGAGTTCCTTGGCGAGGGGCACCACCCACAGAGCTGGAGGGAAGGGCATAGGCCAGGCCTCCGGCACCCAGTCCTGCCCGGGGCACGTGGTCCATGGACGCCTCTGAGACCCTGCGCCGGCCTCCAGGGACCCCGCCCCCTTGGCGAGGCTCGTAGAAGTGAGTGCTGGTAGAGCGAGGTTGGGAGTTAGTGGTGCGGCTGGCGCTGGAGCCGGGGTGCCCACACATGGGCCGGCGGTGAGCGAGGTGCCTCCCAGCACCCTGTCCGAGGAGCTGAGCTGAACCCCAGGTTGGAGGCAGGTGGGGTCGAGGTGGGTGCGTTCAAGTTCGAACAGGTGCTGGAGGGCTGGACTCAGACCCACCTGGATTCAAATCTCACTTTTCAAGCCTCGCTGAGTCTCAGGCCAACCATCTGTGAAATGGGCGCAGGACACCCGTCCCCACTGCCCTGAGGGTTGGATGGTGGTGGCTGTGGTGATCGTCACACCACTGTGGGTCAGGGTGACACGTCCTGTGTCAGGGTCGTGCCCGTGTCTGATGTGACGAGTCCCTTGACTCTGCTCATGAGGTGAGGGTGACCCCGCTTCCCCACGCACAAGGCGAGGCACAGGGTCTCTGGGCGAGGGGGGGGGGGGAGGCGAGCATCCCGGGGCAGGCGTGACCCAGTCCCACACGTGGGCTCACAGCAGAGACGGACTGTCACTGGCGGGAGGCCAGGGCCTGAATCAGTGTCAGCAGCTCCGGGAGGCGCCTTCCTTCCGGCTCCAGCCACTGGGGGCTCAGGTGGCCCTGGGCCGGGGGCCCCGCTGCAGCCGTCCCCTGTGGTCATGTGGCCTCCCTGTGTCTGCGTGTCCCTCCTGTCCTGTGACATCAGTCCCTGCGTTCAGGCCCATCCCGCCCCAATGTGGCCGAGCCTTAACTTCACCGCAAACCCTGTTTCTAGACAAGGGCATCGGCTGAGGTCCTGGGGGACACGGATTTGGGGGACACTGTCTGCCCCGTACAGCCCGGGAGAGGTGCTCCTGGTGGAGGGGCGAGGCTGCAGGTATTTGTCCAGCATGAGCCCAGCATCAGCTCCGGCCAGACCCCCCCAACCTTTCAAGGCTGGGTTGTGCCGTCTCCCCCCCCCCCCCCCCCGCACCCCGTTTATTAAACGCCACCTGTAACCCAGAGCACCGTTCACCTAACCCTCCAGCCTCCTTGCGAGGCGATGTTTTCATTCTCATTCTCCGGTGAGTGAACTGAGGCACAGAGCGCCGCCCAGCCTGCTGGCCCCAGGCTCTGCGTCTGGTGTCGAACCACCCCACCCCGGTCGGGCTGGGCCCAGCTGCAGGCGCTCCTGGGTTGTCCCCATGATAAGCTGAGCTCAGAGGATCGAGGCCGGAAGAGGGAGACCCTCCACGGGGCGGCCCAGGGGTGACCGCCAGCTGCCCCAGGAGTCCGGCAGCTGCTTCTGCAGCCTAGAAGGCGCCCCAGGCCGAGGGAGGCCATTTCAGGAAGGGGGAGGGGAAGGGGAAAGGGAGCACTTCCGTGGAGATGGCTCCCACTTCCTCACACTGGACTGTCACTGGGAACTCTTTGCTCACAGCTGTCACTGCAGCCCCACCCACTGGCCAGGCCCTTCACCGAGCAGGTGGGAGGATCCCTGTGCAGAGCCATCCCTGTCCCCAGGCCCCGTCCCTATCCCCAGCCCGTCCCCAGCCCGTGTGCCTGTGGTGGACACACGGACGGGACCTGGAAGACCAGCAGGACAAGCACAGGCCCCAGACCTGGTCCATTGTGCCGGTGCCCGGCTGCAGGCCCTGCTCCGTCTCGGGGACATCGGATGTGGCTCCTGAAGAAGGTGGCAGAGGGGAGGACAGGGACCTGGTGGGGAGGCGGCAGGACTGGGCCCACCACACAGGACCCTGCTCTGTGAGACGCCTCAGGAGCAGATGGACCCCGGCTGGGGCTCCCAGCTCCCCTGTCCCAGTGCCGAGGGCAGAGGGGCTGGGCTGGTCCAGGGTCTGGCCCAGGCTGCATCCCTCAGGTGCCCGCTGTGCTGTCCCTGTCGCCCGTGCCTCCCTGCCCACCCGAGAGAGGACGTGGTCTCCTGTGCCCTCGGTTGGTGACCAACCCCAAGCCCAGGCCGTGGTGTGCCCGCCGTGAGGGCTCTCATCTCCGACGGGGAGAGGGGGCAGGAGGACTGGCTCTGGGGCTGAGGGAGCCCCGGGTGGGAGACAAAGCCTCTCGGCCACGGCCACAGCCACGGCCCTGCTTTCTTCCCGCCCACAGCTGCCAGGACCCGGCCCGTTTCCCGTGAACGGGACTCGATTCGGGGACCCTGCCGTCCGGGCCTCTTCCTGTGGGAGAGACCGGCCCACGGAGCTGGATCGGGCTCGGGGTTGTAACGGCAGCGCCAGGGCCACGTGGGAGCCCCAGCTCCGAGGCCCGTGTGACACGGGAATGGCTGTCGCAGGGTCCCCGCTTCAGCTCTGCGGCCGGAGGTGTGGTGGGCTCACCCGGAGCGTGGGGCCATGTGAGCCACAAGGACAGTGCCCTCTGTCCCCGTGGCCCCGCTCACACACCTCCAGGCGTTCGCGGCCACGCGCTGAGCAGGTGACGGGCAGCCCTGAGCTGTGTCCTCGGGGCCTAGGAGGCCCCTGCCTGCAGGACGTCCATCCGCAGCCAGGGGGGGCATGGCCAGGCCACCACGCACAGCCTGGCCCGGGGGCTTGTGCTGGTCGGAGAGGAAGTGACCGCCAGCGACCGGAGAGGGTTGAGCTGGGCCCCCAGGCATGGAGGGGGTTCTCTCCTCTGAACCCCAACTCTGGCGGCAGCATCCGTGCTGGTCCCATCGGCCCGTCTCCCTGGAGAGGTCGTTGCTGACCATGTCCCCCTCCTCTCTCCACAGCGGCCAGCCCGGCATGCCCAGCCCTGGGCGCTGAGGCCACGTCAGCCATGAAGGACCCAGTGGAGGCGGCCGCGGAGGAGCCTGCCCCAACAGAGACGGTGGCCAGGCCCTCGGGCGGCGGCAGTGGCGACAAGGTCCAGAGAAAGGCTGGGAGCTCTGTCAGCTGGGCGGGACCAGGACCCGAGGAGGCCCCGGCTGCGGGCAGAGACGGTGAGTGCGGTGTGCGAGGGAGAGAGAGAAACATCAGCGATGAGAGAGAATCATAGACCAGCTGCCTCCTGCACGCCCCACGCTGGGGATCCAGCCTGCAACCCGGGCCTGTGCCCTGACCGGAATCAACCGTGGCCTCCTGGTTCAGAGGTCGATGCTCACCCATTGAGCCACACTGGCTGGGCTCCGGGGTGTCTGTTGAGTCGTGTGCAGGCCAGTGTGCTGTTCAGGGCACATCAGTGGCACCCACACCGACGGGGAGGGGGAGGGGCTGGGGGATTGTAGAGCAGCGGCCCTGCACTTGCTAACGGGCCTTTTACAAACCTGTGCCCCCCCCTCAGTCCTGCTGTGTCCGAAGGGCATGGACCCAGGAGCACTCAGGCCGGGGCCGCCCCTGGGCCCCGGAGACAAGCTGAGGCCGGAGAGGGAGGGACCAGTGGCCTCTCTGTCTATACGGGCTTCTTTGAGCCCCAATCCCTTTGGCTCAACCCGGATGTGCCCTACAGGCCCCCCGCAGCGGGGTCCATGTGATGAGCCTCAGGCCTCGCTCAGACCCTGCGTCCTGGCAGCCGGGAAAGCCTGGCAGGGCCACGCCTGGTGCCACGTTGCTGGTTGCTGGTCTAAGAACTCGCCGGTCACTCCGGAGCACGCCCCTCAGTGTGGGCGCAGCAGTGGCCGCCCCTGTGATGCCGGGTCCCTGCGGCTGATGCCCCGGAAGCGCCGTGTCCCATGGCAGTGCGGCTGGAGGCGTGTGATGGCCTGGCTCCTACGGGGACATCGTTTTGATGCCTGGGTTCAGGGTGTGGCACAGACTCCCCACCGCCCAGGCATCGCTCCTGCTCTGTCGTCACTGTGTCACCCGGGGAAGATACTTGAGACGAAGTCCATACCTTGCTCCTCTTGAAACTCGCGCCGCGGCGGCATTTTGTCACCCGGCCTGGTGTTCGGCGGAAATGAGAATTATTGTGACGGCTCCTCAGTGGGGGCGATCTCACGCTTTGTTCCTCTATGTTTCTCATTGACTTTCTATGCTAAGGACGCCTGTCCTCTCTCCCCACGGTCCATTCATTCATTTGACTGGGGGCTCATCGGTCTGCACTGTGCTCTCCGGCCTGTGTCAGTTGCCATTGTTTATTTCTTCATTCAAATTGCCCAGCTTCGCTCTTCTCACGTCTCCATCATCCCCTAAGCACAGGGTCTTCTCACGTCTCCATCATCCCGTGAGCACGGGGTCTTCTCACATCTCCATCATCCCGTGAGCACGGGGTCTTCTCACGTCTCCATCATCCCGTGAGCACGGGGCCTTCTCACACCTCCATCATCCTGTGAGCACGTCCTGCTTTGGGGACCACAGACGGGCACTTCTTGGCCTGGCCCGGCCCCGGAACCAGCCATGTCACAAGGAGCCCGGGCTTCCGAATTGGAGGATGGTGCTTCGTGCCAGGACTGGAAGCTGTGTGCTCTTTTGGATTTGACAGTTTTTCTGAGTCTGTGCTGCCTGCGTGGCTCTGAGGCAGGCCCTGGACCACAGAGCAAGCAAGGCCTGGCTGTGGGCTCTGACCACCCAGGCAGCCGCACAGCGTGGGGCTGGTACACCGTAGGGGCTGGTATACTGGAGGCCCTTAAAGACGCTGATAGGAAGAGAGCAGAAATGAGCACCATCGTGTTGTCCAGTCCAAGGCCAAGCGGGCGGTGCTGTGCCCACGGCTCTTAGGGGAACATCCTGCAGGCGCTGGGACCGGCAGCCCTGAAGTTCACACCTGCTGCGGGAATCACAGGCTCTTCCCAATCACATCGGCCTTGATCCTAAGGCCCCAATCCCTCAGCCCATTTTACAGATGAGCAAACTGAGCCGGGCAGCGACCCGGGACTCCAGCCAAGGTGCACACTGGGAGCTGGCCTCAGGATGGGGCCGTGGGAGGGACGACAGGAGAGGACTGAGCCGCCCTCTGCTCTGGTCCCAGTGTGAGTCCCCCCTCTGACCCCAAATCTTGGGGTACCTCACTAGTCCTCGCCAGGCTGTGAGCCACACCCCACAACCTCACAAGCACATGCCGCCCAGTAATTGGTGCAGCCGGATCAGGACACGACTGTCTGCTCCAGTCCAGACCCTCAGTTCCTTCCAGGTTGTCACCTCCCTGTGTGGTCACAGAATAGTGGCCCCCAATGAAGTCCGCCTGATTCCAGACCCCGGCACGCCCACCTCACCCCTGTCGCAACAGAGCGCTGGTGCGAAGTTAAGGATCCTGAGATGGGAGATTATCCCGAGGGCGGAGTCAGGGAGAAATCAAAGGCTTCGACGATGGAGGAGGGGCCAGGAGTCAAGGGATGCAGGTGCCTCTGGGCGCTGGAAAGGCCGGAATCAGATTCTCCCCGGGAGCCTCAGAGGAGCCGCTCTGCCCACACCTGGGTTTCAGCCAGCCCCTTCAGCTAGTCCCTCAGCCAGTGCGCCCTCAGTCAGTGCACCCTCAGCCTACCCCTCAGCCAGCGCCCATGGCACCCAGAACAGCAGGATAGTGCACCTTGTTTCCCGAGGCCGTGGAGCTGGGCTGGTTTCTTTTTTATTATTATTAAATATATATTTTTATTGATCTCAGAGAGGAAGGGAAAGGGGGAGATAGAAGCATCAGTGATGAGAGAGAATCACTGATCGGCTGCCTCCTGCATGCCCCACACTGGGGATCGAGCCCACAACCCGGGCATGTGCCCTGACCAGGAATCCAACCATGACCTCCTGGTTCCTAGGTCGACACTCAGCTCCTGAGCCCTACCACCGGTCTGGGCTGGTTTCTTAAAGCACCAGGGAAACTCAGGCCTCTGTCCTCATTGGCCGCGTGACCCTGTGGGAAGGCGGGGGTGTGGGTGTTCCTCTGTTTGCTCCAGAAGCTTCTAGGGGTAGGGCCTGGGCAGTGAGTGGCCTGCTCTCACCTGAGTCACGGGCCTGCTGTGTTCCAGATGCTGCTCCCACTCCGGGCGCCTCTCAGCGGGACTCCGGGACCCCTCCCGGCCAGCGGGGAGCGTACCCCACAGGTAGACACCCTCGGGCGCGGCACCACACCGTGGGGTTCGTCCAGACTGCGGTGGGAGTGTGGGACCCCTGCCCCCCCACCATGGGGTGGGGGAGGAGCTTGTTAAATGCAGATGCCCAGGTCCTGTGCCCGGGCTCTGAATCCATCCGTCTGGGGTGGGGCCCAGGACCCCACATCCCCAGGGGCTAGAGCAGCCATGGGCAAACTACGGCCCGCGGGCCGGATCCGGCCCGTTTGAAATGAATAAAACTAAAAAAAAAAAAAGACCGTACCCTTTTATGTAATGATGTTTACTTTGAATTTATATTAGTTCACACAAACACTCCATCCATGCTTTTGTTCCGGCCTCCGGTCCAGTTTAAGAACCCATTGTGGCCCTCAAGTCAAAAAGTTTGCCCACCCCTGGGCTAGGGTCTGGGTTCAGCTGCATTTGCAAAGGGCTCCCCTGGGTTCTGCTTCTGCTCAGGGCATCATGCCCTAGGTGCCTGCAAGGGAAGGGGCCCGGAGGGTGACGAGTGGGGCATGGTAAGAACCGGATGGAGGAGGCCGTGCGCTGTGGGCAGAGGGAGGGAGGGCCTCGGGGAGGTGTCCCAGGGCTGGTTTCCGGGGACGGGGCTCCGAGAACGGGGGCGGATTTCTGCAGGGCGTGGACGTGGGTATCACCTGGGGGGTAGCACCAGGGTGGGGGTGTGGTAAGGTTCTGCCCCTTACCCCGGAGACCCCACCCTGACCCCCAGCTGTGCGGGACCCGGAGACCCCAGTGCTGCTGGCACCTCACCTTGGCCCGCCCCCTTCCTCTCGGAGGTCCGAGCGCCCTGTGGTCTCGGTGGTCAGGACCAGGGTTTGAGAAAGCAGCCCGCCCTCCGACAGGGCAGCAGGGATAGCTCAGGACAGCTGTGAGGTGCTGCCCGCTGCCTTCTGGGGGCTGGCCAGACCTCAGAGCTGCCAGTCTCTGCCCTGGCCCCGCCCACGGGAGGGGGTGTTTGCTCTGGGGCCATTTGCTGGAAAGTTCTAAGGGGGTGCAAGGCTGTTCAAAGGGCGTGGGAATCTCTCTCCCTACCTCCCCTCTCTCCTCCCCTCCCTAACTCCCGCCCCCAGCAACCCCTGGGGTTCTGGGGACTCCTGGGTTCTGGAGGCCTCCTTGGGGGCCAGGGTGGGTGGGTGGGTGGGGGCATCTGAGCTGAGATCTGCATCTTAGGGAGCCAGGCTGGCACCGCAGGGGGGGTCAGGGGCTCCCGTGGACCCCCAGGCCTGTGATGGAGGGAGGTGGGTGTGGCCTGGGCAGGGCTGGGGTGGGAGGAAGGGCAGGAGCTGGGTTGGGCGGGGCTAGGGGGTCAGTGGGGTGTCCGCTGGGGGTCGGAGGTCCTGTCTGGGGCTGGCGGTGGGGAGGTCGGGCTGGAGGTCTCGGTGACTCAGGACCACCTGCCGAAAGCTCCTGGGGCCTGTGCTGGGGCTGGAGGGGGAGCCACCCCATCGCTGTGGTGGAGCAACTCACCCTCCATGAGAGAAACTGGGGCTCGGGGGACGGGCATCGGCACTGGGTGTCCACAGGCGGCACCTGAGGTGGGCATTGAACCCGGGTCCCGCCTGTGGCTGGGGCTCTGGAAGGCAGACGGCCTGACCTTGACCTGTCTCTGCAGACCTGACACTGCAACTGCAGGCCGTGCGGAGGCGGAGCGGCCAGCCGGACCCCAGGCTGCAGCAGGCCCTGCGGGCCCGGCTCCGCCTGCTGGAGAGCGACAGCCGGGAGGTGGCCCGCACGCTCGGGGTGAGTGGCTCCCCGGGGCCTGGCACCTGGGGGAGCGCAGGTGGAGGGCCCCCCCCCCCCAGAAGGGGACCGGGTGGACGGTGCGGAGGAGATGGGGCGGGGGGCAGCAGGACCAGGGGCCGCGAGTCCAGGCCTCCTAGGGGCCAAGGCCATGGGCGGGAGGCCGCCTTCCATCTTCCCTCATGGTGGCCTGCAACTCGTCCCCTGCCGGCTCCCCTGGATGTGTGTCCCCAGGGACCAACCGTCACTCCTGCAGGCGCAGCCACGCAGGGGCCACCGAGTTCCCAGGGTCCCCCACTCCTTCCCCCAGCGCCCTCCACCCACTGGGCTGGGCACGCCCCTTGATGGGGAGTAAAGGGCCTGGGAGCCGATCTTATTCTCTGATCTGCAGGACGGACAGTCAGACAGGAGGATGGAGGAGGAGGGGCTGGGTTAGGGACAGGTGGCCACCTTCTGACCATGCCACCAGCCTGGCCCAAGGGAGCCAGTGTGAGGCCCCCCACAGCTCCATGGGCACCCTGTACGAGCTCAGCAGCGGGGCTGCCCTCGGGACCCCAGGCAGGCACTGCAGGGTGAGCTGCTGGCTCCGGGCTGAACCCCTGCTGTGCCATATACAGAAGGCCAGGCAAGCGGATGACAGCAACTCCCACCCCCCGCCCCCACACCCCCAACGACACACACATTCCTGGGCTGTGAGGGGTCCTGGCTGTGCTGCCCCAGTGCCCCTTCCCGCTGCCAGC
Source organism: Myotis vivesi (assembly GCA_035771395.1). NCBI lineage: Eukaryota > Metazoa > Chordata > Mammalia > Chiroptera > Vespertilionidae > Myotis > Myotis vivesi. The sequence goes on from JAWPEG010064502.1 coordinate 231,315,016, forward strand.
AGGGGACAGGCATATGCTGGCCTGTCCCTGGCAAACCGGGAGTGGGGGGGCGGGGTGCCCAGAGCATGGAGGGCCCAGGAGCTCTGGACGTGCCCCAGGTGCTGGGGAGCCACAGCGGGCTTGAGAGTGTGAGGGGCGCCCCTGGGCTGTCGAGGAGGCAGCTGTGTGTTGGCGCCGGGCCAGGGTCACGTCTACAAAAGGTTCCCCTCTCGTGACCGTCCCTCCTATGGTCAGACGCCTCAGCGCCGCGGGGACGTTTCTGACCCCTTCTTCTCCCGGTCAGGAGCTGTCGGCCCGGCTGCTATCCATCCACAGCGACCAGGATCGGCTGGTGGTGACCTTCAAGACCTTCGAAGAGATCTGGAAGTTTTCCACCTACCACGCCCTCGGTAAGGCTGAGCCGGGCGGGACTCCCCTGCCAGGCCCTGTCCACACCAGGCCGGCGTGTACACTCGGGCTCAGAGTAGGTTCGTGCCCCTCGGCCTCCGGGGCAGATCTCCTGTGCTCAGGTGGGGGGCTGGGGGCGGGGGGGGGGGGGG
>JAWPEG010064502.1:231315572-231357579 GCA_035771395.1 Myotis vivesi
GCCCCCCCCCCCCCCCCCCTCGAGGTGCTCAGGGCTGTGCGGCCTCATGGCTGGGCCGAGTCCCCACCTCCTTCCAGCGCGGGACCTCCCAGCTCTCTGACCGGCCCGGCTCGCTGAGCACAGTCCAGGAAACTGTCATTCACCCTCAGCCGTGGTGCTTGCTTTCCAGAATATTCCTCGTCCTTTGGGGAGGCATTTGCAGGGTCCCCTGGGGAAAAACGCCCCACACCCCTCCCGCAGCCTGAGAGCCCAGGAGGTTTGGAAATAAGAACCAGCAACAATTCCCTGCTGCCCCGAGCAGGCACCCCCGCCACCCTCTCCCCGCCCCCCCCCAACCCCCCCCCCCCCGTGAGAACACTGTCCCATCTCTCAGACGAGGAGGCCGGGGGCCCTAGAGCAGCGGTTCTCAACCTGTGGGTCGAGATCCCTTTGGGGGTCGAACGACCCTTTCCAGAGGTCGCCTAAGACTATCAGAAAACACACATATAGTTACATATTGTTTTTGTGATTAATCACGATGCTTTAATTATGTTCAATTTGTAACATCCTGCATATTCAATATTTACATGATGGTTCATAACAGTAGCAACATTATAGTTATGAAGTAGCAACGAAAATAATTTTATGGTTGGGGGTCACCACAACATGAGGAACTGTATTAAAGGGTCGCGGCATTAGGAAGGTGGAGAACCACTGCCCTAGAGGAAGTAACTTTTCTCCTTTAACCTTCCCGAGGCCCGGGGTGGTCAGATCAGTTGTCCGGGGTCAGGACTGGCCCCTACAGCTCAGACAGTGAGACGGGGCCACCTGGGCAGGGGCAGCCGGGCGGGTGTCTCCCTGAGCCTGGTGGGTGCCGGGCTCGGCCACCCCCGAGCGCGCCGTGACCGGGCCGCCCGCCGCAGGCTTCACGCACCACTGCCTGGAAGACCTGCTGGTGGGCCAGGCCTTCTGGCTGCGCTCGCCCGAGGAGTACGAGGAGGTGGCCATCCAGGTCCGCGTGGACGAGGAAGCGCTGAGGCTGACGCACGAGAGCCTCCTGGTGCAGGAAGGTGAGCCACGCGGGCAGTGGCGCCGGCCCACGCTGTGCTGGGGACTCGGGGTCTTGATGGCTGGGGGGCTCTGGGGGGCTGGTGCCGTGGGGACCGAGGGGCTTGGGCGAGGGACACCGACAGGGAGGTGCCTGGGCTTTATCACGGTCAGCTTCCCGAGAAATAAGGGGGTTTGCAAGCGCCACCCCAGCTCGCGCCCCTGACTCGGCCACACAGCCTGACGCTGCTGCCCACCTGGCGACGGGGAGGAAGCTGGGCGGCTGGGGTGGGCCAACTCACCCATCTGGCCCTTCACAGCACAGAAGGGGAAACTGAGGCCCCAAGAGTCTGAGGGGGAGCCAAGCTCCCAGGGGAAGGCCAGCAGAGCCAGGACCCCAGCCCAGGTCCAGCCTCCCAGTCTGGCCCTTGGGGTCTGGTGTCTGGGCAGCTGTGGGTGCAGAGACGGTGTGGGGGTGCCGCTCGCACCCGTGTCCTAAGGGGGAGAGTGGGTCCCGCTGCAGAGCTATGGCTGCCTCTGAGTCTGGCCGCCCTGAGTGACCACCCTCTGTCGCTTCGAAGGGCCTTTCTTTGTCCTGTGTCCTGATGGCTACGTGAGAGTGACCACCGGTCCCCAGGGAGCAGGCAGGGGCCCCCAGCCCCTCAGGCTGGCTTCAGGGGCTCCCCAGGGAGAGGCGGCCCCGGCAGCAGGCTCTCTGGCCGGCGGGCTCAGCGCATGCTCCGAGGAGGAGGCGGCCGTGTCTGCCGCAGAGCCTCTGACTCCGTTTCATCAGTAGGTACCGGCCTTCGTTCCTCTGCTTCCCGCTGGCAGGCCCCCCACAGAGGCCCAGGCCCTGGGCTGTCCGTTGGGGGGGCCACGTGAGCCCCCCGACCCCCCCTCCGCTGCTCCCAGCCCACCTGCCTCAGATGACAGGTCACTGAGCGCTCCCAGGGCCGCCCGGGGTGAGATGCTCCCAGTGCAGACGGAGCTCTCGCTTCCTCGTCTGGCTCGTTCTGGAAAGCTCCTCAGGGAGCTGCAGGGCGTGTGCCCGCAGCTGGGCACTCGGGAACCTGTGCCAATGCCACCCAGGCAGGCGCAGCCTGAGACCGAGCTGCCCACATGCTGCCCACAGGCAGAAGCTCGGCTGGGAGCCGCCTGGCAGCCACGGCAAAGAGAGAAAGGTCATCTCCCGGTGTCCACTGTCCCTGGAGGAACAGGCCGTGGCTCGGCTTCTCTCCTGGGAAATAAAGGGCAGCCCCAGGACGGGAGCCTGAGGACGGGCAGGAGGCAGCACGGGGCCTGGGCAGGGCCACGCCTGGGCCTGAAGGCTGCAGGCCGGGGCAGGGGCATGTATGTGTGTGTGTGTGTGTGTGTGTGTGTGTGTGTGTGTGTGTGTATGGTGGGGGCAGGTGGTGGGACCTGCCTGAGTCCCAGGGGCTGCTAACTCACCAGTCCCCGCAGTTTCACTCCCCCCCGCACCCCCCCCCCCGCCCCAAAGCTGAAATCCCACAGCAAAGACCTCCTTCTCCCACTCCAGATGGGCTCTCAGGGTCGCCTGGGACCCCTTCGAGGACTCTGTGGGTGGACCCGTGACGCCAGACGTCCCGCTGATGGGTAAATGTCTCCACTGGGGAAGCGGCCGGAGGGATGGTGGGGGGGAGGAGGGGTGAGGCTCCCGTATCTGAAAGCTTCTGCACCCACATGAAGGCGCCCCAAAGCCAGACATAGAATTCTCTCCAGTTCACAAGGTGATAACTGAGGCTCAAGGCCTGTGGGCTGGTGCAACCCGCCCCCACCCCCCACCTCCGCAGCACAGCCAGGCCAGGCTGGTCACTCTGGATTAAACACCTGAGCCCTGGCACAGGCGGGCTGGAGTGGGCTGGGCGGGGCTGGGGGCTGGTGGCTGAGGCTGGAGCTGCTATTAATGCTAATGAGGAGTGAGGCCAGCTCTTCTTTCAAAAAGCCAGCGCTGCTGGGACCCTGGGCCCCGGCCAGCACTTTGCTCTGCCCCAAGCTGGCTAGTGTGGGGGCCCGAGTCCCTGTGACATGGACATGAGGCACCGTGGGAGGGGGAATGAGAAGGACCCATGTGTACAGCTGCATGCGCCCTGAGTGGGCCCTGGCCAGCCTTGCTGGCGAGGAATGGAGGGAGGGGCCCTGGCCTTGGGGCCGACACCCAGGCCAAGTTTATCCAAGTCTCCAGGCCTGTTTCCCACCGCCAGCGTGAGGACACAGCGCCCACTCCGAGGACCACACAGATGCCCAGCCCTCATGTGCGGAAGGGCAGGTGGTCGGGCCTCACCACACTCTGGGCCGGCTGCCGTCTGCCCCCTCCCTGGCCCCCACCCAGCACTGACAGGTGCCCTCCCTCCGCAGCCGTGGGCCTGGCCTCAGCCGTGGTCGGCTGCCAGGGCGCGGGGCCCGAAGAGCTGGCCTTCCACAGCGGCGACCTCATCGAGATCCTGGGCGTGCAGGTGCCCGGCCTGCCCTGGTTCCTGGGCCGGCACGTGGCCTCCCGCCAGGTCGGGTTTGTGCGGACAAGTCTCGTCAGTGTGCAGGGCCACGTGTCTGAGTGAGTGGCTGAGGCCCCGCCCCTTCCTGGCCCCGCCCCTCGCCCTGGGAACCCTGCGGCTGCCTATCTGGCTGCCACCTGCTTCACAGGTGACAAGGCTGGGCTCATCCTGGACCACGCCTCCCAGTCTGCTCCCAGCCATGTCCGGAGCTGGAGCGAATCCAGGCTGCCATCCCTGTCCCCAGGGCCAGTGTCCCTTCCTGTCCGAAGGTGGACGCCAACCACTGAGCCCCGCCGGCCGGGCTGTTCTTGTATCTTAACCCAGAGGTGTGTCGGGGCCGGGCCCGGTCCTGGTTAGCAGGAGACCTTAGGCCAGTGATGGCGAACCTTTGGAGCTCGGCGTGTCAGCATTTTGAAAAACCCTAACTTAACTCTGGTGCCGTGTCACGTATAGACATTTTTTGATATTTGCAACCATAGTAAAACAAAGACTTATATTTTTGATATTTATTTTATATGTTTAAATGCCATTTAACAAAGAAAAATCAACCAAAAAAATGAGTTCGCCCCGCCATCACTGCCCTAGGACTTCCCTCAGTCACTCGACAATCTTACTGACGTCTGTCTTGCTGCAGAGCCTGGGCTTTACCCCTTGTTTAGTGAACAACTGGTGCTACTCTGTCCCTCCTAACATTCTGACGTAACTGCAGACCCGGGGAAAGGTCACGTGACAGCATGAGGTCCCGGCGCCCTACCCCAGATGGCCCGCGTGCCCACGGGACGACGGCTTTCTCCTCTTTTCTCTCCACTTCCCGGCTTCCCTAGGCCCTCTGAGAGGGAACTGAGAACATGATGCTCTTTACTCCAAAACCATTCAGTGTTTTGAAAACCAGACATCCGCTTGCATAACCCCTGTCTGGCTGTCAAGGCCAGGATGAACCCCCACACGTCCTCACACACCCCACTCGGATTCGCCAGTTTCCCATATGCCCGCTCTAGCCAGAGAACATTCCAGACCACGTGTTACCAGCTGTCCTGTCTCCTCGCCGTGTCCCCTTCGCCTGAAGTTACCTGGCCTTTCTTGTCTTTTATGACACGGACATTTTGACCTTTATTTTGTCCAATGTCCCACAAGCTGCTCTAAGGTTCTCTTTACCTTCTCAGAACAGCACCCCCTGAGTTTCAAAGTGCGTTTCAAAGTTCCATATTCTGCGGGTAACGTAGTCCTATAAGCAACAGTGGCCTCCTCCTCTCCCCCCGCCCCTCCCTCTATGTCCTCTGTCTTCCCCCCACCCCTACCTCACAGAGCACACGCGTGTTTGTGTGGGTTTGTGTGGGTTACCTGGGAGCACCGTGGGGCTTGTGTGAGGAGCTGAGTGTGTGGAGGGATCCATTCTGCCTGCACCCTCATGCCAACCTCCGGCGGCGGCGGGGGAGGTGGGGTGGTGTAAGGGACACATTTGGGGTTGGGCTTTGCAGGCGGCCCAAGAGCCCGTCTCCTCAGGCTGCTGTGACCCGCTGCGTCTGTCCCAGCCCCTGCTCTGAGCGCCTGCTGCTGTCCAGGCGAGGCTCCCTGGGAGGCAGGATGTTTGGTTTTGTTTGTGATCTGGGGCCTTCACTGCTGGGCACCCAGTAGGTGTGCAGGGAGCGCAGTGGGTCTTCCTGGGCGGCGCGGTGGGAGCCGCGGTGTGAAGGGAGGCCTCTGTCTCTCCAGGCTGGACAGCGTGCTTTTCCTCGATGAGGATGAGAGGGCCTTCTTCAGCAGGGAGGGCCGCTTCTCCGAGGAGGACGCCCGGCGGCTGCTGAGCAGGACGTCGGGCGCGGACATCTGCACGGCGTACAGCTTGGGTAGGTGGGTGCAGCCTGGCCCAGGGACCCGGGGCTGGGCCCAGGCCGCCGCCTCCCAAACCCGCTGTCCCGGGTCACCTCCCCCCGCATGTGGGCTTTTCCTGAGGCCGTGCAGAGGGAGAGGACGGAGGCGTGTTCCCAGCGACGGAAGGAAACGGACGGGACGAGGCCAGGACAGACTGGCCAGTCGCTACATTGGTCACAAAGGTCACCCACAGCTTCATCCCCCTGGATGGAGATAGACACGCGTGGGTGCACGCCTGCATGGATGCACAGATACACACGCACATGTGCACATACTTACATGCATGCATACACGCCCACATGAAGGCATGCACACCCAAATACACACTTGCACATATAACTACACATGCACACACATACACACACACACACACACATCTGCCTGCTGTGAACATGTGTGGCAAGACCTTTCCCACCAGCAGCCGGTGAGAACCCCGCCCACACAGCCCTGCTCCTCTCTGAACGGTGCTCACACCGGCCTGGGCGCAGCAAGGCCTCCGCCAGCCTGGCGGGTGGTCTCTCCTCTTTCCCAGGACCCCACAATGGGGCCCTGGTTCGGGGGAGGCGTTGGGGTCAGCTCTCCCTGCCGGCCGCCGCGTGGTCTCCCAGGGGCTGTCACTTGGCAGGTCTCTGTTCAGCTCTTTCTCATGTGGTTTCTGTGGCAGCCAGTGAGCTGCTAGTGTACCCACTTCACAGAGGGGAACACTGAGGCTTGGGGAGGCGCTGCCCCTGGGGTGAGGGGAGCGCCCTGTTCCCTGGGAGAGCCCGCAGCCTGGAGGGTGGAAGCCACGGCCCCTCCCCCTTGTGGGAGGCAGCCCTGCAGGGGTGCGGTGGGGGCAGGCCCTGGGAGGCGTGGCTTCTCGGCCTCTCAATGGTGGGCCTGAGCCCCACTGCCCCTCGCCGGCGCTGGAGTTGGGAGTGTCACCATCCGGGGGTCACCACCTCTACAGGACACGGCCCGGGGTCAGAGGGCACTGGCCGGAGGCTGACCCTTCTTTCCTTCCCTTTCAGACAGACTTGGAGAAACTGAGGCTGAGCCGTCAGAAGAGCAAGGTGGGTTCCTCCACGCTGCACGGGCTCCTCCGGTCACGGCTGGGCCTCGGGACTGACGCAGGCAGAGGCTGCGGAGCTGGGTGCCTGTGGGTGCTGGGCACGGCCCTCACTCCTCCTTGGGGAGGGCTGAGGGAGGAGGTCCTGCCCTGGAGGCTGGAGGAGGTGCCGGTGGAGCGTCCTCCACTGTGGCAACAGGTCCCAGCAGACATGCCAGACCCCAAGCCCTGCCCCCACCATGCCCGAGCCCATGCCCGGCCCCCCGCGCTGTCCCCAGCTAAGGTGGGTCCCCTCCATGCCCAGCCCCCCACACTGTCCCCAGCTAAGGTGGGTCCCCTCCATGCCCAGCCTCCCACACTGTCCCCCACTAAGGTGGTGTCCCCTCCATGCCCGGCCCTCCACACTGTCCCCAGCTAAGGTGGGGGTCCCCTCCATGCCCAGCCCCCCACACTGTCCCCCACTAAGGTGGTGTCCCCTCCATGCCCGGCCCCCCACACTGTCCCCAGCTAAGGTGGGTCCCCTCCATGCCCGGCCCTGGGTCCCTTCGCACCACCCCCAGTAGCTGACAGTCCCACGGGCTCTGCTTAAGGGTGAAGCAGGCGCTGAATTTGGAGCCTTATGTTCAGAAGTAAGTCCCTCGGGGGCCTGCTCCCTCCCTGAGGGGCCGGTCCAGGGAGAAGCCCTCCTCCCTCCTCCCTCCACCTCCTCCCAACAGAGGGTCCGCATGGGAGAGGCCCAGACGTAATGCCCAAGGCCCCTTTGAGGTCCCCGAGAGCAGGCCCCATCGGAGCACAAACACGAATGGGGTGCTTTGTGAGAAAGCTTGCCACTTTGGGGTGTCGGTGAGAAAGCCCCTCCCCCGGGGCTGTCCCAGGCGCCCTCCGAGCCTCAGGGGGTGAGGACAGGAAGACGCTGTGGGCTCCTCGCCGGGAGGAGGGGGTTCACACCCTGTGAGCCCCAGGAGCACAGGCCGGGAGGGCCTTGTGGCCTCGCCAACCCGGGTGTTTTCTTAGCAAATCGAACGTCTAGTCGAGTCGGACACCGGCCAGCGAGTCACACGCCCTGCACTGACGCCCAACCTCGCGGCCAACAGGCACCGCCAGCCTGGAGCCCTTCACGCGCGGATCCGAGACAGAGGCGTCTTTGCTGCTTCTCTCCTCCCAGCCTTCCCCAACCGTGTTTTCCCAACAGGAAACAGGCGTGTTTGCTCCGCGACTGGACTAGCTTTCGGGCCTGGCTCTTTCCATAGCCAATAGTCCCAGGTCCCCATGTTCTCCAACCCCCGCCCTTTCTCTCCTTAACCCTCTAGAGACCGTGGCCTCCACTTCTCAAACCCTTTAGGGCGAAGTGGAGCCTGGGGTGGGGCCGCTCCCACTCTTTCTGGTTGGAAGTCGTCCCAGGAGAGAAAGGGGCCTTCCTCCCCCAGGGCTGGTTCTCTCAGTCCCGTGGCTCTCTCAATTCTGTGGCTGGCTCTCTCAGTTCCGTGGCTGGCTTTAGAGCTCAGGCTAATCCCTTCCTCTGATTGGCGCTTGATGATGTCACAAGATCACTGCACCTGACTGGAGACACATGGGCAGTTGCAACACTGAATGGGTGTCCCACTGAGTGGCTTTGAAGGTAAAGGGGTCTCTGTGTGGTCACAGAGTGAGGACACTAGTCTCCTGCCACTGCTTTCAAACAGGGAAGAATAAGAAAAGGCCAGACTGACCTGTGTTCTTCCTGTAACCATACAACTATGCTCCCACTGTGCGCTGAGCTCCCACGGTGCGCTGAGCTTCCACTGTGCTCCCACTGTGTGCTGGGCGTTGGGCATTCCCTGGGGAAGCAGTATCTGCCAAACGCCGCCACAGGGATGCTGTGCCTGGGGAGGGACATCCCTGCCCCATGCTGCCTCAGACTCTAATCCATCTGGTGTTTTGGTAACTTGCAGAAACGCCTCTGCCTGGCCTACACCCGGAGCCACATGAGACCCTGCAGAAGGTGAAGAAGGTTCTAGAACAATGTAAGTCCCGCCACAGCTGCCCTGAGGAGCCAGTGTCCTGGGGTCTCCAATCAGCGTCCAGTGGAGCAAGCTCACTGGACACCGAGGAGCCCTCCTTCTGCCTGGACGCGGAGGACGACTGGGCCGACCCGGAGGCCCTGGGCTCCCTGTTGCGGTTCCTGGACACTCCTGGGTACGAGCCCGCCTTCCGTGGCCTGTATGACGCCTCCCTGCCGGGGCTCGGCACCATGTTCTGTGGCTTCGCCGACGAGGAGGAGCTGGCCGGGCGCTTGGCCCAGGCCCGGGGGGTGGCCAAGAAGGCGGACCTCCCCATGGCCCTGGCCAGGCTCTGCTTCCTGCTGGGCCGGCTATGCGTGCGAAGGCTCAAGCTGTCCCAGGCGCGCGTGTACTTCGAGGAGGCCCTGGGGGCCCTGGGCAGCCACTTCGGGGACCTCTTCCTGGTGGTGGCCCTGTATGCCAACCTGGCCACCGTCCACCTACGGCAGAGCAACAGGGACAAGTGCGGGCAGGTGGTGCCCAAAGCCTGCGCCCTGCTCCTGGGGACGCCGGGCCACGTCTGCAGCACCGAGGCCGAGGCGGAGCTCCTGCGGCTCGCCCTGCGCAGGGCCGTGGGCGCCCGCAGCCCGCAGGCCGAGGCCCGCGCCTGCTTCCTGCTGGCCCGGCACCAGGTGCACCTCAAGCAGCCCGAGGCGGCCCTGCCCTTCCTGGAGAGGCTGCTGCTGTTGCACGGGGCCCTGGGGCCCCCGGACGCCGCGTGGCCCGCCGACGGCTACCTGCTCCTGGCCGACATCTACAGCCGGAAGTGCCTGCCGCACCTGGCGCTCAGCTGCGTCCGGGTGGCCTCGCTGCGGGTGCGGGGCTCGCTGGCCAGCTCGCTGCGGAGCGTGGACCTGGTCCTGCGGAACACGCCGCAGCCCCCGCGCCTCCCCTCGCAGATCGCGCACTACCTCCGGCAGGCGCTGGCCGCCCCGACCCCCGGCCCGGCCCCCGCGTGGCGCGGGCCCCTCTACGCCAGCCTGGCCCAGCTGCACAGCCTCCACCGGCAGCACGGCCGGGCCATCTCCCTCATGACGCGGGCGCTGGAAGCAGACGCCGAGACGGGTGGCCGCCGGGTCGTGGACGACCTGGTGGCCCTGGCCTGGCTGCACGTGCTGCACGGGCAGAGCCCGGTGGCCCTGGGCATCCTGCAGGCGGTCCTGGACACGGCCATGGCCGGTGTGGACCAGGAGGGCGTGGTCGCCAACATGATGGCCCTCGCCCTGAAGAGGATGGGCAGGACGCAGCTGGCAGCCGAGGGCTACTTCCGCGCCCTGGGCATCGCCCGGCGCCTGGGCCAGCGGCGGAACCAGGCGGTGGCCCTGGCCAACTTCGGAGCGCTGTGCCTGCAGGCGGGGGCCCGCGGGCTGGCCCAGCACTACCTCCTGGAGGCCGTGAGGCTCTTCTCAGGGCTGCCCAGCGGGGAGTGCGGCCGGGACTTCACCCATGTGCTCCTGCAGCTGGGCCACCTGTACACGCGCGGGGCCCTCGCCCAGCAGGGCAAGTGCTACTATGAGTGGGCCTTCCTGGTCGCCGCGGAGACAGGCAACCTGGAGAGTAAGTGCCGCCCAGCCCCGCTCTCACTTCCTGGAAAGAGCGTGTTCTCTTTCCATCTCCGGCCAGAGCACCTGGGATGTGAGAGTCACAGGCGGGCGGTAGTTTTTCCGCTGCTGACAACGCTGAGTAATGGAAACCACGAGCTGTTTGCAGGCGCCGAGGCCGCTCCCACACTGGGCCGGACAGGCAGGGCCCCCGTCTCGTCTCTGCCTGCCTGGGGTGTGGAGCCCTGGCAGGCCCATAGCCCGAGCATCCCCACCGTCGTGGGCATAGCCCAGGCCGGGAGGAGGGGTTGCGCACAGAGGAGCCCGGGGCCTTGAACGTGGGTGATTTAGCCGGTGGCTTCCTCTAGGCATCCGCCAGCCCTGCCCGCCGGACGCCTCCCGTGGCGGGCGGTTCCCAGGGCTGAGGAGCCGCTGGCTGTATTAACAACCCCTCGTTGTGCGGGTACACCAGGCTCTGTGCCGGCTCCGCCTGCAAATGTGACCTGAGTGGGTCTTGTGGGAAGCAGTGACCAGCTCACAAAGTGGCCCTCGGGGTGGTGGGGGCAGCACCTGGCCCCGACGTGGGGGCCAGGGGAGTCTGTGTGGTCTGGGACCCGAGGGTCAGGAGGGTTTAGCCGGGCATTAGGTGGGCGGTGGGGAGAGCTGGCAGCAGGCACGGCTTATACAAAGGCCCTCGGGTAGGTGAGCTGGGCCGTGCACTGAGGTGCAAGGTCTGGGTGGGATAGGTGATGGGTGGTGAGAGCCTCAATCGGGGGCCAGGCAGGGCAGGGGAACCCACGCTGCAGCGTGGCATTTTCCCTGAGGGCACTGGGGAGCCACCGCGGGCCGTAGCACCCTCACCGAGGCCGGCAGGGGGCCCTCTGAACCTCAGGGAAGAACCAAGGGGGGAGGAGGGTCTGGGGACTTGTGGCCTCAGACAGGTCGGGCGGTGCTTGCCATGGGCCTCCCACAAACCTCCTGTAGGCCCCCAGGGCACTCGGGGATTCAGAGCTGGGGGACCTGGGGATCATGTTGTTACCCCCAAACTGAACAGTGAGGAGACCCAGGGCTGGGGTGATACCCAGGGCCACCCAGTGCTCGCTCAGGGCCCCTTTTTAGGCTGTTCCAGCCGTCTGTGTCCTTCAGGCCTTTGTCCATCTCCACCTTCACTCCTTTCTCCTGGTCAGTCTGCGAACGCTGTGTCCGCGCGGTTATCTTGTCAAGGAACGGCCTTTGGCTTCACTGACTTTCCTGCTGCTTTGCTGGTGTCTGTCATTTTTACCAGCTCCCGGATCTTCACTTTCCTTCCCTTTGCTCGCTCTGCCTCTGGTTCACTCCTCCTCTTCTAGCTTCTCGGAGTGGAAGTCGAGAGGTTTTTACTGGAGATGTTCTTCTCTCTAAAGACATTTACGGGCCGAAACCGGTTTGGCTCAGTGGATAGAGCGTCGGCCTGCGGACTGAGGGGTCCCAGGTTCGATTCCGGTCAAGGGCATGTACCTGGGTTGCAGGCGCATCCCCAGTGGGAGATGTGCAGGAGGCAGCTGATCAATGTTTCTCTCTCATCGATGTTTCTGAGTCTCTATCTCTCTCCCTTCCTCTCTGTAAAAAATCAATAAAATATATTTAAAAAAAAAAAAAAAGACATTTACGGGCATAAGCCCCCGTGGGCTGCTCTCGCCGCGTCCTGTGTGGGTGCCTCCCGCTCTGTCTCTGCTCATCTCTGCACGCCTCCCCATCTCCGTCCCCGTGCTTCCTGGGCCCCTGGGTGCTGAGGAGTTTGTTCACTTCCACGTATCTGTGAATTTCCCAAACTTCCTTCTGTTTGTTTATTTATTTATTCTTATTCTAAATATATTTTCATTGATTTCAGAGAGGAAAGGAGAGGGAGAGAGATAGAAACATCCATGATGAGAGAGGATCACTGATCGGCTGCCTCCTGCATGCCCCCTACTGGGGATCAAGCCCGCAACCTGGGCATGTACTCTGACTGGAATCAAACCCGGGACCCTTCAGTCCGCAGGCCGACGCTCTATCCACTGAGCCCAACCATCCAGGGCTGTTTATTATTTTTTACTTTATTTTTATTGTTGACAGATGTCCCCCATTTCCCTCCCCCTTTGCCCGCCTCCACCCAGCCACCCTCTCCCTCACCCTCCCCCCCCAATCTGGCCATCACCACGCTATTGTCTGTGTGTCCAAGGGCTGTGCATATAGGTTCTTCAGGTCATTTTTTTCAAAATATGTTTTCCTTGATTTCAGAGAGAGGAAGGGAGAGAGAGAGAGAGAGAGAGAGAGAGAGAGAGAGAGAGAGAGGGAGAGAGAGAAAAACATCAATGATGAGAAAGAAACGTGGATTGGCTGCCCCCTGCTGGGGATGGAGCCCACAAGCAGGGCATGCGCCCTGACTGGGAGTTGAACCATGTCCTCCTGGTCATGGGTTGATGCTCAGCCACTGGGCCCCACTAGCCGGGCTTCGGGTCATGTTTACAGGGAAAGCTCTCGCTGTCCCAGGCCCCCTCTCGGAGGGTGAGGCAGGCGGTGGCCGGGAGCCGACTTCCTGAGGGAGCTTTGGCTCCGGATGCCAGCCGCTGGATCTGAATCCCGTCTCCACGGCCTGTCGGGACTCAGCCTTAGACTCACTGTGCCACCTGCAATATGGGGGTGCAGGTGCCCAGCCTCGCCAGCTCAGTGTGACGAGCTGTCGGCTGGGAGGAGCGGTCGGTGCTGCGGGAGGGCCTGGCCAGGACCCCAGCCCGGGGCTTATAAAAACGGGGGTGCCCTGCCTGGCCCCAGGGTGTGACCTTGAATAGGGTACTCAGCCTGGCTGGGCTCAGTGTCCGATCTGCGGTGACCCCCACAGAGGGCGGGAGAGGCGGGCACACAGCAGGGGCCTGCGAGCCCCCAAACCCACTGCAGCCGGTGCTGCAGCCTCTCCCTGTCTCCCCGCCCAGGCCAGCTGCGTGCCGTCCAGCGGCTGTGCCACTTCTACAGCTCGGTCAGGCCCCGCAGGGCCCAGTGCGTCGTCTACCACGAGTTCCAGCTCGCGCTGGCCTGCCGGGCGGCCGACAAGGCGCTGGAGGGGCAGCTCCTGGAGACCATCAGCCGGCTCTACCTGTCCCTGGGCACCGAGCGGTGAGGCTCCGCGGGCACCGGGGCGGCCGGGACCAGAGGCTGCGCCAGCCGCCCGGGAACCCTCCTTCCTTAGCGCCCAGGGGAGGAGTCGCCAGCCGCCCGGGTGTCGCTCTGACCGTTGCTTCCGCTTCCAGGGCCTACAGATCGGCGCTGGATTACACCAAGCGCAGCCTGGGCATCTTCATCGACCTCCAGGAGAAGGAGAAGGAGGCCCATGCCTGGCTGCAGGCGGGAAAGATCTACTACCTGCTCCAGCAGAACGAGCTGGTGGACCTGTACATCCAGGTGGGCGGGGTGGACACCTGTGCCTCCAGAGGGCGGAGCGGGCACCTAGGTGGGCAGGGCAGGCACCTGTGCCTCCAGGGGGCGGGGCCGGGCACCTGTACATCCAGGTGGGCAGGGCCGGGCACCTGTGCCTCCAGGAGGTGGGGCAGGCACCTGTACCTCCAAGTGGGCAGGGCAGGCACCTGTGCCTCCAGTGGGGAGCGTGGGTCTACGTACTCACTCACTCACTCACTCATCCCTGAGCCACTGCTGAGCTGTGTGCCAGGTGCCCGTGCTGTCTCCCCACACCCCTGACCCCCACTGCCAGCATCTCCCAGCATCTCAGCTCCCGGGGGCAGAGCCCCCACCAGGCTGGCGCACAGCACGCGCTGAGTCACATGCACACTGTGCCCACGCAGCGGCACATGGAGACCTTGCCCAGCAGCACAGGTGCGTGTGCTTTAAACAGGACGTGATGGGGGCGAACCGGGAGGCTCCTGGTCCTTGCGAGGTTGTTCCTTTCTGAGCACCGGCCGCACCTCCCTGGCCAGGGGCCGAGGCCCCCAGGTGAGGGGCTGCGGCTGAGGGGCTGTGGCAGGGTGGGGGTGCAGAGGAGCGGGAGGGCAGGCTCCTGCCCACCTGGGTCACTGAGGCTGTGTGAGTGGCAGCAAGGGGGGGCCGTGCCCACCAGGAGGGGCGTTCGGGCAGCAGGACGCAGGCGCCAAGGCCCAGAAGTGCACAGATTTCGGGGCTGTGAGCAATTGGGTGCAGCCGGGCTGCAGGCAGGGGCTAGTCCATTATTCACTCAGCGGTATTTGTTGAGCACCTACTGTGCGCCAGGTACTGTGCCAGGCCCCAGGTGCAGCAGAGAAGCCGACAGCCTTAGTCCTCTCGTGGGAGAGGTGGGCAGACGTGTGCCATCAGGGGTGCGAAGGGGACAGAGGGAAAGTAGTGGGGTGAAGGGGCAGGTGTGCGAGCCCCGTGAGGCCAGAGCGGAGAATGCATGGGCCAGGCATGGCATGGATTCAGGGCCGCTCTGACTCTGTGCCCAGCTCCTCAGCAGTCCCTACCTGCGGCTCCGGGCCTTCACTTACCAGCCTCCCCAGGGGACACGGCTGGAATGATCATCCTCCCCCAGTGGGAGACAAGGACCCCAACATGCACAGGACCCATCCCTTCTGGGGTGTGAGAGGGACGAGGCCTAATGCACTCGTTGGGCAGCTCGAGGGCCCCAGGGTGGCCGGGACATGCTGTGAGGTCCCTGCTGGTGGGACGGCCACCTGCCCCGCTGGAGCGCTGTGGGTCTCACAGGCCCACATCCCCGCAGGTGGCCCAGAACGCGGCCCTGTACACGGGGGACCCTAACCTGGGGCTGGAGCTGTTCGAGGCGGCCGGAGACATCTTCTTCAACGGGGCCTGGGAGCGGGAGAAAGCTGTGTCCTTCTACAGGGTGAGGCCGGGCAGGGCAGGGGGCCTCAGTGGGCGTCCCTGGGCGGGCGGAGGTGCAGGCACAGCTGGAGCGGCCTCCCAGGAGGCGGGATCACCCTCTGCATGGTCTGGGATAGTCATGACCCCAACCATGACCCCACCCCAACCTAGAGGGACAGAGAAGGGACGCACTGTCCGAGGGTCATAGGCAGCTCCCAGCTCACAGCACGCATCCCTGTCATCTCCAACAACCCAGAGTGTACCTGTGCCCATTTTACAGATGAGGAAACTGAGGCTCAGAGGGGAACACAGGGGTGTGCCACAGGACACGGCATATCAGTGGGAGGATTGGGCCCAGGGCCCAGGCTGCACGGGCCCCCCAGGGAGGGCGGCTTCTCCCCTCCCGTCTGCCCAGCTCCTGGTGTGCGGTCCAGCCGCGGGTTCAGATGGACGTGGCATTTGCAGAGCCCAGAGGGGTGTTGGGCGCTCCTGGTCAGGCCCTCGGGGCCCAGGAGGGGAGGGCTGAAGTTATGCCGTGTAGACAGATGGGCTGCAGGCCACACCCCAGCTGCTCAGGGCCAGTGGCCTGGGGTGTCAGGGCCTCTGGGAGCTGGCCTTTCTCTCGGGGGACAGAGCTGCGTAAGGACCCGGGGGGCAGTGGGCGGGCAGCTCCCAGGGCGGGGGTGGGGGCACTGAGAAGGGCCCTGGGTGTGGGCAGGCCGAGGCGGGAGGAGGCCTGACCCACTTACCTGCTCGGGCAGGACCGGGCACTGCCCCTGGCCGTGACCACAGGGAAGCAGGAGGCGGAGCTTCGGCTGTGCAACAAGCTGGTGGCGCTGCTGGCGGAGCTGGGCCTGCAGCAGGAGGGCCTGGAGTTCGCCCACATGGCCCTGGCTCTCAGCATCACCCTGGGTGAGCCCCGCACTCCTGGCCCAGGCCTCCTGCCTCGGTCCCTCGCCACCCGCGAGGCCAGCTATCCCAGATGTTCCGGCTCCTCACCGGTCCCTGGCGGTGCCCGCCGCATGCCACCCCTTCCCTGCACTCAGCTAACCCCGCTGTGCTCGGCTCCTGGAACCTCAGGCCCTTTCCAGGCTCTGGTCCCTCGGTGCCGGGCATCCCTGTGTCCAGTCACCTAACTGAGCTGTCCCAGGCCTTAGTCTCCCCCAAGATGGAAGCCCCGAGAGGGCCAGGTGCACAGTGGGTGTGAAACGGGGTTCCCGTGCTGGCCCCACAGCGCCCCCCTGGGGGAGGGACCCGGGCACAGCCTGGTCTGATGACACCCTTGGGATGGGGCGGGGCCCCTGCTGATACCCAGGAGGGTCAGAGGTCATGTCTGAGGTTGCCCGGAGTCCGGGGTCTGCGAGTGCAGCCTGCCTGACCTTTGGGGTCTCCTAGTCAAAATAGCAACCCAGGCACCCCAGGCGGCTACGTCAGGCTCGGAGGGGGGCCTCCAAATCCCCTACTTGGCCACATCCCCAAGGCGGGCTGGGAACAGGCGCCATTGGGCCCACTTCACAGATGGGAAGAGTGAGTCTCCGGATGGGAGGTGACGGGTGGGAGCTCTAAGGCAGCTCTGACCGACCTGGGCAGCCGCCGCCACATGCAGCCTGTCCTCACGCATGGCCCTCCCGGTGTGTCGCCCAGGAGACCGTCTGAATGAGCGCGTGTCCTACCACCGGCTGGCCGCCCTGCACCAGCGGCTGGGCCACGGTGAGCTGGCCGAGCACTTCTACCTCAAGGCGCTCTCACTCTGCAGCTCGCCGCTCGAGTTCGACGAGGAGACGCTGTACTACGTGAAGGTGTACCTGGTGCTGGGCGACATCACCTTCTATGACCTGAAGGTGGGCGCTGGGCGGGGCTGCGGGGCTCGGGGTGCGGGGCTCGGGGTGGGGGCCATTGCCTGCCCAGGTGGGTGGCCACTCAGACCCCCGAGGCCTGGGCCAGGTCCTCAGTCCCAGGGAGTCCAGGCCCTGGAAGCTCCCGGCCCGGCCGTGAGGAGCAGGTGGGGCTCAGCAGATGCCTCAGCCATGAGGTCGGCCACGCCCTTCAGAGCTCAGGGTCAGTGGAGGCTGACGTGTGAACAGATGACAGCGGCCTTTGCTTTGCATAAAGGACCAGATGGAGTACAGTCAGGGGGGCCTCCGGGAGGAAGTGACTGCGAGGCTGAGTCTAGATCAGCCGTGGGCAAACTACGGCCCGCGGGCCGCGCCCTTTTATGTAATGATGTTTACTTTGAATTTATATTAGTTCACACAAACACTCCATCCATGCTTTTGTTCCGGCCTCCGGTCCAGTTTAAGAACCCATTGTGGCCCTCGAGTCAAAAAGTTTGCCCACCCCTGGTCTAGATAGTCAAGCAGGAGCTTGGGGTAGCCACAGAAATGTGGGAGGGAAAAAGGGTCTTTGGGGAACGAAGGAAGGGCTCACCGCTACCCCATGATGCAAGATGCAAACCCAAATCCTGGCCCCTCTTCTGGGAGGCCTGCCAGTCTCTGCAGAGCTCCCCCTGGGCTCCGGGGACCCTTGAGCCCTCATGTCCCTGCAAATGTCCCATCTCCCGGCCAGGACCCCTTCGACGCGGCCGGGTACTACCAGCTGGCGCTGGCGGCGGCCGTGGACTTGGGCAACAAAAAGGCCCAGATGAAGATCTACACGCGCCTGGCCACCATCTACCACAACTTCCTGCTGGACCGCGAGAAGTCCCTCTTCTTCTACCAGAAGGCCCGCACCTTCGCCTCCGAGCTCAACCTCCGCAGGGTCAGCCTGGCCCCGCAGCGGTGCTGGGGACGCGCACCCTGGCTGGCCTCCGGCCACCCACCCTGACCCGCCCCGAGGCCCGTGCTGGCGGAGTGCATCCTGGCGGCGCGTTTTCCAGGGAACAAAGGAGGCGGCCAAGTGGCAATAAATGTTCTGCAGACACCTCCTCAAGTCTGCAGGCCCCTCCCTGTGGCCTCCTGGGAAGGGCCCAGGGCCTGGCCCATCCTGGGGGCCACCACCTGCGGCTGCACCCCATCCTCGGGCCTAAGTGGGTCTTCTGTGAGCCCGGCAGACCCAGGAGGGTCCCCTGCCAGCCACTCACGGTGGCGCGGCCTTGGGCAAGTTCCTCCCCGGCTCCCCTCCCGGAGCCCCACTGTGTGTCCGCACGGTGCTCCGCCTTGAATCTTAAGCCTCCCGTGAGGTCGGACTGCGGTGCTCCCCTTTGACAGCTGAAGAAATAGAGGATCAGAGAGGCTAGGAGCTTTGCCCGCTGCCACACAGCAGATACGGAGGGAGGGCCATGTGGGGTCCGCTTCTGGGTCGCCCACCCCTGCCCTGCCCAGCTGCTCCCCCACAGGCCGCCAGGGCAGGAACCCAGGCATCCCCTTGAAATTCTCTCCCCGACTCACAGGCAGGGAACCGAGGCTCAGAGAGGGGTGCCAGGAGCTTCTCACCGCACGGCTCTATTCCAGCCCCTCTTCTTTCTTGAACTTATTTTGTTAACGAGGTGAAATTCACATAATATAAATGTAACGATTTCAAGTGGCCTGTCAGTGGGTTTTGTCGTTCACAATGCCGTGCAGCCACCGCCTCTGTCTCTCGCCATTCGCCCGAGGAAGCCCGTACCCCTGGGCCCCTCTCCCAGGCCCCTCATTGAACAAAAGGGGAACCCGAGGCCTGGGGAGGGACTCGCCAGGGGCAGAGCCTGAGTCTGGGCATGGCTCTGTGCCCACGACGGTGGCAGAGCGGGAGGCCCCAGGGCAGGAGGGAAGAGCCACCACACTTCCTTCCTCTGCTCCTGGAGCCCGGGACCTGCCCCCAGGCCTCTCCCACCAGGGGGCAGCAGAGAGCTTTCCAGAACCCAGGCCAGGGTGAGGACACCGGGCCCAGCAGAGCTGTTGACAAACCTTCTAGGCTTGACCTCAATCTGCCTTCTCGGGGCTGGTTTGAAAGCGGGGAGGAGGCCGCACAGTAATTGAAACCAGGAAGCCCTGGGCAGCGCCCGTCACAGTTGCACGGGACTCTGAGTCCGGCCGCCAGGCAGCACCAGGCCGGGCCTGCAGCCACTGGGAGCACTGGAGTGGGACCCAGGCCGTCCACAAACAGCCTGCCTTGGACCACGGGGCCTCAGAAGTCGGCTCCCCCACCCCCCGTCCTTCCACAGACTTTCGTCCCCCTGCCACGGGGGCGCCGGCCGACAGGGACCCCTGGCTCTCGGCAGCAGACCTGGAGGTGCAGAGGGAGGCTCGGCCGTGCTCCCCCTGGGCTCAGACTCAAGCCCCCACCTCCAGGCTGTGGGGTTTGTGGGAAGAGCTTATTTCTCTGAGTCCCAGCTGGTTACGACACGAGCGGATAAACCCTGTACCGGGGTGAAGCGAGGTTTGAGCAGCCGGCCCAGCTGGGCTCCGGGCGGCCTGCGACCTGTTTCCTATTAACGAAGCAGTTACTCTAGGACGAGCGCCAGCACCACGGGCTCCAGACACCGAACCAAAGTGCCAGTCACTGACCAAGCACTTCCCCACTTAGACCCTCAGTCTCTTCTTCACCTGCAACCAGAGACAACCACTCCTCCAGGTTCCGAGGATGAAGAGACTGGTGTGCCGGGCGCCGAGTGGGTGTGCGGAACGGGGCCGCCGGCCTCGCCCCTTCCGAGCCCAGAGCCACGGGCAGCAGCCCCGAGGCCCTTCCTTCAGCAGAGCGGGCATGAGATGGGCATGTGCCTGGCTCAGGGTAGGCCTTCAGCCCGCTGCACTGGTGGGCACACAGCCCGGAGCCCCACTGGCCTGGCTGTAAAAGGAGGCGCCATGGCTCAGCGGGTTCTGTTCAGTCTCCTTCCCACACGGGCTCCCTGCGCACCTGCTGTGCACAAACCCCATTAACGCCCGCAGGCCGGCAGCAGGACTGGGCCGCGGGCAGAGCCCCTGGGGCTGGGATGAAAGCACACTCATTGCTGGGGTCCCTGGAGGCTCCCACCCACCTCCCCCACAGGAGGGAAGCGCCCGCCCCACCACAGCCCCACCCCCTGACTGCCAGGGGCTGGAGGCGCACTCAGCGTGGCCGTCTCCCCCTCGGCTCTGGCTTCCCCTGAGGAGCAGAGGCTGAGCCAGCCCAGGTGGGCCTCGGGTTTGGATAAGGAAACCATAGCGCAGAGAGGGACTGTGACTCTCCCAAGGGTGCACAGCACCTATGATCATTGTCGCCATGGAGACTCTCAGCCCGGTCACCTCCAACGATGGTGTGAGTGACAGGAGGGGGTGCCTGGGGAAGCTGAGCTCTCTCCCGGGCAGGCTTCTCCGAGATGGAGGTGGGAGAACCTCCGGAAGGAGTGAGCTCCCCATCAGCAGAGGGGTTCCAGCAGCCCACAGAGCACCTCCCGCGTGAACAGAGGTGTCTAGGTGACCCCGAGAGTGTGCTGGGCGCACTGGGTACCCCTCGGGCTCAGCTGCGTTGGAGGGAGCTGGGGAACCGGCGGCTGCTTTCCTGCCTGGGCAGGGGGCTGTCGCCCACGGGCTGTGCAGGGGGTGACACCTGCCTACCGCAGGGTGGGGTCTGTGCAAGGCCAGGCTGAGCCTCTCTGACGGGGCGACCTAGAGCCCCTGCAGGGGGCACCCTTCCTGTGCCCGTGGCCTGCCCTCCGTGTGCCTCGGTTTCCTCATCTGTGAAAGGGGGCGATGGTCCTGCAGACTGAAGATGCCCACCTGGCACCCCCAGGGTCGCTACACCACCCAGGTGGAAGGCAGAGCTCTGACACGGCTCTTCAGCCCTGGCTGGTGGCTCAGTGGTCAGAGCGCTGGCCCTGTCCGCCCGCTGCTGCACTCACCCGGCCCTCACGGCCCAGCCAGCACCCAAACCAGGATTTCACAACCCCTGGCTCAGGGCCCAGGCTGCAGCATCCTGGGGAGAAGGAACGCAAGGCCTGGGGTGCCTCCGGGAAACAGGGGCGTCCCTCCCGGAAGACCGGTGGGCTCGCTGGCAGGGTGAGGGAAGCCCCTGGGGACCTGAGTGGGGGCGTGAGGCTGAGGAGGGCAGGGCTGGGTTTCC
This sequence comes from Myotis vivesi, assembly GCA_035771395.1. Classification (NCBI taxonomy): domain Eukaryota; kingdom Metazoa; phylum Chordata; class Mammalia; order Chiroptera; family Vespertilionidae; genus Myotis; species Myotis vivesi. The sequence goes on from JAWPEG010064502.1 coordinate 231,336,454, forward strand.
AGAGAAAGGGAGGGAGGGAGACGCATATCTCAGGCACAGGCGCAGGCCCTGCCCCGGACGAGGGAGGCAGAGGTGGCCGTTGCCTCACCCGGCAGGTCACTCCTCTACGCACGGGCACCCCACCTGCCCCGGGGGCTGTCCTATGGCATCCCCCCCGGACCTGGACCCCCTGGGCTGGCAGGGAGGCCCCGGGGGGTGGTGGCCCCCGTGCATCTGGCCTCGGTCCAGCGGGAGCAGCCACGCCTGTTCCCAGCTCAGGCGGGTCCGCAGCGAGTGTGAGGTTGGCCGGCCCTGACCTAGTCCCCACCACCCAGTCTGCTTCCCAGGACACACCCGGGCCCGGCCCAGGACAGGGGCCCAGGAAGAGGGTCGCACCTCTCACCTCTGCCAGGCCTCTGTGCAGGACCAGCAGGCTGGGAGGAGGCCCGAGGGCTGGGGGCCCTTTCCCCCTCGCCCCAACTCCAGCCAACACCTGGGCAGACACACCCCGCCCCCCGCCAGCTCAGGAGTCGGGAAAAGCCCCACGTCTCCCGCCTGTATGAGGAATACTCTCGGCTAGAGGACAGCGCCTCAGCCTAAGGGCTTCCCGCCCTGTTACCAGGGGCCTGAGAAGAGGTCAGCGGAAGGTCAAGGACAAGGCCAGTGCTTCCACCACTTCCAGTCAAGGTCACATTGGAGATCAGGTGGCCGAACTCAGCAGACACGGGAAGAAGGAACAGACGGAGGGGAGGATCGTTGGAGAAACAAATGGACGCCGTTTGCATAGGAAACGCGAGAGGCTGGCGCCTGCAGGGGGACAAGTGGTCAAGTTCGCTGGGAGGGTGAGCGCAGTCCATCCGCCCCCAGACCTGCCGGAGGAGTCAAATGCTTTACCGCTCGGGCAGTTTACCATTGCACCAGGAACGCGTGCCCCCTTCCGCAATGGCCTAGCCCCAAGCCCCACACTGACCGTGTCCGTGGGCGGGAACTCACCGAGGCAGAGAGAGAATGGGGCTTCTGGTAAGCCTCATCCCAGGATATTTTCCCATGGGATTTTGGAGAGAGTGAGAGAGAAGGGTAGAGACAGAGACAAGCATTGATGTGAGAGAGACACACCGATGGGCTGTCTCCCGCATGCGCCCCGACGAGGGCCAGGGAGCAAGCCTGCAACCGACGTATGTGCCCTTGACCAGAGTCGAGCCTGTGACTGGAGTCGAACCCGGGACCCTTCGGTCCGCAGGCCGACGCTCTACCCATTGAGCCAAACCAGCTGGGGTGAGATGTCGGCTTTCTTCAAGCTGACCCGGGGCTTCTGCAATTCCCAGGAAACCCCACAGGGTTTGTGCAAAACTGCAAAGGGGCCTCAGTGGAGGTGGCAGAATGGTAGGGCCTGCGATCCTGGAAGGGAGAGGGCAGTGAGCAGGGCGGCCCTGGCTGGTGCAGGTTTATTCCAGAACTAGTGCGTGGCTCCAGGGACAGGCATGGCCTGGGAGACCACAGGCAGCCTCGCGCTGGGTGTGGCCCCTTCGTCACCCGTGGGGGCGCTCCGGGGCCCTGTGACATGGCATCCCTGCCTCGCTATGTCCTCAAAGCCCCAGTGCTCTCAGATGAAAAACAAAGTACGGCCTGGCCGGCGTGGCTCAGGGGTCGGTTGAGCGTCGACTTATGAACCAGGAGGTCATGGTTCGATTCCCGGTCAGGGCACATGTGTGGGTTGCAGGTTCCATCCCCAGTGTGGGGCGTGCAGGAGGTAGCTGATCCATGATTCTCATCAGTGATGTTCCTCGCTCTCCCTCTCCCTTTCTCCCTGAAATTAATAAAAATATATATTTTTAAAAAACACAAAACAGAAAACTAAAGTGTGGAAGGCAGAAACAATGTGTAACTCCAACAACAAAAAGTGAGAGTGTTTTTACGAGGGGCGGGAAGAATGTCTCCAACAAGACACAGATACCGCACGCGGGAAGGTAAGGGCGAAGATTGCATCTTGTTGGCCCTCGCTGGTGTGGCTCAGCGGATAGAGCATCAGCCTGCGGACCAAAGGGTCCCGAGTTCGATTCCGGTCAAGGGCACGTACCTCGGTTGCAGGTTTCTCGGTTGCAGGCTCCTCCCCAGCCCGGGGCCTTGGTTGGGGCTCCTGCAGGAGGCAACCAATCGATGTGTTTCTCTCACGTTGCTATTTCTCTCTGTCTTTCCCTCTCTCATCCACTCTCTCTAAAAAGCAATGGAGAAATGTCCTCGGGTGAGGATTAAATAAATAAAGATCACAGTGCATGAGAGATGCCAGGGCAAAGAGGACGTGCCCAGGAGATCTGGGCCACACACGTATCCAAGCAGCCACAGCAATGTGTCGGGGGCAGGGCGAGGCTCCCGGGCGGGGGGACCGGGACGGGGACCCCGCATCCCTGGGACACCGGGCAGGTGTCACCCGTGAGGCCGGGGAAGGGCTTGGAGCCCACATGGAGGAAGATTTGGAGGATTTCCGCACTGAACACAGCGTCCTTGTCTCAGAAACCCCCTGGGCTCCTCTTTCCTGGACCTTTGTTTTATTATTATTATTTTTAAATATATTTTATTGATTTTTTACAGAGAGGAAGGGAGAGGGATAGAGAGCTAGAAACATCGATGAGAGAGAAACATCGATCAGCTGCCTCCTGCACACTCCCCACTGGGGATGTGCCCACAACCCAGGTACATGCCCTTGACCGGAATCGAACTTGGGACCCTTCAGTCCGCAGGCCGACGCTCTATCCACTGAGCCAGACCGGCCAGGGCTTATTTTATTATTATTTATTTATTTTTGCCCTGCGTTATGGTTGTGTATATCCCCACCGAAGATGGGCCAGGCGCGATCGGTTGGACTTCCTGCCGTGGAGGACTCGGCCAGGCTGCGTGGCTGACCATGTGTTTGAATTCCGGCTCTGGGCCACAGCGCACACGCTGGGTGGGCAGTGGGGCTGCACATTTTCAGGATGAAGCCTGGCTGAGGCCCAAGGAGGGGACCTGGACTGGGGGGCAGCCAGCGGCCCCCACATTCCCCAGGCTGTGAGCCCCTGATGCCCTGCGGGTGGTGGGTGGGGGGCGGCTCCCCGGCAGGAGGAGGCTGGGCCTGGAGCCTGCGCCTTATCCAACGGGGCTGCTGTGTGTCACGGCGCCTCCTCGTCACCTGGGTGTGTTTTGACGTTTTGCTTATCTGGCCGATGGTTTATGGATGTGGCTGCTGCTCACGGCCCTCGGCCTGCAGCTGGGGAGCAGCGGGCCCTGTGACTCGGAGTCAGAAAGCAAGTGGCAGGTGCTCCTGGCCTGTTGGCCGAGCTGAACTCCAGGAGGCCGGGCGGCCTGAGGACAGCAGTGGCCCCGGGGGTGGGATGGCTCTGGGCTTGGGCTGCCCTGCCCACCGTCCCCGGGGACCCTTCCCTCGATGATCACCTCTCTCAAGTGCCTGGAGCGCCTTCTGTTTTCTTGGCAGGATTTTCTTTTTTTAAAAATAAATTGTCTGGCAATGACCTAGGGCAGTGGTCAGCAAACTGCGGCTCGCGAGCCACATGTGGCTCTTTGGCCCCTTGAGTGTGGCTCTTCCACAAAATACCACGTGCGGGCGTGCACGTACAGCGCGATTGAAACTTCGTGGCCCATGTGCAGAAGTCGGCATTTTGTGGAAGAGCCACACTCAAGGGGCCAAAGAGCTGCCGCAGTTTGCCGACCACTGACCTAGGGAATGTCTTTTCTTTTTTCTTCTTTTTAAATATATTTTTATTGACTTCAGAGAGGAAGGGAGAGGGAGAGAGAGAGAGAAACTTCAATGATGAGAGATTCATTGATCGGTGGCCTCCTGCATGCTCCCTACTGGGGGGATCAAGCCGGAAACCCAGGCCTGTGCCCTGACCGGGAACCGAGCCATGACCGCCTGGTTGACACTCAACCACTGAGCCACGCCGGCCGGGGTTGGCAGGATTTTTGTTAAAAAAACTTTTTATTTAGAAATAACTATGGATTTATAAGCAGTTGCAAAGACAGTACAGGGGGTCCTGTGCACGCGTCACCCACTTTCCCACTACGGCTTCGTATTAACACCTGCAAACATTCCGTGCGAGAGGTCCCGTGCCGCGTGTCCTGCATGTAGATTCACGCGGCCACCAGTGCCGTCAAGACCCCGACTGCCCCAACCTCAACCTCTCCAGGTCGCAGCCACCCCGGTGTCCACACCACAGCCCCCCCCCCCCCCCCCCCCCCGCAGCCTGTCTGTCTGCGATGCCATGGTCCGGAATGGCTCCTGAAGTGGGTGGTACAGCCCGAGACATTGTGAGAGCGACGTCTTCATCAGGATGGTGGCTTGGAGACCCACGCAGGGGGCGGCGTCTGGCACGGGGCCTCCGCGCACGGGTCTCTCCCTGGGATGGCGCCAGGGCTGTCCTGTGCGGATGCCTGGGGGGCAGGGGCTGCCAAATTGTCCAGAGTGGCCACGCCCGTCACACGTCTCGACAGCATTTAGCCCAATGCACAGGCCGAGAAGGAAATCCCCAAATGACCGTCGTCTTTGGTGGCAGAGCAAGCACATTCCTGGTCCTAATGTGTGCGTTTCTGTATCTTCTCCAGCTTACGAAGTAGACATGTATGTTTATGTGTGTTTTGCAATAAGAAAAAGTACTTTCTGTGAAAGTTATTTGATAAAATGAGAAAATTCTTATGAAATGATGTTTTTTAAAATGAAGATACTATCAGTCCAGTCTTAACTACATAATACACACAGTCACACACACTCACACTCACTCAAACACACTCACACTCACATACACACTCAGGCTCATGCATACACACTCACATTCACTCACATGCACTCACACACATATGCACTCACATTCACTCACACATACACACTCACATTCACTCACACATACACACTCACATTCACACACATACATACATATATTCACTCTCACACACACACACTCACAGTCATACACACTCACATCCACACACATACACACACGCGCTCACACACACACATGCTCTCACACATGCACACATACTCTCACTCAAACGTTCACACACATGCGCTCACACACACGCGCTCACACACACACACTCTCACACATACACACTCACATTCACATACTCTCACACACACGCGCTCACACACACACTCTCACACATACACACTCACATTCACATACTCTCACACACACGCGCTCATACACACACTCTCACACATACACACTCACATTCACATACTCTCACACACACGCGCTCACACACATTCACATTCACATACTCTCACTCACACGCTCACACACATACACTCTCACACATACACACTGACATTCACATACTCTCACTCACACGTTCACACACACGCGCTCACACACATACACACTGACATTCACATACTCTCACTCACACGCGCTTACACACCACATCACATACTCTCACACACACTCACACACACGCGCTCACATATACACACTCACATTCACATACTCTCACACACACGTGCTCACACACATACACACTGACATTCACATACTCTCACTCACACGCGCTCACACACACGCGCTCACACATACACACTGACATTCACATACTCTCACACGCACTCACACACACGCGCTCACACATACACACTCACATACTCTCACACGCACGCGCTCACACACATACACACTCACATTCACATACTCTCACACGCACGCGCTCACACACATACACACTCACATTCTCATACTCTCACACGCGCTCACACATACACACTCACATTCACATACTCTCACACGCTCACACACATACACTCTCACATTCACACACATGCACACTCACACGCTCTCACACACACACTCACACTCACATACTCTCACGCACTCTCACAGTTTTGGACACACAGCAATTACTCACACACTCACACACTGAGACTCAGACAGAAGCCCAGACGTCAGCGAGGACCCTCCCTGCCTGGGACGGGGTCGGTAGTCACTTCCTGTGGCTGCCGAAACAGATGACGACACACTTGGTGACTTAAAACAACAGAAATGTGTGCGCTCAGCGTCCCCGAGGCCAGAAGGCTGAGCTCAAGTCTGCAGGCCGCCCCTCTGGGGGCTCCCGGGAGGGTCCACCCTCCCCGGCTCCCGGGGTCCCCCAGCGCTGGGCTGGTGGCCGCCTCGCCCAGCCCCTGCCTCGGTCCTCACGTGAGCTCCTCCCTGTCCTCTGTGTCCTGAGGGCCAGAGCCCCCCAGGGGCCCAGGATGGTCGCACGTCGGGGCCCTGACTACCTCACATCCATCTGCGGAGACCCTTGCCCCGGGAGGCCCACGCACAGGCCTCTGGGCATTAGGGTGTGGACAGGCCATGTTCGGGGCCACCACGTACCTACTATGGGGGGGGGGCTTCTTTAAATATGTTTTTTAAATTGACTTCAGAGAGGGAGGAAGGCAGAGGGATAGAGGGAAACATCTGTCAGTTGCCTCCCGCACACAACCTACCTGGGGATGGAGCCCGCAACCTGGGCATGTACCCTGATCAGGAATCGAACCCTGACCTCCTGGTTCATAGGTTGATGCTCAACCACTGAGCCACCCCGGCCGGGCATGGAGAGACTGTGTAAAAGTTTTCTGCATCCTCTGCTGCTTTCTCAGAGATATTTGGCAAATAGACACAATCTGTACTGATAGTCATGCTACTCATGAACAAGTTGTATAAAATTAGAGTTATTTTCCCAACTTGAGAGCCAGACACAGACAGGGTGAGACGGCGCTGACAAGGAGGGTGACAGAGGTCCCAGTCCCAGCCCTGGGCAGCCGTGTCGGCGTGTCAGGGCGACGTGACCACGGGCGTGTCCTGAGCCGCTGGGGCCCTGTGGCTCTGGGAGGACGGGGCGGGGACAGGTGATGCCTGACCTTGGGGAGCAGTGGACAGAGCATCACCGCTGTTACCTGAGCACCTGCGGGCAGCACTGTGTCGCCTGCCCCGTGGTCACTCGGGTCCCCTGGGTGAGGTAGGCATCACCCCACTTTACAGGCGAGGGCACGTGCCTCACACCGGACCCTCTCCTCGTGCTCACGGCCACCCAGGCAGAGCTGTGACCCAGCTGGGCAGGCGGCCTAGGACACTGGGAGTGCAGACTTTGCTGAGTGCAGGCAGAGGCCTGCTCCTTGGCCTGTCCTGGGTGCATGCAGTGGTGCTCAATCAATGTGCATATGTGTCCAATGTGTTCCTGTGTGACCAGTGTCCACCTGAGGAGGAGGGCCTTCAGGGCCGTGACTGCAGGAGGCGGGAGGGCCCTGAGGCAAGGGGAGGAGGTGCCTGTGCTGCCCACTGGCCTGCAGTTTGGGCACCTCCTGCCTGCCTGCCTCAGTTTCCCCACCTGTGCAACAGAGGCAGAGGGTCTCCCAGCCACTGCCACGCCCTGCTCCTCGGGGTGAACAGGAGAGCAAGTTGTCGCCCCAGGACCCCGGCCTTCAGGGAACTGCGGCCAGTGCCAGCCTCAGGCCCCAGGCCCGCCCCTCCCCGCTCCCCCCGCCCCCTCGCCCCCCGCACCCCCNTCCTCCCCCCTCCCCCCGCCCCCTCGCCCCCCGCACCCCCCCCCTCCCCCGCTCCACTTCCTCCCGGAGAGAATCCCAGACCGCAAGTCTGGGAAGAGCTTTCATCTTGGCCTGGGAACGGGCTCGAGGACCAGGGCGTCCGGGGTGAGGCAGTGACAGCAGTTAGAGACGGACACACACCAGGCAGCGAAACACCCCACACATGTCCACGTACACGTCACACAAACGCACATGTGTGCACACACCACATGCAACGCGCACACACCACATGCAATACACACATGTGCACACCCCATGCACACGACACACACACACACAGCTCTGAAATCACTATGAAAAGCTACACCCTCGGACGTGCTCCTGGCCGGAAGGGTGATCCATATGAATAGCCCTGGCCCCGCCCCCCACCCCCGCCACTGGGGCAGACGGGAGAGCTCCCTCCAGGTTTTGGTAGAAGTGGGGGGGGGGCATGTCTTTCCAACCATCAAACAGGCACCCACGGCCTCTCGGCTGTCACCTCTTTTCCGCTGGAGGAGGTTCGGTGGCCCTTTCACGTGCAGACGGCGTCCTAGTGCCACAGCAACGCACATGCTCCCTCCAGCACCCGCTGCGTGGCTGCAAAGCGTCGGGGTCAGCGTCCCCAGAGCCCTGCGGACGCCCCTGCAGCAGATGAGAAGCCGTCAGTGAAAACCCTTCCTTCCTTCCTCTGGGTGGATCCCGGGGGCCTCGGAGCAGCCTGCTGGGGCCTGTCCCCGATGGTCACCCTCCAGCCCCCACTCCGTGGCCCACAGGGGCACTCCTGGCCCCTGTGGGGAGGGGGGTCTTGAAACCGCCCTTGGTTTTGTACAAGTGACCGCACGACTCCCCCCAAAGTCCCGTGTGGCCACTGGACCACCTGCCTGTATGTGAGTGACTGTCCCTCTGGCCACACCCCGGAGAGAGCAGGCGGGGCAGAGGCCAGGAGGGAGCTTGGGCCTGGGAAGCAGCGAACAGGGAGCTGGGGGAGCCCCCGGAAACAAAGGGGAGAGGCCTGGGCTGCACCCTGGGCGGCCACGAGCCCAGTCCATACACGGGAGGGCCAGGCAGCAGCCTGCGGGGCCACTGGGAGAAGTGGGGGTGCGGGAGAGCATGCCTCGGGGGTGAGGTCACTGGGTGGCTGTGGCCAGAGCAGCAGGGAACTGCTGTGTCTGCACAAAGCCGCCTGCAAGGCCGGGTGATGGGAGGCGGGGGCGGGGGGTCCTGGCACAGGGAGCCGCGGTGGCCGCTTCTGTCTGTCATGCAGGAAAATTACAGGGGTCGGGGCCGCGGCCGCGGCTGGACGGGAACCCGGGGGCTCATTCACTCCCACTCCGCTCTGTCATTCGGGCGGTTTCCACCCCACACCCCCCGGGAGCACTGAAGGTTAGAGGGGCTCCGGTCTGCAGCTCAGAGTGCCACCGAAGGGCCAAGCCCGGTGTGGCCACTCTGGGGACAAAGCCCTGGTGGGGTCCTGTCTGCTCTCAGCTCTGGCCTCACCCTCCGCCCACACAGTGGCTGAGCCACCCTGGAAGGCAGAGCCCACTCCCCACCTTCAGGCCTGGGATCAAATGCAAGTGGCTCCCCAACCCAGCGCCTGCGGCCCGGGCCACCCTCCACCCCCACTGTGGCCAGGCAGCCCCCTGAGGCCTGGGGATGGTCCTCGGTCACACCATATGCTCCCTCCCAGAGCGCCAGGCTTGGCCACGCCCAGGCTCCCCTTCCCTGGCAGGTGCCACCCAGGGTGCCCCGTGGCCTCCCCAGTCCCAGGCTCAGGGCTCCAGGCACAGGCAGTGCCCAGGGAGGGGCTTCCTGGGCAGAGGGAGTGAGTCAGAGCCAAGTTCAAGTCCCAGCTGCGTGGTCCTGGGAGAGTCCCTGCATCTCCCCTGGTCTCAGGTCCTCGCCTGTCGAATGGGGACCTTGTCCTGTGGGCTTGAAGGAGATAGTGCCCAGCACACAGCAGGCGCTCTGTAAACAGTAGGTCATAACCCCTATCACGCCCAGCTGACTGGGTGAGTCTGTTCATCGTCAGGGGCTGGGAACCACAGGAAACCCAAATCGAGCCGATTCAACATTTCGGAGGGTTCGCTGGGTCCGTCAACTGAGAGCTGAGAAGTAACAGCTTCAGGAGCAGCAGGATCCAGGCTCGAGACCAGCTGCTCTCTCTCCTCTCAGTGCCACTCCAGGTGCCTCCGGTTCACCAGACGCCCTCAGGTCACCCCTCAGGCCATCGGAGGGCTGCCAGTCACCGCTTTTCCTCTTCCCACATGGGGGGGGGGGGCTGTCCCTCTGGACAGAAGGAAACAGCTCCAGCCAAGGTCTCCTGTGGAACGGGCGCTCATTGGTTAACGGGCTCACCCCTAAACCAATCACCAGGGGAGGGGCGGGATATGCAGATGGGCTTGGCCAATCAGGGTTTACCCTGGACTGCTGTGGTTTCAGTCCCACCTGAGTTTCATGATCAGGAGAGGAAAGGGCCCCTGTTGGCCGGGAGGGTGGGGAGCCGTCCTGGGAAGGCCTGGGGGTCTGCCTCTGGGTGGGCGCTGGGGATCTGCCTCCGGGTGGGCACGGGGGGGCCTGCCCCGGCTCCAGGCTGAGTGGAGACACCTGGGTGAGAGCTGCCAGCAGACAGAGGTTCAAGGGACAGAGCCGGGAGGCCTCCCTGGTGAGTGTGGGAGGGGCTCCCCCCTGAAGACACTTGGGGGTCCCATTGCCTCTGTGGGCTCCTTCTGGCCGGAACATCTCATCTTCGTGTTCCCACCCCACACCACCCCACCAACCAGGCCGGCTGTGTGACCTTGGGCACCTCACTCCCCTCTCTGAGCCTCGGCGTTCTTCCCTGGAGGGTGGGGATGGTAGGCTCCTCCACTGGAGCGCGGGGGTCACACCGCAGCTGGGCACAGGCACGGGGTGCCCAGGGAACTGCAGGTATCGGGGCGCTGGAGGGGGTGGGCCTAGGCCCTAGGGTGTCCCATTAACGGAGTTATAGCTTCGAGGGGAGCCCGGGAGGGCTGAGGCGGCCTCCTCGCCCTCAGTCCTGAAGGGCTTCCTCCCTGGCTCACCTTCAGCCCAGCTGGCCCCTGGGGCCCTGGGACTCAGCTCAGGGTTCGCCCTGCAGACCCCGCCCATCGCTCCTGCCAAGCCCGCCCATTCCCAGCAGCCTGGGTGGCCAGAGGACTATGTAGAGGACTGAGAGGGGCCTCAGGTTGCGAGACCAGTGGCTCCCGGAGGGTGGTCGGGCGGTCGGGTGGTTGGGTGGTCGGGCAGTCAGAGATTGCTTAGCTCGGGGGGACAGTGGCCCAGTCAGTGGGTGGGTGGGGCTGGCTGCCTGGCGGGGGAGGAGAGGGCGCCCCCTCCCAGAGCAGAGAGCGGCTGGTCCAGGAGAGGGTTCCCATCCAGCTCCTGGGGGGAGGGAGGTGATTTCCAAGAAGGGCTTGAGCTGCAGCCACTCAGAGCTAAGGGCTGTCTTCTTATGAGAAGGAAAAAGGCCCGCCCTGCTCAGCCCGCCGCGGGCCCGGTTCAGCCCCAGCCCCTCCGCGCCCAGGCTCCCATCGGCCCCCTCTCCTTGCCAGCGCCGCAGCGTTTTGTGTGTGAGGCCCGAGTGCCGCCGCCTGGGCTCCAGTCCCGGCTCTGCCTCGCCTGCTGTGTGAGCCTCTCTGTGCCTGGCTTCTTCTCTGGGCAACATATGGATAGTGCTGCCTCCTCAGAGGGTGTGGTCACAATTAGACTCCTATGGTGTTTGCCTGATACCTACTAGAGACTCAGTCACTGTGACCACCCCTTCCTGGCCTCAGTTTCCCCTTCCATAAAATGGGCGTGGAGCAGAAGGATGGTGCTGGAGAAAGGCATGAACTCTGGGTCGGATAAGCTGTCCTCCAGTCCTGGGTCCGCTATCCATCAGCTCAGGGGCCTGGAAGCGTTGCTTAAACCCCCTGGTCCAGCGTCTGTGCCCTGAGGTGGCAGAGCCCCAGCCCTGGGTGCTCTCAGCAGATCCTAAGGAAACGCCAGGGCGGGGCCCAGCAGGGTGCCTCCCCTCCTCCAGGCTCTGTGCCCCCACTGCGTGGTCCCTGCCCCTCAGAGTTCTCCACGCTCTCTGGGCCCTCACCTCCAAACTCTCTTTCCGTGGCTTCGAGCAACACACCTATGGTCTCACGGTTTCGCGGGCCAAGGCCAGCCGTGTCCACCGGCCTGGCGCAGGGGCTCAGGTGGGCGGCTTTGGCAGAATTCCCTTCCTTTGGGTTGTAGGCCTGAGGCCCTGCTTTCCTGCCGGCTGCGGGGTAAGGGGTGGGGGGGTTGGCGGGGAGGGAGCGCCCAGCTCCCAGCAGTCACCCCCAGGGACTTGCCTCATGGCCCCTCCATGGCCCCGTGCACTTGCAAGCTCTCTATACCCTGAGCCTCAGACTTCAGGAAGGGACAGCCCTGTGCTGTGGCCTGGCCTGTCACTCCTCCTCTCTGTGCCTGGGGCCTCACTCCAAAATGGGGGTCCTGATAGCACCCACTTCCCAGGGGTCCTGGGAGCTGCTGCTGCATTGCCTCGCCTCTCCTGCAGCCCAGGGCCCAGGGCCAGGCGGGGTCAGCGTGGTGAGGGCCAAGGGGAGGGCTGCAGACGGCGTCCCACGTCACCCCTCCCACCCCAACCCCGAGCAGGGCCCACCCTCTGAGTCACCCCTCTTGTCAGATGCTGCTTCTCGCAGACCAAGGTGTGGCTGGGGATGGCCGTCCAGGCCCCCAAAGTGAGGTAAGCTATGGCCTCATCCAGCGCGAGCGCCGGGCCTACACCAGGGGCAGGTCACAGGGCAGAGCCGGCCCAGAGTTTGGGGAGCGCGACCTGAGGACCAGGGTGCAGCCCTGCTGTCCAGCTCCACGCAGAGGTGGGGTCGCCTCTTCTAGAACTTTCTCGCCCTGGGGTGCTGTGTGCCACGAGCCGCGTGGGCTGACCGAGCCCTTGTGGGAGGCTGATGGAGCTCTGCCTGTGCTAATGTGTTTTTTTGGGGGGGGGGGTGCTGGCACGGGGAAGGCAGGCTCATGAGTGAGAGAGGCCGCTCCTCACCCGCTTCAGTGTCATGGGCGCCTGATGCACTTCCAGGTCATTCCTCACCGCGGGCTCACAGAGCCCCTGCAGGTCCCTGGGCTGTCTCTCCCCATCCCCCCGAGGCATGTCCCCAGGGAGCCCCCGGACTCGGGGAGGAGGGTGCGTCTCTCTCTGGCTCCCTGGCGACCCTCTCCCTCTCCACGGGGAGCCCCAGGCTGCTTCGGAGCCATGGCTTGTTCTCATCCCCTGGGCCCCCTGCTTCCCTGGCCACCAGGAGCCTCAGAGGGGAACGTGTGGGCAGCACTACAGGCGGCCTCTCCCTCACCTCGGCTTCCCATCCTGCTCCTACCACTTGCCTCTCTTTCCTCCTTTGTATCTTGTTTGCGAAGAGCCTGGCAGGGTATGCGGGGACAATGGATTGGACATAAACAAGGCAGTGATCCCCTGTAGGCCTGGAGCGGCCCCCAGCATCTGCGGGAGAAGGACCCACATTCCCTGTGTGTCCCGGTCCCAACCGAGCGGAGGAGCCCTGCCTTCCTTGACGCATCTCCTGGGCGCACGCCAGGCTCCAAGGACCCTCACCCGCGGGAAGCGGGGGCTCTGGGCGAGACGCATGTCCAGGGAAAGGGGGTCCGGGCAGGAGGGGGAGCCCCTGAGGGTGTCCTGGTTTGCTGACCGGAGGCAGGAAGGAAGAGGAGCAGCAGGGGGCGCTGCTCCCTCTGTGTCCCCACAGCTGCCTGAATCTGGAACCTGATTCCCTTTAAGCGCACAGAGCACCCGGGGCCTTGGCCAGCCCCGCTCTGCAGCCTCTCGGGGCCCAGCCTCCATGTCCAGGAGAACCAAGGCGACTCCAGGGGCCTGTAGGGAAGGCAGCTACTGTGTGTCCTTTCTCTCGGGGCCTCAGTTTCCCCGTCTGCACAAGAAACAAATACCCCCTTTGCAAGGCAGTAGGGAAGGTCAAATCGGGGGACCGTGGGGAGGCAGTGTGGCCTGGAGGGAAGAGCTGGGACTGGATGGGCAGGAAGGCCCGGGTCTGAGCCCCAGCCTGCCCCCTGCAGGCCTTCACCTTCAGAGCCTTCTTCTAAGGATCATAACGCCCACCACCCAGGGGCTGTGAATATGGAGTCAAATAACACTTTGCATCGAGCAGTCTCGGGCGGGGAGCAGCGTGCTGTCACCTTAAACCGCAGAGGGGTGCAAGCTCGCTCTCAGCAAGGCCGGCATGGCCTCTCTGAGACTCAGCTTCCCCATCTAGGGGAGACAGGCTTAGAGGAAATGTGAGCTCCTGACCCTTCCCAGGTCTCCTCTTTTCTTTGCGCTGAAAGGGGCGGGGCAGGTCCGAAAAGCATTGCCCTGAGCGACAGGCGTCTTGCCACACCCTGTACTTCCCAAGGGGCCGCTCTGGGTCATGAGCCCTCTGGGACATCCTGGACCTGCGGGCCAGTCCCTCTGCTCTACAGTCCCGGGTCCGCAAGCCCGTCCTCTCCTGACGGACGCCCAGCCCCTGGTCCGCACGCCCTCCTGTTCGCACGCCCTTCCTCTCCCCTGACGGACGCCCAGCTCCTGGTCCGCACGCCCGTCCTCTCGCTGAATGAATGAGTGCTCACTCTGATTTCCTTTTGCGTCTGGAGCCTTGGAGCAGGTGGTGAGCAGGTAGTGGCCGACTCTGGTTTGTCCTCTACCAGCTCCCAGGCCCCTCACCACATATCCAAACGCCACTCACCTTCAAAAGGGGTTCCTGCCCTTTCCTCTGACCCCACAGCCCTCATCACAGTGGCTTCACTTCCTGTCCCAGGCTCTGGGCCCCTGGGGCAGGGGCAGGGCCTGAAGTGCCCTCAGAGACTGCGGATAATAAGGAGAAGGAACAGCTTCCAGTTCCTGCAGACTGTGTGCCCAGCATCAGGCGCCTGCACACACTGCACCCCACCATCTGCTCCGTGGGGTCCCCCAGCACTCCTGTGAGATGCATGGAGACGGAAACCGAGGCAGAGCTGTGGGCCCTGGTGGACCTAGCCCGTGCCTGGGAGGGCCATCCTCCAGGCTCTAAAGACATAGGCATCGCCAGCCGGTGTGGCTCCGTGGTTGAGTATCAGCCTATGAACCAGGAGGTCACGGTTCTATTCCTAGACAGGGCACAGCCTGGTTTGTGGGCTCGATCCCCAGTAGGGGGCGTGCAGGAGGCAGCCAGTCAGTGCTTCCCTCTCGCCACTGATGTTTCTCTCTAGTCTAGCCCCCTCTCCCTTCGTCTCTGAAATCCATAAAAATATATTAAAAAGAAAAAAGTCCCAGCCTCTGGGCAGAAGGCAGGCCTTCCTGAGGGCTTGTCCCTGATGGAGGTGGGGCAGGGGCTAGGAGAGACATCCATACAGCCATTGTCCAGGCCTGTGCTCAGGGTGGGGGTGGGGGGGACAGGAGGAGAAGGGTGAGGGACAGGAGACAGGCTGCGGAAGAGGGGGAGCAGCTCAGGCCGCTGGAACCCTGGACAGGGACGCCTGAGACCTGCTCCCTGGGGGCTCCGCCTCCCCATGGCTCCCCCTCCAGGTCACCAGCGTGTCCATCGCGGGGGCTCCCAGACCAGGCCCAGTCCTGAGCCGCTGGGTGGGTCCAGGCCTGGAAGGCAGGGCGGGGGCCAGTTGGGGCGGGGGCGGGGCCGGCGGGGAGGCCGGACCGCCCCTTCCAGCGGGGGCGGGGCCGGGCTTCGCCTTTAAATGCGGTCGGGCCCTCCGTCTGAGGACGGCCAGCCCAGAAGGAGCCCAGGGAGCCGGCGCCTCTCCTGTCCTCCAGCCCCGGTCATGCCCCTGCGGTCCCGGCACCCGCCCGCCTGAGCCGCCGGCGCATGTGGCCGCGCGCCCGTCCCCGGCTCCTCCGGTCCCCCGCGCTGCCGCCCGCCGCCGGCCCCTTCGCCATGCAGGCGCGGGCGCTGCTCCTGGCCGTGCTGGCCGCGCTGGCGCAGGCCCGGGAGCCCCCGGCGGCGCCCTGCCCCGGGCGCTGCGACGTGTCCCGGTGCCCGAGCCCCCGCTGCCCCGGCGGCTACGTGCCCGACCTCTGCAACTGCTGCCTGGTGTGCGCCGCCAGCGAGGGCGAGCCTTGCGGCCGCCCCCTCGACGCGCCGTGCGGGGAGAGCCTGGAGTGCGCGCGCGGCGTGTGTCGCTGCCGCTGGGCGCACGCCGTGTGTGGCACCGACGGGCACACCTACGCCAACGTGTGCGCGCTGCAGGCGGCCAGCCGGCGGGCGCTGCAGCTCTCCGGGTCGCCGGTGCGCCAGCTGCAGAAGGGGGCCTGCCCCTTGGGTAAGTGCGCGGGCCGGGGCAGGCCGGTGGGGGAGGGGACGCGGAGGCTTCTCCTGGGGAAACTGAGGCGCGGAGCCTCAAGGTCCGCAACCCCTGGGCACAGCTGGCAGGTGGCAATCATCTAGCCAGCCCTCCGGTGGGGAAACTGAGGCCCAGAGGGGTCACTGCAGCCTCCGAGGTCCATTTCCGCGGCTGCGCGACCCTCTCTGGGGAGGAGGGTTGGCGGGGGAGCGATCTCTCCTGGCCTCAAGCCCCAGGCTGGGTGCCTGGAGCAACAGGCAATGTTTTCTTTCCTTTTCGCTGCACTTAAAATGCGTGTCTGCCCCGCGTGGGGTCCGACCCGCTGCGTGGGGCTCCCTGGGAGAGTCCGCCTGGGATTCCTCAGTCCCTTGGGGCCTTGGAGCCTGACCTGGGGTTGGCCCTGGGCTGCTGCTGCTTCTTTTTTTTTTAAATCCTCACCCGAGGATATTTTCCCATTGATTTTGGAAGAGAGGGAAAGACAGAGAAACGTCGATGTGAGAGAAACACATCGATTGCCTGCCACACGCCCGCGCCCCCAGTCCACAGGTTGACGCTCTATCCACTGAGCCAAACTGGCTAGGGCCTAGGCCAGTGATGGCGAACCTGTGACACGCGGCAGGGGTGACACGCGCGAACTCATTTTTTTGGTTGATTTTTCTTTGTTAAATGGCATTTAAATATATAAAATAAATATCAAAAATACAAGTCTTTGTTTTACCTTGGTTGCAAAGATCAAAAAATGTCTCTATGTGACACGGCACCAGAGTTAAGTTAGGGTTTTTCAAAATGCTGACACGCCTAGCTCCAAAGGTTCGCCATCACTGTCCTAGGTTGATTCTTGCCACCCGGGTTGCCCCTCGTCAGGGGAGAAAATGCTAGAAAACCCTGCTGTCCCCTTATTGGCGTAGCCCCGCGAGGGAAGGCCAGCTCCAGCGCTGGGTCAGCAGGGCTTCACAGACCCTGCGTTGGGACTCATGTTCATAGACCAGGCCTGTGTGGCCTCAGCGGGAGACCCCCAGGGCACCGCTGCCGGGGTGCTGGGAGCCTTCAGGGATGGAGACTTCTCAGCTGAGGGCGCCCCCCAGGCAGCCGGACGGAGAGGCCGCCTGGACGAGGGGCTGGTGTAACCAGCTCAGGGAGGCCGGCTGTGCGAGGACACGTGGGGAGGCCACACAGCTCTGAGCAGCTGGGGATGTGTGTGTACCTGCGGGCACATTGGCTGTGTGTGCCCATGTGTGTGACACCAGGCTGGGCAGGCTGGCGGGGATGGGACGACCCATGGCCGCAGCATCGGGCATAGACTTCACCCTGTAGACCGGCTTCCCGGGCCTGGTGTTCTGAGAGTTAGTGTCCGCGGCCTGGAAATGTGGGAACGTGGACACTGGACTCCGTCAGGGGTTCTGAGAAAGCCTGCAGTAAGAGGGTGCACACACGCGTGCACATGCACACACACATGCGCGCACACCCATGTGCACACACATGCACGCACACATGCGCATGCACAGGCACACATGCGCATGCACCCATGCACACACACCCATGCGCACCCACCCATGCGCGCGCACACATGCGCACGCACACATGCGCGTGCACACACCCATGCGCACCCACCCATGCGCGCGCGCACATGCGCACACACCCATGCACACACCCATGCGCACGCACNCACCCATGCGCACACACCCATGCGCACACACCCATGCGCGCACCCATGCGCACGCACCCATGCGCGCACACCCATGCACACACACCCATGCGCGCACACCCATGTGCGCACACCTATGCGTGTGCACACATGCACACACCCATGCGCACACACCCATGCGCACACACCCATGCGCGCACCCATGCGCACGCACCCATGCGCGCACACCCATGCGCGCACACCCATGCGCGCACACCCATGTGCGCACACCTATGCGTGTGCACACATGCACACACCCATGCGCGCACACCCATGCGCACACACCCATGCGCGCACACATGTGCACACACACAGGAATGACAAAGCCCAGCGTTTCCCAAAAGAATTGCACAGAGCACTCTCCTTCCTGGGTGGGATCCAGGCTCTCCAGGCATGCCGGGGTTCCGGGGAGCCCAGCCTGAGAAGCATCAGCTGGCATGTACTAATTATTGGGGAGACTCACTGTGGGGCCCTGAGGGAAGTGAGGGCGATGCGTCAGACTTGGGCTTAGCCGGTGCCCAGGTCAGGGGGTGAGAGCATGGTGCCCAGGTGTCTGGAGGTGGATGCTGTCATGTGATGGGTGCCCACTGCACCCTCGGGCGGCCCATCTGCTCTGGGGCTGGGTACTGGCACCCTCCCCCCCCCCCAGGCTCCACTGCTGGGTCTGAGGTGAAGGGCTCCGGGCTGGCGCCCGCCCATGCGGCTTGGTTGTGTGCATGGGGGCCCCTCCTACCCTCGCCCCCCAAGTGGACAGTATTAGATAAGACTCCAGGGCCGGGCAGGCTGGCAGGCGGGCAGAGCGCAGGTGCTCAGGCATTTTGAAAGTCTCACTCTTGATGGGCTGGTTCTGCCTGTGTTAAGTCCCTGCTCTGTGTGCGGCCGCCCTGGGCGGCGACAAGGGCCCCTCCATGAGGCACCCTGTCTGTGCCCCGGAGACACTGAGAGCGCGGGAAGACGCACGGAGGGTGGGGAGAGGGGACCCGCCTGGTGACCACAGACAAGCCCCGAGGTGGCTCAGCAGGGACATCCCGGAAGGGGCATCCTGGGGTGCCGCTTCCTCAGCCAGGGCCTCCGAGCAGCTCCTTAGCCGCAGCTCCCTCATCTGTAGCAGGGGTGACGGCAGCGCGTGCGCGGGAATTCTCGCATCAGCAGGTCGCTGGTTATTTCACGCACTAGTGGCACCCTTACGGCTGTGTGCCCACCAGCCATTTCCTCCGCAGTCGGGGTGCCTCTGGGCCAAGCTGAGAAGGTGACTGGGCGCCCCAGTAAAGGGTGGGGAGGCTGAGAGGGACAGCAGCAGTGCGGAGGCAGGTGGGGCAACTGGGGCCGGAGGAGAGGGAGGCGAGGCCTCGCTGCAGGAGAGCGGCTCGCAGGTCTGGGGCCGACACTCAGTCCCCGCAGGGTCCCGCTCGCACCATCCGGCCTGTGAGTCCCGCTGCGGGCAGGCCTTGGCCGGCGCTGTCTCATTTGCTCTGAACCTGGCCCTGCATGCACCACAGACGTGCCGAGGGAGGAGGGGCAGGGCCAGCGACTCGTCTGAGGTCAGTCAGCCAGGAAGTGCCCGAGCCAGGCCTGGCCTCTAGTCTGACGGGCTTTGAAAGCCACAGTCTCCGGGTCCCAGGCTTTCATCTGCAGCTGGGGGGCAGTGGGGTCCCCAAGGCCTGAAGTCAGGGTCAGGCCTGAGTCTGGGGCAGTGTCCCCTCTGCCCTATAAGGGCCCAGCCAGAATGCGTAAGGCTGTGCCCATCCCCAGCTTTCCCGCACAGAAGTCCTGCCACCCTCACCCAGTCTCAGTCCCGGCTATCTCTTCTGGCCGTGTCCTGGGCCGCGAGGACCACCTGGGAAGTTTAGGTCAGAAACCTGTCACCTTTGACCCTCCACTTCTTATTACTCAGCTCGCATCCACAGATGCATCTTTAGCCCAACCTGGACGTGTCCCCCAGTCGGTGTTGCTCCTACTCGCCTGGCAACGTTGGCCTCCGCTTCCATCCTCCCCTCCTTCCTCCCTGATGTGCACATAACCTTGATAAGTCTGCCCTGCCTGTCCTCGGCGGGATGCCCTCGATGGCTCCCTAACACTTACCCTGACCCACGAGTGCCCGTGCCATCTGGCCCTCCCACCCCGAACGCCTTCTCATCCTCTGTGCTCCAGCCAGACTGGTCTTCCCACCCAGGCCCCTTGCACATGCTGGGCCCGCTGCCCCAAATCCTGTTCCCTCACCTTCGTGTGGCCTAGACGGCCCACCAGCCCTGAGCTGCCTTCCCTGACCACCTTGCCCAGGCAGCCCCTTCCTTAGCCTCAGCAGTGCACCCTGGGGTCCCCCCTAGACGCTCACACCGCCTTTTGACCCGATGCTTTCTGTCCATCTGCACCAGGCTCTGAGCCTCACAGGGCGGGGGTGTGGTCTGTTTCTTCCCTGGCGGGCTGGGCCCAGAGCCCGGCGCACAGTAGGTGCTGTGAGTCACCACGTGACGTGTGAATCTCCTCCAATCCTCCCCGTCCTTGCGTGCCCCCAGGGGTGGGGCTCACCACCTTTCTGGGAGGCAATTCAGCTACATGGTGTGCGCACAGACCTCTCTAATGGGACCATGAACTCAGAGATGAGGGGTCCGGAGGGTCTGCCCAGCGCAGAGGCCTCCCTCCCCCCAGAGCCCTGTGAGGCTCGCAGCCTCTGCCCGGCTGCAGACAGCAGGCCTCTGAGCGCAGGGAATGCAGAATCCGGAGCCCCGGGCGGCGTACGTGGCATCTAATAATCAGCTTTTATTGTGCAACCCTAGCAGGTTCCCGCTGCGGCTCCCAGCGCTATTTAAGAGCTTTGTTGGCGTTTGATTTTTAATCCTCTTAGCAAATCAGGCAAGATGACGCCTCCTCCACCCCCCTCCTCCCCGTGACGCCTCCCCCGCGCTCCCCTCCCACAGATAGCAGAGCTGAGATGCAGCGTCTGCCCTTGCTGGGCGGCCAGCGCCAAGGCCACTGGGAGCCAGGAGCGCAGCCAGAGGGAAGCTTGAGGCCCGGGGCTGGACAGCTGACTCCAGCCAGAGCTCAGCCTGAAGCACCCTCACCCTCTGCCTTCCTTTGGGCACCACATGCCCAAGGCACCCTTGGGTCTGCCTCCGCACAAGGAGGCTAGGCTCTCCCCTTCCTCCTGAAAGCCCGCCATCCATGGCTCCCATCGCCCTCAGAACCAAGCCGACTTCTGAGCGGCTGCAGGCGTGGTGCGGCCTGGCCTCCGCCTCCTGCCCACAGGCACCACCCCTGGCAGGGCCCCCGGGAATCCCCAGTCCCGTCTGTGAGGGACAGATGAGGACATGCAGAACCCAGCGAGGGGTGATCAGGGAGGGTTTCTGGAGGAGGTGGCACAAAGGGCCTGTGCAGAGGAGCATAGCAGGAAGTGCTGAGCGAAGGCGGGTGCAGATGCAGGAGCCACAGGGTGGCCCATCTTTTGGGCAGGGTGGGGGCCGAGGAAGGTTTATGGGTAACAGGCGTGTACAGGGGGTAAGGAGACCCAGCCAGTGTCCTGGGTGCGGGAGCTGATGAGGCCTGGTGATAGCTGGCGGGGGGGGGGGGGGGGGGG
>JAWPEG010064502.1:231357590-231380556 GCA_035771395.1 Myotis vivesi
AGGACTGATGGGGGTTGGAGGTTGGGGGCAGTGCCAGGGTGGGGGTTGGGGGACCCTGGGAGGAGCTGATTAGAGAGGCAAGATGATGAGTTCTGGTGAGGTTCTAGGGGGGCCCCGGCGCGGAGGGTGTCCGTGGGGGGCTGGGCTCTGTGACGATAGCCTGGCCGGCGCGTGGCTGTCTGTGGTCAGTGGCCATGCACTGTGTGTGTGTCATCCGGAGAGTATGGCTCATCGCCTCGCCAGCCTGGGGACCCTCCATGACCTGTGCCGCCCCTGCAGCCCCACCCCATCCACCCCGCCCAAAGCCAGGTCCCTGTCCTTGCCTCCAAGTTCATGTGTGAGGGGCCTGGGGGAGACCCCAGCCTCTTGGGGATGAACAGAGCTGCCCACACGGCCACACCGAGCATCACGCTGGATGAGCAGGAGCTGGAGTGCGCCCAGCTCGACCCTGGAGTGAACCCCAGGTGCAGGGCAGGGGGCGCAGGTGGGGGAGCAGTGCCCACCTGCTCTTCTGTATGCTGGGACCCAGTGCTGTTCCCCACGCCAGCTGCGCAGGGATGGGTCCCAGCTCCCCCACTTCCCAAGGCAAGACCCTGCCCGTCCCCTAAGCTCTCGCGCCTCGGTTTTCTCATCTGTGAAATGGGAGAGCAGTGGTCTCTGTCACTGGCTCGTTGGACGGTGACGGCGGCCAGGAGTTAAGGGTGCTTTGCACGGAGTGAAGGCTAATCGGTGTCAGTGGCACAAACCTAAGTATTGACAGATGGAGGCTTCTGGCGAACATGGAGTTTGTGAGCGTGAGGAGAGGAGGTGGGGCCCGGAAGGAGCAGGCGTGTTTGCGGGGCAGGGGCTCCATGTGCTCGAGGGTGTCCCACGGACCTCGCCCAGGGAGTCAGGCAGGGAGGGCTTTCTGCAGGAAGAGGGTAGGGCGGGCCCTCCTGGGCTCCTGTGGCTCGGTGGCCCCTGTGGTGTCCTGGAGTCCTCCCTGGTCTGCGGGGCTGGGCGGGCAGATGAACTTGGATTAGGCACAAATGAGCTGGTGGCAGGGCCGCTGCCTCTGCCTCCGCGGGGTTGGCTGCGGCCCCAAAGGAATTCAGAGCCGGAGGAGCCAGGCTGGCCCCATGCCCAGGACAGCGGGTTGAGCTCCCCAGGGCCGGGCAGTCAGTCGCATTGGCGAGGACTCGGCCGACTGGAGGAAGAGCCTGGGGCAGGGGTCAGGGGCCTGGCTGTGGCCGTGGGCGGGCCTCCCGGCTCCTGACCTCGCTGAGCCTTCTCCTCGCCTGGAGAGGAGCTAAGGGCTCTGCCTGGCAGATGGCTGTGAGAAGTCACTGCCATCATCAGCCTAGCGAGCGTGGTGGGCGTGGCCCGGGCAGGGGGAGGCCTGGCTGCAGCCCCGCCCTGGGTCCCGGGACAGGAACCTGGGCCCCCCTCAGGAGCTGCAGCTGCGTGGGATCCGAGCCACTGTCCTTGCGGGGGGGAGAAGACTCACTGGGGACAGGGAAGTTTGCAGGAGAAAGAAAAACACGGGGACTGTCTGGGAACTAATTAGCCCAGAGGCAGCTCCTAGGGCTCCAAAGCTGCCTTTCGGGGGCGGGGGAGTGGCCGCTGGCCTGTCCCTGGAGGACACCTGTGCACCCCCTGCTCCTTCACCGTCACTCATTCTCCTGCTGCTCACGGCTGTGGGTCAGGGGCGCCCAGGCTGCAGGGCACAGACCCAGAGGAGAGAGACGTCCCTGAGCCGCTGCGTCAGGGCGGGCTCCCCGGAGGAGGTGTGTTGTCCTGGGCCTGGAGGGCTGAGGGGAGGGCAAAGGCCGGGGACAGGTGGGAGCATGAGTGCCCGGGGACACAGGGGGCCACAGCGCAGAGCGTGGCGGGAGGCGTGGCTGCCGCTCCGAATGGGGCCTGGACACAGGTGCCGTCCGCTCCACGGGCCGCGGTCTGCATTGCGGACAGAGGGGACAGCCCGGGCCTCCTGGTCATCCCCTGCGGCCCGGACACAGCTGGCCACCGGGTGACAGGGGAGCCTCTGGTCGCTGGGGACGGGGCAGGGACCTGGACTGGCCCCTCGTGCTGGGGGCCGGTGTGTGCTGTCAGGCCGCTGGGTCCTCCTCGGGGATGGTCTGGAGCTGGCAGTGCTCGGCCTGCGCTGCGGGTGACGTGGGCCTGCGGGCCACCTGGGTCTCGGTTTCCACTGCTGTCCCGAGCCCCCGGAAGCGGCCGGCAGGGACAGGCAGGTGGAGTCCAGCCCGGCTCTCGCTCCCTCCCCCCTGCCCTTCCTCCCCCGGGAGGCACCTCAGGACACGGCCTGATGACTTTTCTGTGTCAAGTTCCTCCAGACTGAACCGCCCGAGGCCTGTGGATTAGTTTATTTTTGAGGAAAAAAATGCTAACAGCTGAGTCTGGCGGAGCGGAGCGGGCTGTTGACTTCAGAACGTTGGCTCGAGGACGGGTGGGGGCGGGGTTGTCCAGACCCCCAAATAAACAAGCAGTCTGCTCCCAGTCAGCCCGGGCCATGGTTTTCATGTGGAAAGGGGCGGTGGGAACCCAGTCCTCCCCTCCCACTGATTCACGGGGTGACTCATCCCCTGGGGGGGAGGAGGACCAGGAACCAGGCCCTGCCTGCCCCCCAGCACTCCCCCCCCCACATCGGCTTAAAGGGACAGGGCCTGGCAGAGCCCCTGTCACCAACTGGCTGACCGGGGAGCCCCGAAGAGGTGCTCCCGGTCCTGGGGTCCCCACCCCTACGCCCAGTATTCCCCATCCCCAGCCTCCATTTCCTGGGATGTGAACTGGGCCATGATGCTGCTCCTGTAGGCCGGTCCTGCAAGGCCTGGTTAGTGGGCTGACCGTGGTTCTCATGGTGGTGTTTGCAGCCCTACTGTGTGCTGGGCCCGAGGGGGTCAAGAGGAACATGCCCCTCCCCTGGCCCCTCCCTTTCCTCCCCCATCTTTCTGAAGTGTTTCCAGAGGCTTCCATGGACCCTGCCTGTGCTGCTTACTCGCTGGCTGTGGGGAGAACCAGACTAGTCTCTGTCCAGAAAGAGCGTGTTGGTGACTCCCTGGAGCTCCTGCAGCCCCACTGCCCGGCCCTGCCAGCCAGCCAGGGACAGGATGCCACAGTGCCCGGCCCTGCCGTCCAGCTGGGGACAGGGTGCCACAGTGCCCGGGCCTGCCGGCCACCTGGGGACAGGGTGCCACAGTGCCTGGCCCTGCTGTCCAGCCAGGGACAGGATGCCACAGTGCCCGGCCCTGCCGTCCAGCTGGGGACAGGGTGCCACAGTGCCCGGGCCTGCCGTCCAGCCGGGGACAGGGTGCCACAGTGCCCGGGCCTGCCGGCCACCTGGGGATAGGGTGTCACAGTGCCCGGCCTTGCCCGCCAGCCGGGGACAGGGTGCCACAGTGCCCGGCCTTGCCCGCCAGCCAGGGACAGGGTGCCACAGTGCCCGGCCCTGCCCGCCAGCTGGGGACAGGGTGCCACAGTGCCTCGCCTGTTCTGTTTGCACCCAAGCCCCGGCCTCCGCCAGGCCCTCCTCTCCGCTTCCCTACTTTTGCGGGTATATCTGCGTATGTTTGCCCCTAGTAGATCCTTCGGAAAGTCCATGAAAGACAAGCTCACTCGTAACCCGCCTTCCCCCGAAAACCCACGTGCACTACTTTGCTGTGTGGCCCGTGGCCTTTTCCCTCGGGTGGTGCAGAGGGCGACCTTCGTGAAGTCACTGCAGGTACCACTGAGCGGCCCTGTAAAGTCCTCTCTGGAGGGACCACATTGAAAGAACAGCATTTGGCTGAGGCCGCCATGCCGCCTGGTTCTCAGGGCACCGGGTCAGGACCTCAGCCGCCGGTACAGCGTGCGGACTCCCTGGACCCCAGGGACCTGGCGGGGGAGTGTGTGTGTGGGGGGGGGGGGGGGGGCCCGGATAGACGTGCCTAAGGGGCTTCCGGCCCGGGCGTTGGAGCCGCTGAGCCCAGGATCAGGCCACGTGATCGTGTGCCGTTGTTTGATGAGACATTTCATCGTCCTGTGCTGTTCACACAGGGCCAGGGCAGAGGCAGCCACGCCCATTACCTTTGTGCGTGAGGCTGTGCCTGCACCTGCGCTGTTCCAGGCCTGGGCCGCGCGCAACCCGGGCTTCCCTCGGCTCCATCACTGGTCACGCTGCGGAGCGTGGCTGGTCGCAGGCCTGTAGCAGCGCAGGGCACACGGAAGGCGCTCAGCATGAAGGGTTGCATACACGGCACACGAGCACCAGCGCTGGGTGAGGCATGTGTGGGAGCCCCACGCGGGGAGACGTCTGCGGAGGGCTGCCTGGAGGAGGTGGGTTTGAGCCCGGGACAAGCTGGGGCCGCCTGTTTGGGGAGAAGTGGGGTGTGGTCCTTGCGGTGGGGGCAGAATGGTGGGTGACGGAGCAGAAACTCCAGCAAGGGGCCCAACCGGTGACAGGCGGGAGGGGTGACCCCGGCCACCCCACCAGCACAGCTCAGTGGCTGAGCCTCGGGCTGGGATAAGGCAGCCCCGGTGTGCCCGGGAGAGCTGCAGACCTCGCCACGCCTCCGCGCCAGCCGGGTTTGGGGTCCTCCAGGGCCCGGGCGTGGGGACCACCTGGTGGGGGCATCTTGGGGGAGACAGAGCCTGGTCAGACAGCGGGTTCAGGGCTGGTTCCCATCCTGCCTGGAGGCTGAAGCCTGAATCCGGGTCTCAGGGCCCCGGGCAGTGGTGAGAGCTGGGCCGGGGCAGGCAGCTTCGCCTTCAGCGGTGCCGGGAGGATTAGCGAGCCCCCGTGAAAACACCCTCTGAGACCTAGGTTGCTGGGAGCACAGAGCCCTGGCCCCGAGTGGGCCCTGTTCCTGGGCTGGCCATTACCATGGCCTCTGAGCCTCAGACCCGCCCCACCCGGGGCCTGGCCTCTAAGCAGAGGGCTCCTGGGCACCGTGGCCCTGCTGCCCACCGTTGGCTCATGGAGGAGCCGGCAGTGCTGGCAATGCGCCCCGCCTCCTAGCCAGGCTCCAGCCACCCAGACAGGCGGCCTTTGATTCAGGCCGACCGCAGCGGGCCGGACCCTCTGTGGCCAGTGCCCGCGGCTGCTGGAGACAGACATCGAAGGATGGGGGGTAGACATTGAGGAATGAGGGGGGGCCCTCCTCGCCACTCCGGACCCCAGGACTGAGGCCAGCTCTCCTCCGGGCCCTGCGTCCAGATCAGACGTAACGGGCAGCGGGCCTCGGGGACCCTAGGGAAGGGAGCCTGCTTCCCCCCTCACTAGATGTGCGCCATCCTCTCGCGGAGCCTCAGTGTCCCCACTTTGAAAACGGGGCCGTCCCTGCTGTCCCTGAGTGGCTGGGACGTTAGTCGGGACGTGGGGAGGGACCGCGTTTCCCGCAGATGTTTATGGCTCCGCTGCAGGCTGTCTGCTCCCTGCTCTCCCTGCTGCGCCCACTGCCCCTCGCTGCCCTCTGCCTCCCGGCGCTCGGTCGCTCCCAGAGGTCATCAGGGCTGATCCACGCGAGGCTCTGCAAGCCGGGCCCCCTTTGCTCACCATCAGGGTGGCAGGGCGTGGTGGCACACACCCCTCCCCCACCCCGGGAGGCAGGAGCTTCCCTCAGCGCAAGTCCCATCCCCACCCGGTCCCACAGGTGGGGGAGGGGTCTTCAATCTCATCTTCAGACCAGGAGTCGAGGCTCAGAGGGGGTAAGTGATTTGCCTGAAGCCACACAGCCGGAACGTGGTGCCGCCTAGCCAAGCCAGGGTGTGCGGAGCTCAATGCCCAGTGCTCCTTCCGGGCCAGGACCAGCCAGAGCAGTGCTGGGCCGCTCCGGTTCCAGAGGGCGCCGGTCCCGGCAGGCCCGGCACATGCCTGAGCAGGGGGACGAGGCCTGGGCCTTGCCTCCAGTTGTGGTCCCAGAGGCAGCAGCCCCGCTCTGCTGAGGCAGCAGAAATCTGAGCCGGGGAAGGATGCAGGGGAGTGTGTGAACCTCCTGGCAAGTCCGGCGGCGGTGCGGCCAAGTGAACTGCTGATGGAGGCCAGGAGGGGCCCACAGTGGTGACCAGGGACAGCTCTGGCGGGAGGACCCTCATCCAGTCAGGCTCTGGCGGCGGAACAGCGCCGCAAAGGGGGGGACGGTGTCCTTGTGCCAGGGCATGCTGTATATGGCAGAGCAGTGGTTCCATGGGGACAGCCCAGACCCAGCCTGAGTGGCACATCATGGCTGTGCAGCCCAGAGCAAGTGTCCCAACCTCTCTGAGCCTCCTGGCCGCCTGGCAGCACCGAGGGAGGTGTTGTGAGGGAGCGCAGCATTAGCACTTCTTGGGGTGAGCGAGTGCCCTTCCCCGTGTCTGGGTCACTGCCCTGGCTGCGGAGTGTCCTGAAGGGCTCTGAACCCGTTGGGGGGTCTCCAGGGGAGCGTCCCCCTCCCCACCCACCCGGGGCAGGCCCTGGGCGGTGTGTGGGGCTCACTAACGCACCGTGTTCTTCCTGCCAGTGTAGGTCTCCACCAGCTGACCAGCCCGCGGTACAAGTTCAACTTCATCGCCGACGTGGTGGAGCAGATCGCGCCGGCCGTGGTGCACATTGAGCTCTTCCTGAGGTGTGCGACGGGGGGGGGGCGCGCCGCGGGGGCGCGCCNCTGCCCCCCCCCCCCCGCACTCCCCACCCCTCCTGGGTCCCAAGCTGGGCTCCACTCTAGCCCTGGGGCAGTAGCAGCGGAGTGGGCTTGGGGTCAGGTGACCTCACCCGACTCCTGGCTGCCGTGCGCCCTTGGGAGGGACGTCCCCTGGGACTCGGATCCCCTGTCCTGGGGAACGGAGCTGCTGGTGCCCGGCCGGGCACAGTGGGCGGGGCTGTGGTTCTTTCATTCATTCACGCGACGAGTTTTCTGGAGCAGCTACTACGGGTTTATATCTCAGGGGAGCCATACGTAAAGCCTAGAGCAGTGGTTCTCAACCTTCTGGCCCTTTAACTACAGTTCCTCATGTTGTGGTGACCCCCAACCATAAAATTATTTTCGTTGCTACTTCATCACTGTAATGTTGCTACTGTGATGAATCGTCATGTAAATATCTGATATGCAGGATGGTCTTAGGCGACCCCTGTGAAAGGGTCGTTCGACCGCCCAAGGGGTCACGACCCACAGGTTGAGAACCGCTGGCCTAGAGACAGGATCACCACAATCCCGGCCCCGGCACAGGGCCCGACTCGCTGGGCGCCACGCTTGCCCAGTGGGAGCCCTGGTCACTGGGGGCCACTGCCCATCTCTGGAGGCAGGGATGGGGCTCCGTGGGGCCAGCGGGCAGCAGGCGGCAGCCCAGCGCCGTGGGAAGAGCAGGGCTGGGCACCTCCTGTGACTGGGCTTGCCTGCTTCTCGGCCAGCCCTGTGCGGCCCCTCTCAGATAGAGAGCCAGGCCCCCTTGGGACTCACCCGAGAGCCAGGCCCAGGCCCCCCTCACCGCCTGCACCCGTGGACCTTCCGCTCTCGCCCACGCATCTTCCCACGACCCCGGGGTGGGCTGTCCCGCCCATTTCCTGCTGTGGGAGCAGAGCCCGCACACCCCCGGCCTCAGAGCCGCTGTGACTCAGGTCGGCCCTCAGGCTGGCCCGGCCCTCGGCCGCACTCTGACCCCTCACTGCCCTCTCCGATGTGTCATTGAGGAAATGACCGCTGGATGCGCTAAGTGGCACTTGCGCTGAGTGCCCGGCCCTGCAGGTGGCTCGGGCTGTGCCCCGGGCGCCGAGCCAGCGAGTGGCTGACGGCAGCCCAGCCCGCAGTGGGCGAGGACACTGAGCGGAGCCTGCCGCCCGCGGTGGGGCTTCTGGGCTGCTGGCCGGGGGCAGGGGCCGGAGGCGGCGGGAGCAGGTCCCCACTGCAGTGCGTCCCCTTGCTCTGCCGTCAGAGGCCAGGAGACTGGCATTCCCGGGGTCCCGCCGGTGAGCGTCCCAGCGGCAGGCACGTTAGTGCTTCTTCGCTCTGCCCACAGCAGCCCTGCCTGAGGGACCACCTGCGTCCGGGTGCCGCAGGCCCCGGGCCCACCGCTGAGCAGAACAGGGGTAACCCCGACTCCTGGGTTGGGGACCGGGGCTCAGGGAGGCTCAGCGACCCGCCCTCCAGCAGGGAGTGGGCTGGGCTGGAGGCTAGGGTTCTTGTCCGTCCACTGTCTGCGCAGCGAGCGTGCCGCCATCACAGGTCTGACACTATGGCCTCATGTCTCACTCGCAATTGCAAGCCAGGGGTGAGGGCCATCCGTGGCTGTCCCGTGGGTGAGACCCAGGGCCACGGCCAGTCAGTGGCAGAGCCAGGATTTGGACTTGGGCGTGGGGGACCCCAACTCAAGTTCTCTCCCCCATGCTGGCTGGGCCGTCACGGGGGCCGACCCCTGCGTCCAGGCCCCGAGCCCTGACCCCACGCGTCTGCCCCGCAGACACCCGCTGTTTGGCCGCAACGTGCCCCTGTCCAGCGGCTCCGGCTTCCTCATGTCCGAGGCCGGCCTGATCGTCACCAACGCGCACGTGGTGTCCAGCACCAATGCCGTCTCAGGCCGGCAGCAGCTCAAGGTGCAGCTGCAGAACGGCGACACCTACGAGGCCACCATCAAAGACATCGACAAGAAGTCGGACATCGCCACCATCAAGATCCACCCCAAAGTGAGTGGCGTGGGGGTGGCAGAGCGGCAGTGGGGGGAGGGGAGACGGGGGCGGGGAGGGGGAGGGACCTGTCCGGCCTCCAGAGCGGAGAGGCTCGGCAGCCCGGCCTTCCCATGGACAGTTGGGGGGAACCAGGCCCCGGGGACCAGCTGTTTGTCCCTTCACGGGTCACATCACATGAGCGCAAGGCTGCCTCGTGCTGGCCTGGAGCTGGGCTGCCACAAGGCCCAGGGCACTGGTCCCCCCGGGGCCGCTGCGGTGGGCAGGATGGGGGGCTGGACTCCTCTAGAGCCCGAGGATTCCAGGACTGCGGTCGCAGGTCCTCGGCCGGGCCCCGGGGCTCCCGCAGGTCCCTCCATCGTATGCCTCAGTTTGTGTGGGGGGCACTCTCAGAGGGTGGTGTCCATAGCTTCTCACAGATTCACAGAGGGACCTGTGACCAACCAATGGGCTCGATGGCCTCTGTGCACCCCCCTCATGTTGAGCCCTGGGAGGCCTGCGGTCACGGGGGCTGAGCCTCGGCTCCGTGGGTGCCGCCTGGGTCAGCTGGAGGCCCGCCTGGCCTCAGTCTGGCCTTGGTCTTCATGCCGCTCCTGGGGGCCTGGCCGTGGTCCCGAGCCAGCCTGCACCGCTAGCCTCCCTCCGTGTCGCCCCCCTCGTCCCCCAGAAAAAGCTCCCGGCGCTGCAGCTGGGCCACTCGGCAGACCTGCGTCCCGGCGAGTTCGTGGTGGCCATCGGCAGCCCCTTCGCCCTGCAGAACACGGTGACCACGGGCATCGTCAGCACGGCCCAGCGGGACGGCAAGGAGCTGGGCCTGCGGGACTCGGACATGGACTACATCCAGACGGACGCCATCATCAACGTGAGTCCTCCGCGGCCTTCCTGGGCTCGCCCCTCTCAGACCCCCCCGCTCACCCCTCACGTCCACCGGCTAGAAAATCCCGTGGTGCCGGTCTGCCGGGGTCCGTGGCCACTGCCCCACCTGGGGACAGCCCTTCAGGACACAGAGGCACAGCCACGCCCCTGAGTTATCTTTGCCCAAACCACATCCCCAGGCCAACATGTCTTCATTATTAGGAGTATAAGGGTGGCACCTTTGCACCCACGAAGCACTTTGCCCATGCCCCAGCGCCCGCCCCTCTGGGTCTGCCGTGGTTCAGGCCGTCTGCTGGAAATGTTAGTTTTTGTCGCGGCTCCGCGAGGTACCAGAATGAGAACTCGTGTCCCATCCCACGGCCGCCCCATGCTGCCCAGCCCCTGAGTGGCGGAGACATGGAAGCGAGCCTGGAGGTTTGTGCGGAGAGCACTGCCCGGCCAGACCCGGTCATCGGAGGGCCGTCCGCTTGGCCTCTGTGGGCCTCAGCTTTCTTATCTGTGAAATGGGGACGTGGCGAGGCCTCTCCTGCTGCTGGGGATACACTGGCTCCGTCTGTGCTGTTAGTGTGAGAGCTGACGGCAGTGCCTCGGGAGCGCTGGGTCAGGGCTCAGGGCTCGGCTCAGCTAACATTGCGTCTCCTCCCCTGCAGTACGGGAACTCCGGGGGACCCCTGGTGAACCTGGTAAGTGTGAGCTCCGCTCACAGGAGGGGCACGTCTCGAGACAGGGATGAGGGTCAGGAACGCAGCTGGGCTGGAGGCCAGGAGGACGTGACCCAGAGCCCCTGCCGCCCTGAGCCCCTGTGCTCCCAGGAACGCGGGAGGCTGTCGGAGGAGGAAGGAAGGACCTGGAGCAGGAGACAAGGCTGGGGCCAGTCATCCGTTGCACCTCCCTGTCCTCGAATTTACGTGCAAGATGAGGGGTGTCCTCATTCCCTCTCCCTCCTCCCAGGTCCCCTCCCCCAGGTCTGTCCTGGGCCCCACAGTCAGTCTCATTCCCACCCGGGTGAGACTGCAGGATAAACCAGGAAGCTCAGTCCATAGCTCCTGGGCCCTGGGAATTGTCAGGTGTCTCCACCCGCGGGGGAGCCCCACTGGGGGGGGAGGGTTCACACATGGTCACACCCAAGTGCACGTGAGGGGCAGGGCGCGAGCTCTGGAGGGACGCCGGGCAGGGAGGGCTTCCTGGAGGAGGGGGCCCTGACCTGGTGGTGGAGGCTGAGGTCGGGTGGATGGGGACATGCAGGAGAAAGGAATTCAGGGAGCAGCACAGCCCAGACGGGGTGTGGTCCCAGCCTGTGGGGGTCAGGACGGGGTCAGGGTGGGAGGCCGGCTCCAAAGGGAGGGAGGAGGGAGTGGGGGTGCTACAGAGCTTCCCTGGCCACCCTCACCCCCACCCTGTTTCCAGAGGAAGGAGGAGAGGACCCCCAGTCCTTGTCACACCCTCTTCCATCCCCAGCCCCTCAGAACCCTGCCTGGGGGGTCCAGGGTCAGTGGCACTGCTTCCGAGGGGCGGCTAGCACGCTCCCACGAGGGCGGAGGGCAGATGTGGAGGAAACGGTGGGAGAGTAGAGGGCCCCTGACCCAGATATGAGCCCCAGGGCACCTCCAGGACAGCCTCTGGGCCCCAGGGACTCCTCCGGTGGGCAGACGGCCAGGGCGGCTCTGGGGCCGGACACAATGCTTTGCGTTGAGGGCAGCAGCGTCTTGGGCCCCAGAGTGATCGCCCTCTGCTCTCCCCACACCCAGGACGGTGAGGTCATTGGCATCAACACGCTCAAGGTCGCAGCTGGCATCTCCTTCGCCATCCCCTCGGACCGCATCGCGCGCTTCCTCACCGAGTTCCAGGACAAGCACGTCAAAGGTAGAGCCTCCAGGGCTGGCGGGGCCGGACGCTGTGCCTCCAGGGGCAGCTGCCCTCCGTGCTGGGTGCCCCCGCTCACTCCTGACTGGCCCCGAGGCCCTGAGCCTCAGCCTCTCTCAGATCTTCCTCTCCCTCCTCACTTCATGGCCACGTGCACTCCCCACCCCTCCAGACCAGCTGGAGATCTCTGACCTCACCTCCCACCTCCAACTACTTGGGCTCCCCAGACTCCCTGTGTCTGAGCTGCTCTGTAACTGTCAGAATCTGGTCCTTCCTTCCTTCCTTCCTTCCATCCACCCACCCATCCATCCACCCATCCATCCACCCACCCACCCATCCATCCACCCATCCATCCACCCACCCATCCATCCATCCATCCACCCACCTACCCACCCACCCACCCACCCATCCATCCTTCCATCCATCTACCCATCCATCCATCCATCCATCTATCCATACATCTATCCATATACCCATCCATCCATCATCCATCCATCCATTCATCCACCTATCCATCCATCCATTGAGCCATTCATCCATCCACCCATCCATCTATCCATCCATCCATCCATCTATTGATCCATCCATCTACCTATTCATCCATCTATCCATCCATTCATCCATCCATCCATCCATCCATCCATCCATCCATCCATCCACTGAGCCATTCATCCATCCATCCATCCATCCATCCATCCATCCACCTACCTATTCACCCATCCATCCACCCTTCCTGCCATCTATCTGCCAGTCCCTAAGTGCTTCATTCTGCCCTTGGCCATGTAGACTGTCAGGTAGGGTAACCTGTACTCCAGGAGAGTGGAGCCCAAGCCCCTGATCCTTGGAAGTCACCCTCCTGCCACCCTCCATCTCCTCACCCCCATCCCACGGGGATGTCCAGCCCACCCTGCCCACTTACGGGTGGCCAGGGGCATCCACCTGGGAGAGGCCTCAATAGGCACCAGTGACTCTCCCCAGGGAGCGCATGCTAATTGCCTCCTTAAAGCCAGAGGCCACAGCCGCCGTCCAGAGGAGGGTCCTACTGCTGCTCTCAGACCTCCCGGTGGTCACCTCCCACCTTCCTGGAGGCAGGGCAGGGCCAGAGCTGGAGGCTTCTATTGGTGACAGGGACCATCTATCTAACCGCTTGAGCCCTTTCCCCCTGGGCTGCTCCGAAGCTCAGAACCTGACCCGGGGCCCGCCTTCGCAGCCCTGGTAGCCTTGGCTCTTTCTCTGCTGGTGGAGCCTTCCCTGAGCCGTTGTCTCCTGCTCCCGGGGAGCCTTTGGCCTGGGCCACCTCCCTGGAGCTGCACTTCGCAGAGGGGGCTGGGGGGCGACTGTTGGGGGTTTGATGGGTTCGTTGACTCTCGAGTCGGTTTGGGGAGGGCTGTCATTGTGACAACACTGCATCGTCCGCCCCGTGAACACAGACTGGCCCCCATGGCTTCTCTGGCCGTGGTCTCCCGCCGTGGTCTCTAGTTCTCCACGTGTGGGCCTTACCCAGCGTTCGTCAGCTTGAGTCCTAGATACTTCACGTGTTTGAGGCTCTCTTCAGGGGTATATTCTTTCAGATTTCAATTTCTGACGGTTACTAGAACCACAAATAAAACTGATGCTGTGTGTGGACCTTAAGAGACCCAGCCACCTTGATGATTCACTGATGTGGGGGCATGGTGCCTGCAGGTGTAGGGGCGTGAGGCCACCAGACGGCCCGGACTGCTCCCAGCCTCAGGAGTAGCTCAGAGGAGAGAAGCGGGATGGGGTGGGGGCGGGGGACGGGGCTGGCGGGCAGGATGGCACAGCCCGCTGCTCCTGTGGGGGCTTCTGCCCCGCCCACTCGCCCCCTCCTCCTGAGGGTCTAACGGAACCCGCCCCGTTTCAGACTGGAAGAAGCGCTTCATCGGCATTCGGATGAGGACCATCACTCCCAGGTGAGTGTCCTGGCGATGCTCCCCCCCCGCTGCGTCCCTAGTGGTCCCAGCCCCGGGCAGGTCAGGCAGGCCGCCTGCAGGTGCCCTGGGGCCCCGCCTCTCAGGCACTGGGCGTTGCTCAGGCCAGGCCCTCTGCCTGCAGCGCCTTCTCCCCTTTGCCTGAGAGACTCCCTGGGACTTCACTTGGTGCCCCTCCTCCAGGAAGCCTCCGGGGTTTAGGCTCCTGTGGCTGCAGTAGCAGAGTCCCACACACTTGGCTAAAATGACAGGAAGTCCGTTTTCTCTCCGTCCTGAGAGCTGGAAGTCCACACCCAAGGTGTGGGCAGGCCCGTGCTCCCTGCGGGCTCGGTGGCTCTTGGTGTCCTTGGGGTGTAGCCGCGTCCCTTCAATCCCCGCCTCTGACGTCCGTGGCTGTCTCCTCTCCTGTGCATCTGTTTCCAAATACCTTCCTTCTCTCACAAAAGCACCAGCACCGGTCAGGGCCCACCCTAGGCAGGAAGCTCTCATCTGGAGCTCCTCAGCCAGTCGCACCTACAGAGTCCCAGGCAGAGGCTGTGGGTGCCCGTGAACTTCGGGGAGACACGCGGAAGGCGTGGGGCAGGTGCCTCCTCTCAGTGCATGGCGGGCTTCCCTCCCCGGTGGTGTTGGTCCATGATGTTGGAACAGCTGTTTGTGGCCCCCACTCCTTGGGGGTGAGCTCCCTGGGGGTGAGGGCTGTGTCTGCTCACCCCCCTGCCCCGCCCCAGGACGGGTCTGCAGCCCAGCGGGTGCCTGGGGATGCCCAGTGAGCGAGATGAAGGAGGGAGTGGGGAGTGGGAAGCGGGGAGACGGGAAGGAAGGGAGCCAGGAAGGGATGGGAGGGGTGGAGAGGAAGATCACTGAGGTGGGGCTCTGGGGAGAGCGAAGCCTGTTCTGCCGCCTGCGCCCTCCCCCACGGCCCCTTGGGACTGTCTTCCTGCTCCCGCAGCTGTGCGTCCAGGGCCGAAGTCCGAGGGCAGCTCGTAATCAAGACCAATGTACCTGTTACGTGTGTTCCTCCTCTTCCATACACCACCCCCCCATCACACCACGCATCAGTCCTCTGACTCTCCACGCCATGGCCCCATCCGTCCCTCCTTCCAGCTACCCATGTGCACGTTCCTCCTTCCTGCCTTCTGTTCATCTATCCCTCCATCTTTTTTTTTTTAATAGATTTTTACTGGTTTCAGAGAGGAAGAGGAAGGGAGAGATAGATAGAAGCATCAATATGAGAATCATGGATCGGCTGCCTCCTGCACGCCCCCTACTGGGCATCGAGCCCACAACCTGGGCATATGCCCTGACCAGGAATCAAACCGTGACCTCCTGGTTCATAGGTCGATGCTCAACCACTGAGCCAGGCCAGCCAGGCTATCCCTCCATATTTCATCCATCTGTCTGTCCATCACACCACCTGCCTAGTCTTCTGTCTTTTCCGCCATTCACCCATTGTCCTTCCTTCCTTCCTTCCTTTCTCTTCTCCCCCTCCCCCCTCTATCCACCACCCTCCTCTCTCCACATTTCTAATCACCCCCCTTCCCTGGGGTTTCCCTTGAGGAGCCGTGTGGAGTGAGTGGGGACACGGACAAGAGCCAGTGGCCGGCAGAGCGGTGGTGGCAGGGGTGGGCGGTGTGGGGCCCAGCAGAGGCCCACCCGGCCGGGCGTGAGGGGAGGCTCAGGCTGAGGGGAGCCTCACAGCGGGACTGTCCTTGCAGTTTGGTGGAGGAGCTAAAGGTCAACAACCCGGACTTCCCGGAGGTCAGCCGCGGGATCTACGTGCAAGAGGTGGTTCCCAACTCCCCGTCTCAGAGGTAGGCTGGCCGGGGGGCGTGGGGCCCGGGCTGGCCCTGCTTCACTGGCCTGGGGCTGCCTCTGAAGACATGATGGGGAAGGCAGGAGGAGGCCTCTGGCCTGGCCTGTGAGCCAGGGGCAGGTGGAGAGGGAGTTTCCCTCAGAACCCTAGCCTCGGGCCGGAGCGCCTCCCCGAGCCTGACTCTCCTGCGCCGCCGCTGGCCTAGGTTTTCTGTTTTCCCGTCTGCAAAATGGGCGTGTCTCAGCCTACTGCCCCCCACCCCCCCCCCAGAGACCTGTCACATCGAGTACTAGGGGAAGGTTGACCGTTGCGACAGCCTGAGCTGAGGCAGCTGCTCCCTGGGCGGAGGTCCCCATAGCACGTGGGCGGGCTGTGGGATGGCTGGCTCCCAGCTGTCCTCTGGGAGCTGGAGACAGTCCACCCGGGGCTCCGGGGCTGCTCCGAGGCTGCGTCATGAGCTGGGCGTTCCACACGCATCGTCTCAGCTCCTCCTCACGGCAGCCCGGGAGGTGCCGCAGGCTGCGCCTACCCATTTCTCAGATGGGGAGACTGAGGCTTAGAGACATTACCCCTGCAAGGTCACATAGCCAGCACGTGTGGGCCTTGGTGCTTCAGGCCAGACACCTGACCACTGCCCTGCCCTGCTCGCCCCCCTCCAGGTGGCGGGGAAGGTCGCAGCGAGCCGAGTGCAGAAGGCAGGCCAGCCCGACCAGCCCTGCCTCCGTGCCAACATCTCAGTCACTGTGACAGCCCCGGGGTCAACCCCCTGAACTCGCTGTCACTGCAGAGCGTGCTTCCCTGCAGAACGCAGATGTAGACACCAGGCTCTGAGGGGCAGAGCCCTGGCCCGGGCGACATTTGCATCCTGGGGTGTGAGCCTGGCGGCCAGGGCACTCGCCTTCCCAGCGGAAATGGCTGTGCTGCTAGCCCTCCTACGCTGGGGGGGGGGGGGGTGCAGGCTACCGGGGAGGCACGCTGACCGAGTCCGTGTCTCTTCTGTCGGCAGAGGGGGCATCCAGGATGGCGACATCATCGTCAAGGTGAACGGGCGGCCCCTGGCGGACTCGAGCGAGCTGCAGGAGGCCGTGCTGACCGAGTCGCCCCTGCTGCTGGAGGTGCGGCGGGGCAACGACGACCTCCTGTTCAGCATCGCCCCCGAGGTGGTCCTGTGAGGAGGCCGCCCCGTCGCGGCACCGGAGCCACTGCCTCCGCGGGTCAGGACAGGACGAAGGACCGCGGTCGGTCCTCAGCACAGCCGGCACCGCTCCAGCCGTCCAGGGACAGAGCCATGGGCTGAGCTGGGCCAGGGCCTGAACCCCAGCCTCAGGGGGGCTCCTCCTGCTCCCGGTGCCCACAGGGCAGCCGCTGCCCCTCGGACAAGCGTCCCAGTCCTCGGTGTGTGATTCCAATGCCGGGCAGACGCCTTTAGCCCCCAGAGGACCATCCCCACCGCCCTGCCCCTGCACCTCGTACCTCTGTCTGAGCTGCCCCCGCTCCCCCTACCGCCCTCCCCCACGCTCACCTCAGGGCTCTGCTCCCAAGCCCCCACCCCCAGGTCGAGTAACCAGGACTGTCTGCCCCGCCAGCCTGGCGTCCCTTCAGGACGAGCGTGGCCTGGAGTGGGCGCCGTAGGGATGTCCCCTGGCTGCCCGGTGAGGTGAGCCCTGTGACTGGCGTGAGGTCCCCTCCCCTGGCGGGAGAGAGGCTGGCAGGGGGAGCTGGAACCTCGGGGGCGGGGTGGTGCTGCAGGACCGAGCACTGAGCTGTCCTGTGGCGCCATGGACCCCGGATCTCCCCAGAGCAGCAGGGCATGGCCCGTCAGCGGGAGCCGCGTCCCGGGACCTGTGAGCTTTGCTGTAGTCGCCCACATCGCTTGCCTTGTGTTTCTCTACTGTAAGGAATTAAAGTTTACAAGCACACGCCCTCTCCATCTCTGCCACCTCGGCCAGGTGCCGGAGGCCCGCGGCTGCCTGAGAGGAAGGAGCCTGGGTGTGTGTGTGTGTGTGTGTGTGTGTGTCCGGGCAGGGGGAGGGGGGGTCTAGGCGGGGGGGGGGGGGGGGGNTAGGCGGGGGGGGGGGGTGGCGAGGTGGGCCTGGCCTGGCTTGGGAGAGAGAGCAAGCTGGGGGCGGGACGTGGAGGGCCCAGCCGTGACCTTGCTGGGCTGGGCCTTGGAGAGGGGTCTGGAGTCCAAGATCAAGGTGGGGGCCTTGGCTCCCGGCTCCCGGCTCCGGGTTCCCGGTGCTCTGCGGGCAAGAACGAGCCCTCGGGGCTTCATACGGGGCAGCAGCCACCTGTGGCGACCCAGCCTCATCCGACTCGCTCACCCTCCAAAGGCCCAGCCCCACAGACCCTCACGCTGGGTTAGGGCTCAGCGTGTGGACTTGGGGGCTGGGGGGGAATAATTCAGTCCATAGCACTGAGGCGGGAGGAGGAGGAAGCCAGTGGGGGTGTGGCAGGGAGCTGGCGGCCTCTGGGGCCGGGGGGCGGTGGGGGAGCTGACGCCCCAGACCTCTGAGGAGCTGGGAGCCCCTGAGAAGCACGCCGGCCCGCGCTCCAGACTGGCGCTGCGGCTCTCGCTGCCCCGGCCCCCGGCGCTGAGAGAAGCTCGGCCCAGGGGAGAGGGACGCAGACTCCAGGCCCAGAACCGCCCCTCGAGGCCGCAGGGGACCTCGGGGTGG
Organism: Myotis vivesi; assembly: GCA_035771395.1. Lineage (NCBI taxonomy): Eukaryota > Metazoa > Chordata > Mammalia > Chiroptera > Vespertilionidae > Myotis > Myotis vivesi. Next base: position 231,375,399 of record JAWPEG010064502.1, read on the forward strand.
TGGGGGCCGGCAGGGCCGGATCTAGAGAGGAGGAGTGGAGGTGTTCGGGAGCCCAGCGCCCGCCCAGGCAACACCAGTGGCCTTGTGCATTTCCAGCGCCCAGACGGCCCCCCGGCTCCCGACAAGGGGGGCTACTGTGGTGGACATGGGTTCCAGGCCTGTCCTCCCCCAGCCACCAGCCCTGCCCTCCAGGTCCCCCCCTGCCCTGCATGGGGAGCATGCCTCCAGCTGCCCCACAGCTGTGCGCGGTGAAAAACAACTTTTTCAGAGCCGCCAGCTGCCACCATTGTGCAACCTCCTGGCTTTTAACAGGACCCCCCCCCCCATGAGTGGGCTCACAGCCACCCTGCCTGCCTGTCCCGGAGGCTGACTAGGCAGCACCTGCAGGGAGAGGCACCCCTTTCAGCCTCGGGGCCCCTCCCTAGGCACCCGGAGCCCAACAAGGACTGGCCCGGAAGGAGCGTCCAGGTCCCCGTGTCCTAAAGCCCTGTGGGACCGAGGCGGAGGCTGAGTCCAGCGAGAAGGACGGGGTCACATGTGAGCTGGTGGCTGGCCTCCGGGGGGCAGGGCGGGGCTGGGCAGACAGCTGTGGCCGCAGCTGCGCAGCACAAACATCCACTGGGGAGGGCGTGGGGGGCCAGGGCCTGCAGGACCGCAGTGTCCTGTGAGCTCGGGCTGGGGGTCAGCGTCACCCGTCCAGAGCCCCTCCCAGCCCCCCGGGATGAGCGAGTCCCGAGCAGAGTGACCGCAGGTGGAACTTCTGGGGGGGTCAGAGCCGAGGGAAGCCGGGGCGCCTGGTATTGCCACCCTGGCCCTGAGCAGTGGGGACGGGGTGGGGCCACCTGCCAGCAGCTGCCTCAGCTCCGCATCCACACAGTGTCCAGCTACAGGGACTCCCCGCCCACACCCTGTGGGCAGATGAGCATCCGCCACTCACAGCCCCGGTGGCTGCCCCGCTCGGTCCCAGGGGACCCACTGCTGCTCTCATTTCTCTCCTCTCTCTCCCCTCTCAGCCCCCACCTTTGTGCAAGCCGCTCCCCCGACCTGGACCCTCTCCCAGGCTGCCCTGACCACACCCACTGACCACACCCTCTGTGGCTGGGCTGACAAAGGGGCCCCATAGGGTCCACGTCGTAACCCCCAGGACGTAGGGACGTCCCCTCACATGATCGAGGGGACCTCGCAGCCGTGGTCAGTGCAGGGTCCCGAGGTGGGCGGTCACCTGGATTCTCCGCATGGTCCCCCCTCCCCCGGGTGCAACCCCAGGGTGTTTGTCAGCAGGAGGCAGGAGGTCGGAGGAGGGGACGTGGCGACGGAAGGAATGGGCCGGTGATGTGAGCAGCGGGCGGAGGGACCTCCAGAGGCGGAGTGGCCACCTTCTCCCGAAGCTTGTTATCCACTTACATTTAGATTCACAATCCAGCCCCGCCTCGTGTGGCTCAGTGGATAGAGCAGGGGTGGGCAACCCCTGGCACGCGTGCCAAAGATGGTACGCCAATAACGTTTGCTGGCACGCGAAACCCTCTCTTATAATCTTCCATTTACAATTTTTTTCTTAATATCGACTTTTTTATTTTTCAGATAAATTCAGTGTAGGTGCATCTTAGATAAATAAATAATTTTACACAACAAGTTATCTTAAAGCCCATAGACATGGATTGACGAGAGAGGAAGAGCAATTTCTGTGCCTCTGCCTTAACTCTCCTGCCTTCCTAGATCTGACCAGGGTTTTGGTTTCAGCCTCAGACGCAACGGGTTTTCGTTGACAAGACAAGACAACCGCCTCACCTACTTATTCAAAATTTCACTCTATAAAAATGAAACCTTCTCTCTCGCTTTGCCCACCGGTACTAACGAAAGGGGAATAAATTTCTATGTTTCTCTTGGCAGCAAAAGTCCCACTGATAATATCAAATGGAGTCATAAAGTTTTCTGTCGGACTACCAGTGTACATGTATACATTAAAAAATAAATGTATTTTTCATCTTCATATACTGTGTTTTTGTCGCTCGAATGAATATTATTTCTTCAAGGTTCTTCACATACGTACACCTTAAGAGATATCAAGTAGGCGTAACATGTTCTCAAAAAATTAGGGTTGGCACGCAGAAGAATTTTGAGTCAGAGATTTTGCTGGTTTTGGCACGCACCCACACAAAGGTTGCCCACCCCTGGGATAGAGCATCAGCCCACAGACTCTAGGCCCGACCCTAGTCAAGGGCACGTACCTCGGTTGCAGGCGGGAGGCAACCAATCGATGTGTCTCTCTCTGTCTCCCCCCTCCCTTCCACTCGCTCTAAAAGGCCATGGGAAAATATCCTCGGGTGAGGATTAACAACAACGAAGTGCTAGTAGGTACGCAACGCAACGGGCACTGGCTTTGCACAGGGCGTGAGGAGCGCTCACGTTCCGTTCTCCCAGCTGGGCATGGGGATAGCTGATTGTCCCCTCAGCCATTTACTTCACAGGCAATTCTTCCCTCCTCCGTCGTCAACCACGCTTCGTCCACGGGCACGTCTGTCCCGTCTCTCTCTCAGTCTCTGCCCCAGCCCCACGCGGTCGCCACGGCTTAGCTTTGGGGAGCTTTGCTGCTCAGCACAGGGGACCGTCCCGGCACGCGCTTCCCGTGGGCACACGCTTCCCGCCGGCACCGCGCGCCTCCCGACTCTGCTTCCTGTGGAAGTTCATTGAGCTCCACCTCCTGTGGATGGGCCACGGCTCTGACTCTACAGATGGGGGTGGGGAGAGGTGACCTCCGTAGGACGTTCAGGCCACCGACACGTAACAGGGGTCTCCCCCACTCACCTCAAGGATCACTCATTTCCCTGATAGTGTCGCATTGTGTTTTGTGGAGACAGCTTATATTTGACGTTGTAAATAGTATCCTTTACATATTTTATATTTTCTAACTATTGCTGATATTACTTCTTCTACATTTTTAAAGGTTTTTCTATACCGGTCTTAGATCTGGCAACCTTTTACAATTCCTTGGCAATCGAACAATGGATCTACAGATCCTTTTGGATTTTTCTACATAGTCAATCACATCACCTACAAATAATGAATTTTGTTTCTTCCTGTCCGATCCGCATCCCTTGCTTTTACTTCTTCTTGCCTCATAATACCCGCACTCGACGGCATGTAGAATCACCAATCACAGCCATGTCCTCTCGGTCCCGGCCTCGGAAGGAACCCTTCCCACACCTCACTCTTCAACAAAACATCTGCTGCTGGTTCTTGTCATTACCCTTAAGAAAATTCCCTTTTATTCTTTGTTTGCGAAGCGTTTTTATTACGTGTGATTACTCAATTTTTTAAAAACGTGTTTATTGGTTTTTAGAGAGAAAGAGACACGTCGACATGAGAGAGACACATTGACGGGTTGCCTCCTGTCCGTACCCTGGGACTGAACCTGCAGCCTCGGTAAGTGTCCTGACCTGGAGTTGAACCGGTGACCTTTCAGTGCACGGACCACACTCCACCCAACTGAGCCACCCCAGCCACGCTGGGTGTTGAATTCTAACAGAAGCCTTTCTGCTTCTACTAAAAGGATTAAATTATTTCCTCCTTTGTCCTGTGAACGTGGTAAAATCCCTGGATATTAAAGTATTTTATCAACCTTGCATTACCGGACCAAGCCTCATTTCACTCGGAGGTGTATCCTCTTGAAATCTCTCTGTGGCTGTTTTGCGTGGGCTGTCGGTGCGGGGAGGTGCCGCGGGCCTGTAACTTCCCCTTTTCCTCATGTTTGCGTTGGCGCTGGCTCCGGGACTATCCTCACCACATCTATGACTCGGACAGTGTTTACGCTTTTTCTGTTCTCTGGGAGAGTTTGTGCAAGATGGTGTTATTTCTCTCATAAAGGGCCGGGGGGAGGGGGAGAAGGCGGAGGGCGGGGTGGGGGGGGGGGTGCATTGCCTGCCTTCCCGCCTGTCTGCGTGCCTGCCCCCTGCAGTTGGGCCCAGTATGAAGTTGTCTTTTGCCGAGATGTATGCTCCCTGCTGCTGGCATTTTTACTGTATTTGGGTAGGAAGCATCGATACATTGGGCCACGCCAGGGCTGCGGAGGCCCGACCTGGCCTCCGTCGAGGGAAGTCGCCGCCTCCGCCCGCGGTCCATGGCACCCACCGCTCCAGGCGTTTCTATTTTGGTGTCTCAGAGGGGCCGCTCCTGGATGGGGTCCAAGTTGGCCATTATCTTGACAAAGTGTTTGCGTTTAGAGCTGAATTGGTTCTAAAAATAATTCTGGGAGAGGTGGCTGCTGAGGCCGGTATTCTGTGTGGCCGGGCAGGTCTGGGGGCCCGGGATGGGCCTTGAGGTGAGGGATCACGTGCGAGACCGGCCTGTGGGGCTCCGCGGCCCACCCTGCCCACCTCCCCTGACTCCCCAGGACCAAATGCTCTCGCCCTGGGGAGTCTCCGAGACCTCTGGGCTGGGGGGCCTCCTTGCTACTCCCGCTGTCAGATTACCTGCCTGACTGTGAGCTGGTCTTCCCAGGGGCCTGTGGGCTCCCAGGACAGGGCTGGGAGGCTCAGCCACCTTCGCCTGCTGAGCGCTGGCCTCTCTGCTGTGAGAACTGTGAGCTGGAGGCCACCTGAGGTCTCACCTGCCTCTGCCACCCCAGCTGTGTGGCCTCGGACAATCGCCCTCCCTCCCGGGGCCTCATTATCTGCAGGGAGGCAGAGCCGCGATCCCGCCTCACAGGGTGGTTGTGAGCCTCAGAATTGCCAGGTGCCCCCCTCCCCCTGACACCCTCCCACCCGCTTTTCCTGCTGCCCTTGGACTCTGTGTCCACATGAGCAGCCCCTTCACCTGGCACGGGACTCAACGCTGGGAAAAATAATGATGCCGACATCAGAGGTTTCATTAGGGTTGAATGGGGTAATTCAGGGAAATGAGTGAGTATCCCCCAAATCTTAGCAACCAGCATCATGATCACCACCACCATCATCACCATCATCACCAGCATCATCACCACCATCATCACCATCACCATCATCACCACCACCACCACCACCATCATCACCATCATCACCATCATCACCACCACCACCACCACCATCATCACCATCATCACCATCATCACCACCATCACCACCACCATCACCACCATCACCACCACCATCATCACAATCACCACCACCATCACCACCATCAT
>JAWPEG010064502.1:231380875-231417400 GCA_035771395.1 Myotis vivesi
ACCATCATCACCACCACCACCATCACCATCACCACCATCATCACCATCATCACCACCATCACCACCACCACCATCACCATCACCACCACCATCATCACCATCACCACCACCATCACCACCATCATCACCATCACCACCATCATCACCACTACCACCACCACCATCATCACCATCACCACCACCATCATCACCATCATCACCATCACCACCATCACCACCACCATCATCACCACCACCATCACCATCATCACCATCACCACCACCACCACCACTACTACCACCACTTTCACCACCACCACCACTCTATCATCACCATCAACATTTCCATCACCCACAGGCTCGGTGGGGCCATCTCTCTGAGTGAGCTGTTCTCTCCAAGCCCCTCACTTGCTGGGGGGCTGTGCCCCCCCTACCCCCAGGGATAAGGACACAGCCCGGGCCAGCCATCTCCTCAACTTCCTGCCTCCAGTCCCCGATCGTGCTCACCAGAGTGAGCCACGTGATGCCATACTGACCACTCACAGCTGGGAGGCATCGCTCTGAGCACATGGCATCCGGGCTGCGCTGTCCTCTGATGACCCTGTAACCGAGTTTGTGTCCCGCTTATGCAAACGAGGAGGTGTGTTCAGAGGGGTTAAGGTTGTACCCAGGCCACACAGCTCAAGGGGGCAGAGCTGAAATGTGAGCCTGGGTCTATCCAATTCCACAGCCACGCTGTGAGCCCCACGCACGCTGCCAGCAAAGCCAAATTTCCAAATCACTCCCACCCCTCGCCCACCCTCCCAGCCTGTGGGGACATCGGCGGCTGGTGCCGGGCGGGGCCAGGTGAGGACACAGGACACGGAGGTGCAGCATTCAACAGGCGTCTGCTATCTGTCCGCAGGGCCGTGCCAGTGCAGGGCTGGCGCCCGAGAGAGGAAGCCTCCTAAATGCCGCGCCCGGGGCTGCTCTCTCCTCCCCTGGTCCCTCCCGGTTCGGCCTGGACCTTGGACTCGGACCTCAGAAGATGGCGGACTCGGGTCGCCTCTCGGCCTCCTCCCCCACCGCGGGCAGGTCAGGCAGGTGAGGCCATTTCTGTGCCCAGCCCGGGTCTGTGCCCCTGTGGTGGGGGCAGAGCTGAGGTGGGCAGCGCCCTGCAGGAGCCAGGGGGGCCCCCGGTGGCCTGCCCGCCCCTTCCCACTGAGGACCACAGCCCCAACCTGGCCAGCAGGGGGCACAGCCCCACTGGCCTCCCGCCCACGGGCCGAGGGCAGCACGCCCAGTCCTGCCAGCGGAGGGTGGGGGCCGTGGGAAGGAGTCGTGGGGACGGAAGGTGTGGCTTGTTTACGGTAAAACACCCAAAGTCGGCGCCGCTGTGCGAGGTCACACGCGGAAGGCCAGACGCAGGACTGTGAAGGGCAGCCCTGGGCAGGGGGGCAGCCCCACCGGCCGGGCCTGGGCGCCGGGAGGCCGTGGTCGGCCTGTCTTCAGAAGTTCTGGCGACAGGGATGTGGCGCTGGTCTCCTGTGGCCGCTGGGCACTGCTCAGGCCTGACCCCATGGCTCCAGGGAGCCTCCCGCCGTCCGCAGGCACCCAACTGGGGGCCCAGCTGTGCCGAGGAGACGCCTCCTGGAAACTTGGTGAAGGAGGCGGAGGGGACGGAAGCCTGCCCCAACCCCACACGGGCTCCTCTGCACCAGGACCCCAAGGAAGGGACTCCGCAAGGGCAGGACGCAATGGTGACCCAGGGCTGGCGGGTGGATGAGCAGGCCTCTCCCCAGCGCCTGGCCGGGTCCCCAGGGGCCTAGACGCCTCCGCCCATCAGCCACCTGCCCATCCATTCACGCAGCTCCCCCAGGCTCCTCTAGGGGCCGGGGGCTTTGGGGGCCAGCTTCTCCTCCCAGCAGGCCTTCCGGTCCCCGCCATCCCCCCCGCAGACTCCATCGCCCAGCCAGCCCCCCCCCCCGCCTCCCCCACCCCCTTTCTGGAGGCGCAGCTTCCCCGGCCTGACCCTGGCGAGCTGGCGGGCTCAGTGGGCTGTGGTGGTCCCCAGAGGCTGAAGAATGACGTTGCCAACTGGAAGGGGCCGGGGCGGGGAGGCGACAAGTCCTAATGAGAACCAGAGGGAGCGGGCGCCCAGCCTTCCTGGCGGGTCCCCGCCTCCCAGAATGCCGAGCGCCGAGCATCTGGGCCACCCACGCCCGCTCGGGGGCAGCTCCTCAGTGAATGTGAGAACCTACTGTGTGCTACCACGTGCTCATCCCACCGCATCTCGTTATTGACTTAATTTTCAAAATAGCCCTCTCCTCGTTTTACAGACGAGGGGACGGGGACCAGGGGCCTGGGTTCCACACTGAGGAGCAGCCCCGTGATGGAACCTTTAACCGTGTGGGCCCGGGACAGTCCCGCCCTCGGCAGACAGGAGGGTCGCCGGCAGCATCGGGGTCCCTGAGGCCTCCTGTGCCCCCACTGCGCCCCGAGTTGGGAAGAGGTGTGTCCTCCTCTCCCGCTCGCTGAGAGGGCCACGGAGACCCGGGAGGGGGCTGGTACGGGGCCACCAGGGCCGGGTGTGTGCGGGGAGAGCCCCTCGCTCCGGGGTGGGCGGGAGGGTGCGGGCCAGTGCCGGGACGGCAGTTCCGGAAGCGCACCTGCTGTGGGCCCACTGCGCGCCAGGCACTCAGGGTCTGCACACATAGTGTGCTCCCAGCACAGACCAAACGGGCGCAAGACCCCCAGCAAAGGCGGGCGAGTGCTCCCCACTCCCTCACCCCCTAAGGCCCCAGCGGCTCCCTCAGAGCCGGGGGGAGGGGGGGAGCAGACTCTCCTTCGGCCAGTGATCCTGGGGCTCGGCCGGCCAGCTTGACTCGGACAAGACGCAGAGTTTGGCATCGCATGAGGAATAAGCACATTTTAAAAAACAAACCTAACAGGACATAGCGATGGATAACTGGGGAAAAGAGAAGGCAGGAAAGGCGGTCATAGTGTTCGACTTGGCTCTGCTGAGTCGCATGAAGGGGTCACATGACTTAAGCCACACCCTCTCCGCGGGGGGTGGGGCGCTGGGAGGAGGGGTGCGCGGTGGGCAGCACTGAGAGTGCACACCGCTTCCCCACGAGGACAGGCGTGGGTGCTGACCACGCTGAAAAGCAAGACACAGCAACACAAACGTGCTATTTTGGAATACAGACATAAACACCAAACGCTCGGTTAAAAAAACACAAGGAGAGAGGAAGTGGCTGCCCCGGGGGAGCAGCGGTCGGAGTGGTGGGTGGAGGGCAGGCGGCTGGTTTGTATAAGGAGCCCGGAATCATCAGCTCCTTACATGGCCGGCACATACGTCGCCATCTAGGAGACCACGTGTGTGTGTGAGGCTCCCTGCTCTGTGGGTGTGGCCACCTTCTAGTCCACAGCTGGGGGGACACGCTGGGCTGAGTACCCTGCGATGGGGGTGGGGTCCCAGCTGCAGAGGCGGTGGGGGGGCCCAGGACAGGGACATCTCCTGCACCTTGGTCTCACCTCCCCTAGGTCCTAACGGGGGGCTGAGGGCAGGGGCCGTGCGCAGCGGGCAGCCCTGGTGCTCAGTGGCCAGCCACCCCTGCCCCCAGCCCCCGCCCCCCTCCCCCACGCGGTGCCGGGCCCTGTCCCGCCTCCGCCACCACTTGGAAAGCCAGCGCTGATTTCTTCCCACTTGAGATACACGAAGCGCAAGCCAAGATTCATTTGTCTTCTGAGAAAAATACATTGTTCTGGCCGCTGTGGCCGGTGTGGGAACAAACCCCTGCATGTGGGGGCGGTAAACTGGCCACGGCCGCTGCCCGGGGCCGTGAGCTAATCTCCCAGCCACTGGCAGACTCGGCAGCGCTGATGGCAGCTGCGGACACTTAGCTTCCTCCCGTGAGCCCACGCCCCACGCTCCGGGTTCGGTTTGCTAAGCCCTGAATCCGCTGCAGCGCCCGTGCTGTGGCCCCGCAGTGATGCGGGTGCGAGGGCCGCGAGGGCCACCGCTGGGTGCTGTGCCGGCATCTCACAGGCCTCGGCCCAGGCCTGTCCGCAGCCGCCCTCAACGTCACCCCCACCGCCGCCTGGGTCTCCACCCTCGGAGCTGCGTTGTCCCACGGACAGCTGTGCACCGCTGGGCTGTCACTCCTTCCTCCCGAGGGCCACCTGCAACCCACCAGCAAGTGCTGAAGGCACCACCCCCAGCAGATCTAGAACCTTCTTACCACCTGGGATGCTCAGAACCACCGGCAGCTGCTGGGTCCCTGTGGGAGCCTCGCCCACCTCCCTGCCCAGCCCGACCTGCCCAGCCTCACCTGTCCAGCCTCACCTGCCCCAGCCTCACCTGCCCCAGCCTCACCTGCCCCAGCCTCATCTGCTCAGCCTCACCTGCTCAGCCTCACCTGCCCCAGTCTCACCTGTCCCAGCCTCACCTGCCCCAGCCTCACCTGCTCAGCCTCATCTGCCCCAGCCTCACCTGCTCAGCCTCACCTGCCCCAGCCTCACCTGCCCCAGCCTCACCTACCCCACAGATGCACCTCTGTCCTCACACACTGTTTCCCCTGTTCATCTCCTGCCCTGTCAGATGCCGGCACCATGGCAACATCCCTGTTCCGGGACGGCGCCCAGGGCAGGGCTGTGGGCTGACTGAGGGACCACAGGGTCTGACTGTCCCTGAAGGGCTGTGCTGGGAAAGGGGCCAGGCCGCCCGAGGGGTGCCTGCTGGAGGGAAGCAGGGAGGAGGGATGCTGCCTTGGGGCCCAGGAGGGCTCCCTGGAGGAGGTGTGGCTCGGTCAGGTCGGCCTGGCTGAGCACATTCAGGGTGCAGTATGGTGACCCCATCAGGGCTCAGTGCGGACGCCCACCCTCCCCTCCCTGCTGACCAGGGTGCAGCTTTAAAGCAGCATCAGCAGAGGGCGGGCCCTGGACGCTCATCGCTGTGCCCCAGGCACCAGCCCCTCGAGGCCGTCACCCATCAGCTGCTGCGGCTGGACACTTGTCCCGTGCGTGCGAGGCTCTAGAGACCCAGAGGAGGCCACACAGCCTCGGCCCAGCCACGTCCGCAAGCGAGCAGGTCCCCGGGACAGAAAGGCCACCTTACCACAGAGATAGGCGGGAGAGGGAGGGTCGGTTGGGGCACAGCCCCCAGAAGGGGAGCCGCTGGGAGGACAGGGAGGGGAACAGTGTTGGAGGCCAGGGGGCAGCCTGTGCAAAGGCCCTGAGCAGGCGCCGGTGGCCTGTGTCCTGAGGCCGGAGGGTTCTGGGAGGACAGCTAGTCACGGGGGAGGGCGGCCCACGAGGCCAGACGTCCCCGCGCAGCTGCTCCTGCTGGTGCGCATCCGGCAGCGGCCTGGCAGCGGCCTGGCAGGCCTGCCCCGAATCCGCTCCGTGTTTTGGTTTTGGTTTGTGTTTTTCTTTTTTAAGGAAAAACAGCTGCAAAGCTGAGAGAGAATAAATGTTTTTAAGAAACTTCTGATGCCACAGGCGGCCTTCAAACTCCGCGCCCGTCCCCGACAGCCCCTCCCGCGGGGCTGGCCGCAGGGATCGCGCACAGGCCGGGCTGAGCTGCTGCCCGGAGTCAGCACAGGTGGCAGCTCAGGCCGCACGGCCTGGACCTCGTGTGTCCAGGACACGCTCACTCCCTGCAGACCGAGGGCCTCACACGACTCCCTCAGTGTCCCACTCGCACCCGGAGCCCAGCTCACCAGGCTGGCCAAGCGTCCCCGAGAATGGGCCCGCCCCCTGTGCCCCAGGGGCCCAGCAGCAGCAGGTTATCACACACTGAATATCCGACCTGAGCTGGGCCCACCATCCCCCAGTCCTCCCTGGAGCCCTGCAGCATGGGCGATGCTGTCCCATTTTACAGATAAGGAAACCGAGGCACCACACGTCGCAGCACTTGCCTGGGCCAGGAGCTCTGACATCAGCGTGTGAGGTCTTGCCTCTCCCAGAGACCTGGGTCCAGCTGGAAAGGGGGAGAGGCAGTGGGGTTTGGGGGAGGGTGCCGGCTGGAAGCCAAGGGGGGACTGCAGGCTGGGCTCTGACGTCAGTGTGGCCTGGGGCAGCCCCCCATTTTGCACCCCACCCCAGTGCAGGACGCAGGCCTTCATGTGGTCCCTCCAATAGAGTGAGAAGGGGCACCGGGGGGCTGGGGGTAGGCAGGAGGTCCAGAGAGGGTCCAGTCTGAGGTGGCCAAGGGCACGGCCAGGTGGTGGTGCCAGGCAGGGGAGGGAGACACGCGAGGTCCACAGAGAAGGGCCCCGAGTGCCGTCCGAGGAGGGAGGGAGCACCTGAGGCCGCACCTGGGCCAGTGTGGTGGGTGTCCGCTCGGAGGGGCAGGGGAGGGCTCCTGGGAGGGGCACCGCAGCCTGGGCAGGACCAGGTTCCAGGGTCGAGGTGACTCCTGGGTGTCTGGCTGGGGGTCCCAGGCTGTGCCCTGCCCTGAGGGGGGAGCAATGAGTGAGGTTCTGGGGGACCTGACAGCTCCCTGGGTGGTGAGACGGGAACTGGAGCCTGGACTTGGAGCCGCACAGGCCCTGTGGTGTCCCCGGCTTCTCGCATGCAATCCCGGCCTCAGAACAGGTGTCCATGCAGTGGGCAGCGGGCAGGCGGGCAGACAGGCAGCTGGTCACTCGGAAACCTTCCCAGAATTCCCGCCCCTGGACGCCTGCTTGCACCAGGGCCCTCGCCTCTCGCTTCCCTGTCTGCAGGCCTAGTCACAGCGATGCTGATGGGGTGACAGCTCTGTGGATGGGGTACCCACCCCAGGGTACCCCACCCCCTGAGACTATGCTGTGCTCAGAAAGCTGTGACACCCTCCAGCCAGGGGTCACGGAGCCCTTTGTGGAGATAGGAGGGCGGCAGGTGCGGGCGTCCTGCCCAGCTGTTGGTGTCCAACGATGTCCGGCCCACATTTGCTAGGCGTCAGCCCGCCACCTGCCCACGGCGCTGCTGTATTCCCGACGCGGACTCTCCATCGCTGCCACTGAGACCTGGGTGCTGTGTGGAGCAGCCCTGCCACTGTCCAGCTTACCAGCCTGACGCCGAGTCAGGCCCGGCCTCCGGGCGTGCGGCCATGGGCGGGGCTGCTTCTGAGAATGTCCCGGCATCTTGGGAAGCGAGGCCGCTGGGCAGACTCTGACCCTCCCCTCTGGCGAGTTCCCCGCCCCCACGAGTGGGGACCCTGCAGGTGCCGCCCGCACTGTGTCGGGCGCTGGGCAGCCTGAGTCAGGTCTGCCTTTGAGCTGACCCAGGAGTGCCCTCCTGGAAAAGGGGTGACCCCATACCAGTGTCCTCCTGGAAAAGGGGTGACCCGACACCAGTGTCCTCCTGGAAAAGGGGTGACCCCACACCAGTGTCCTCCTGGAGAAGGGGTGACCCCACACCAGTGTCCTCCTGGAGAAGGGGTGACCCCACACCAGTGTCCTCCTGGGAAAGGGGTGACCCCACACCAGTGTCCTCCTGGGAAAGGGGTGACCCCATACCAGTGTCCTCCTGGAAAAGGGGTGACCCCACCTCTGGAGTCAGGTGATGCGCTTCTAAGAGCCCGTCAGTTGCAAACTGCCAGAGGCCGCCGTGCCTTTGCAGCCGGGGAACCTGAGCTTGCAGCCCTGACCTCCCAGAGCTGCTTCCCCGCTCGGCCATGCGGGCTGGCGGGAGAGAAGGGAGACAGGGCGCTGGCTGTGTGGCACCCACTGGACGCCGACCCCAGGCCAGCCTCGCGCTCACGCCGCTCCCCCTTCCCTTGGAGCGTCCCACCTGGGCCGGTGCCCACACAGCCCCGCCTCCCTGTGCCTCGTCTTCCCTCAGTCCCTCCGCCTGGCCCCGCGGGGGTGGAACCAGGAGCTGAAATCTGCCCATGTGGGTACAGTGTGCCGGAGCCTCTTCCTGCCTCAGTCTCTCTATCTGAAATGGGTGGGGTCACCGGCCCCTGCTGGGCTCCGAGGTCACAGGGGAGTGACTCCTGTGCGTGAGTTGGCTGGGCTGCCACACCCCAGACGGGGCCTAACCATGAACGTCCTCCCCCCCCTCACCCCCACCCCCGTCCCAGAGGCCGGAGGTCCAGAACCAGGTGTGGGAGGGCGGGCCTGGGCCCTCCCCCTCCCCCTCCCCCTCCCATCCCTCCCGAGGCCTCTCCTCGGTGTGTGGACGGCAGGGTGGGCCCTCCGTGCATGTCTGTGTCCTCATCTCTGTAAGGACACCAGTCACCAGGATCAGGGGCACCGTGGCCTCGTTTCAGCTGAGTCCCCCCTGGAGACCCCGCCTCCAAGGACAGTCGCAGGCGGAGGGGCTGGGCTCAGGCTCGAACACAGGCACGTGGGGGGACAGCCCCGGCACAGCCGAGCCCCGACTGGATTTGCGCTCAGAAGCGCCCAGGCCAGCCCTGCGGTTCCGGAACAGCGTCTGCGGCTCCCATCTTCCCGGAGGCAGGACCGAGGGCGCTAATGCACAAAACAGCCCCGAAAACACGAAGGTTTGTTTAAAACCAAGGAAACCGCCCGGCCAGAGGCACGTTAACTCCAGGCAGATGGCTCCCTCGTTGACACTGACACTGACGCTAGCAACCCGAGCTACATGCCGCCCCCCAGGACGCACTGGGCCCAAGAGCGTCCGGGCGGGGAGCGTTTCCCGGCCCAGCTCTCCCCCCCTTCCTCTCTCCCCCCCTCACTTCCACCCCCCCACTCTCTAAAGTCAACAGGTCTGGGTGTGCACACCCCTTTTCTAGGCATGAAAACTGAGGCTTGAGGAGCCAAGTTACCAACCTCGTAATCTGCAGAGCTGGAAATTTGCTCTTTACAAACAGATTGTTAAAAATAAATAAAAACAGAACAGGTTCTCGTCCACACCCTTCCCAGGCTCGGGGGCTCTCTGGGCTATTCCGTTCTGCACCCCGTGGGCAGGGGTCACAGGTGCCTGCCGGGCTCCCCGGGGACAGGTCAGGAGGGAACTGGGGTTGCTGACGACACCCCGGCCCTCCGGGCTCATCAGAGGCCAAGGAGCACGGCCCACCGGCCAAAGGAAACGCAGACCAGCGAGAGCCAGCACAGCCGCCAGCCCGCCACCCCGGCCTCGCTCCCCGCCTCCTCCATCGGCCTCAACGGCGTGCACAGACCGGGGCTGCGCCGAGGGCACGGGCACACAGACACAGACACGCACACGTGTGAGAGGGTTTGCTAGCAAAGCTCCATGGAGCCAAGCCGCCCGGATCGTCCGACGGTAGGAACGACCAATGCGAGTGACACGCGCACAACAAGGCCAGGGATGGAACCAGCAGACACTCCGTGGCCAGGAACTGTTTTCTTTGGAATCATTTCCCTGATGGACACTTCCAGCTCCACAGCAGGAAGTAACAAACCTGATTCTCTTTCCTTAAAAATCTGAAACGACGCCGTTCCGATGGTCGGCAGTGCAAACCAGTCATCGCCGTTTGATCACGCGGGGAAGGCAAACAGGGGAGCATCAGAGTGCAGCGCCCAGCCGGCCGAGGCGGCTCGCAGGCCCTGGCGCCCAGAGAACCCAGGGGGAGCCGGCGGCTTTGCGTCCGTGTAGGGAAACGGGGCGCACCCAGTTCTCGTTGTCAAAGTCGATGGTCCATCCGGGAGATGCTTTTTGTTCACACAGCAAATGACCCCTGACCTCGGGGCTGCCCCTGCCCGAGACTCCGAGGGCCCAGCGGGGAGGGGCCAGGCCCCTTCGGTGCAGGGACACCAGCCAGCTGGGTGCAGAGGCTTCGTCCAGGCCCGCATCTTCAGTGGCCTCACCAGGCTGCGAGGGGCGTGCACAGCGGCTACAGCTTTGAGCTCAGACTCCCCAGGGCGGGCTTGTTGGCAGAAAACTCCTGCCACCAGGACGGCCTCTCCAGCACGCGGCGCTGCTGGAGGACGGCGCTCCAGAGGTTTCTGTAGAGCTGCAGGGAGGAACAGGTGCCTACGTGAGAACTTCCTCCCGGCACCAGGTGTCGGAACCCGGGCACTCTCCTGCTTCTATAACAACCTGAGGGAACTTACATTCAAGTGACATACACCTTTCCCCCGAGTGGGAAGCAACAGGGAAATGCAACGATAAAATGCACGGACATTAGCAGGAAACACCCCACTGGCCCTTTCCTTTGGAAATTCTCGCGAGGACAGACCCTGCGTCCGGTTGGTGGGGCCGCGGGGGGTGGGGGTGGGCGGGTCTGCGCTCCTTGTTTGTGCTCGAATCCGTCCCTGGCACCAGGGCGGCCACTGGCACGTGGAGGTGCAGCCGAGCGGCAGAATGATGGCCCTGGGGCTGGCCTCGCCATGTGGTGCCCGGCCCCCTGGGCGGGCAGGCCTGGCGCTCACTGTTCCTCCGCCTGCCCAGCCGTCTCCTCCAGGACTTTCAGAACAAACAGCTCCCAGCCGAGTGGCCTCGTGGGAGAAAGAGCAGCCAGCAGCGCAGAGGGGGCCGCGACAGCCACACCCGCTGACGGCCGACGGCCAAGTCTTCCCGGCTCCAGCTCAGTGAGCGCCCAGGTCCAGAGCCGGGCAGACAAGCCCCCGCTCACCATGAGGGGGCAGGGAAGGGCCACTTTGTGTCTGGCTGGCGTGGACCCAGGTTACCTTTCAGGGCCCCCTCCCTGCACCTGCTAAACGCACTCAGCGCTGTGCTGCTCGCAGGACCCAGACGCAGGCTCTTCCTCCGGTCACACCCCGGGTACCGCCTGCAGGGGGAAGCTCGGACCCCGGTGAGTGCGTCTCAGACCCTTCCCACGGCCGTGCTTACTGGCTCCAAATGGGCTTCTTGCCAGCAGCGCCTGGTTAAGGCATCAGGCCCTGAAGCCGGGAGGAATGAGTGCGGAAGAAACCGCCCTGACGGCGAGGTCTCCGCTGGCTGTGGGTCAAGGGGGCCCAGCGTGGGGACGGCCCTCCACCGCCCGCCTGCCCTAGACGGTGCCCCTGCACAGTGGCCGCAGCTCCGGGGCTCAGCCGCCCGGGCCCCTCTCCGGGCAGACACTCCTGTGCGATCGGGCTGGGGGGGGGGCGGGGGGCGGAAGGCGCCATTCCCGGGTGCTCCCGCCAGGCCACTGCTGCCTTTTCCTCAACTGCCCACCCACCCGGTTGCCTGCCAAGTCCCCATCCCCCAGGGCCAGCCCCTCTCCCCTGGGCAGAGCAGCCTGGCTGGGAGTGGGTTTCTGCAGCGATTCCATGGGACTTCTCTGTCTGGCACCCCCAGGTGGCCTGGGCCATGGGAGGTCAGGGCGCCGGCCCCCCGGACAAGGCTGCTACGGCGTGCACAGTGACCGTGAGAGCGCCCGCTCAGGGTCCTCTGAGGACAGGCTCCTGACCCCTCAACCCCTGGGAGCCTGAGCTGCAGTGGGTCTCAGCAGAGAGGGCGGCCTTGGGCCCGGGTGGGGGTGAGACCTGCTCCATGCTGACACCTGAGGCATGTCCCAGGCCTCCAGGGACAACGCTGAGGCGAGTGCAGCCTGGGAGGTGTGGAGCAGAGGAAAGTCATGTGGGGACATGGGGGTCAGGACCGAGCCCTTTGGGGTCACACAGCAGGACAGAGCGGCGGAGCCTGGGGCACCCCTCAGAGGCCAGAGAAGAGCTCGCCGAGAGGCAGCAATCTGCTCAGAACTGAATGAAGGGCCCTGCTCCCGGCAGCGGGCACAGCAGGTGCAAAGGTCCTGGGGTGGGATGAGCCAGCAGGACAGAGCAGAGAGGCCCGTCAGCTGGAGGCCGGACGCAGAGGAGCAGGCGCACGGTGACCTTGGAGGACCAGCACCGGCCAGGCTGCGCGGCTGGGGCGCGGGAGGGGAGCTGGGGGCCATCTCAGGGACGGGGGGCGGGGGAGCTCAGTCAGAGGAGTGGCCTGAGGACACCTGCTTTTTGAGAAATCACTGGGGTGGGCCAGAGAGGTTAGGGAGCCGCAGGGGGGGCACCAGGGAAGCAGGCTGCAGGGGTGAGGGGCCTGGCTGATGAGGGAGCCAGCCCTGTGAGATGGGGGAGGAGCCAGGGCTGGGGACGGCCATGGGCGAGTGTGAGGGAGGGAGGTGCGGCAGGGCCCGGCCCGCATCACAGCCCACGAGGGCACGTGAGCCCCAAGTCTCAGAAGAAGGCCCTGGGGGATGAGACACCCGACTCCTCCCTGCACTGCTGCCGAGCGTGACAACCTCCCGCAGGCGCCGGGAGACCCCTGGGCAGGTGGTCACTGAGGCCCGGCAGTGACCGGCCGGCCCCCCAAGCGGCCCCTGCACACACGGCGGCCTTACCTCACCGTCGGCTCTGCCAATCGGGGAGTCCAGGATAAAGTCAGGAGGCGCGATCACGTCGGCCAGGGCGACCGCATCGTCTTTCAGCTGTTGGAAGACAAAGGCCACATGCTTGGCAAGGCCCCACATCTCCATGGCGACCGCGGAGGAACAGAGCCCTGGAGTTTGTTGCTGGACCACTAGCAATGGTAACCCTAGCGCGAGGCCGATTCCCAGGGGGACCTCACGGACGGGGTCCCTGGGCCGGCCTCCGAATGCTTTCACCAGGCACGCTCCACGCAAGACTCCAACCTTCTATGTTTCGTCAACGGGCCGGGCCTGGTCATGAAAGTGACGACCGTAGCGCATCACCTGGTGCGCCTCTGGCCCTGACCCACCTGGGCAGCGGCCGTTCCGGGCAGGGAAGGCGCCAGGGGTGCCGGGAGAGGCATTTCCGTGCGCCTGTGGGCACTCCCAGGCCCACGGCCAGCGGTGGCCCCCATCCTGCCCTACGCGTTAGTCTTCAGTGTGGAATTTATAGGAGACGCCCAAGAATTTTCTTGAAACGCAAAAACACATTTCCCCCTTATAACCCTTGTGAGACTCCACAGCTGTGCTAGAAGCTGGGCGGGCTGCCCTGAGCACCTAAAGCAGGGGTCCTCAAACTACGGGCCCGCGGGCCACATGCAAATACAAATATTGTATTTGTTCCCGTTTTGTTTTTTTACTTCAAAATAAGATATGTGCAGCGTGCATAAGAATTTGTTCATAGTTTTTTTTTAAACTATAGTCCGGCCCTCCAACCGTCTGAGGGACAGTGAACTGGCCCCCTGTTTAAAAAGTTTGAGGACCCCTGATCTAAAGCAAGCGGTCAGCACCGAGCAACGAGGCCCGCGGCAGCCCAGGGCGGTCCCCACGGGCGGACGCTCGCCTCCGGCACACGCTCTGCCCCAGGCCCGCACACCCCCTGACCTGCGGTCACAGATGAACCTGGACCCCCCAGGGTGGGGGAGGCAGGGGCTGCGTTATTATACCTGCGACCCTCAGGCCTCAGCCACAGAGGGAGCGGAGTGGGGAGCGCCAGGGGACAACGGCTGTGGCGTTACAAACGGCAGCTCAAACCTACACCCCAGAGGGCGAGGCCTCGGTCACTGTCTCCCTGTGGGAAGGCGCGGGGCTGTGCAGCTGCCCCTGCCTAGAGCAGGGAGCCGGCTGGTGCTACGGAACCCACCGGCAGGCTCAGACCGGCCAGGTGTCCGCGGGGGCGGGCCAACCCTGGCTGCACTGCCGGGAGAACGCACGGCCCAGCCGCTGCGGGGCGTCTGGAGACCCCACGTGGAGCCAGGACTCAGCACCAGGCAGCTGCATGGCCTGTGTGGCGGCCACAGCACGTGGGGCGCTCTCACTGTACATTAATTACAGTGAAAGAAAGTTAAGCTCGGCCACAGGCCGCACTGCTACGGCCGACACCCCAGTCAGAGGTGACCGGGCAGGACCCTGTGGGACGCTCCACTGGACAGAGCGCCATGGGCCGCGGAGGGGCTCGGCCACCTGAGTTCGTGCCACGAAATGAGGTTGGGCTGCAGGCTGGGAGCCTTGAGGTGCTAGGGAAAGGGCTGAACGTGCCCAATTCTGAGGCCGTCCCACTAATCCCTCTCCCCGAAGTTTCGGGCCGGGGCAGAGTTTCCGGTAACTTCCCTGCTCTGCTGACGGCCGTGTGCACGAGGCGGAGCGGGGGGTGAGAACGGAGAGCGTGGGTGCAGAGGGGCACACGGGAGCACGCGTGACAGGTGACACAGGGGCCGTGGGAACATGGAGGGCCTCCCACTCACCTGGGAACACAGCTCCAGGATGGCGCCCTCCAGCATCTTCCCGGCTTGCTCCCCGGAAAAGTAGCCGCCTGCAAGCACAGTGCTGGTCACCGGGGCTGGGAGCCAAGTCCTCAGCCACCCCCCTAGGTCGGCTCCCTCCCGCAGCTTTCCCATCAGCCCTCTCCGTGAAAGCGCGTCACCACCCCGCCCTGGCCGGCCTAGCGGTGACCCCTTGGCAGGACTCAGCCTCACGGAGCACCGCCAGGCAGTCGGTCAGGCCAGGAGCAGGGCTGCGGGAGGGAGCAAGGGCCTCGAGAGGCAGGCCTGGCCAGGCCTGAGGCGGTGGGTGGTCTGCGGGCGCCCAGGCAGAGGGGCTCCCTCTGAAGGCTGAGAGGAGACTGGGGAGAGAGAAGCGTGGATGGTGCTGGGACCCCAGGACAGGCATGCGGGGAGTGCGGGGCTGAGGGCTGGCAGGGCCTCATGCAGAGCGGTGGCCTGGGGCCAGGGGCCATCTGGGGACAGGATGCCCCCCACCTCCTCAGCCTCCCGGCCCCAGCGGTGCGGCTGCGCTGACAGGCGAGGCAGCGGCCTGTGCACTGGGACGCATTGGCTGTGGCGCCTGCCTGTTTGGTTTTGCTATGAAGTCTCTGTGGGCCTAGAGCTGGCGTTTCCCAGGGAGAGGTCTCCGCCCTGTGCCCGCCCGCCCTGCGCCTGCCCACCTCACTGCCTGCACCCTCACCGCCTCCCAGGGCAACAGCAGCCCCGGGGCAGCAGGGGCTCTTGGCAAGGTGGGGGCGGGGGGGGGGGAAGCCTACTCCTCATTAGGCCCAGACACACACAGGCACCAGCAGAGCCGCGGCGAGCATGGCTGGGGGCGATTAGGAAAAAATGTCTAAAGAGCTCCGTAGGGCGCTATTGGGAACAGCTGAGAAATGCAGGCCCCGTTCCCACCGGCTCCCTGCACCCCTCCCCCGGGAAGCCCCCGGCGGCAGCTCTGCCCCCGTGCTTCCCGCTGTGGCCCTGGGCTCTCAGCGCGGGACGTGTCTGTCACCCAACCCGGACAGCAGCCGCTGAGACAGCGAGGGCGCCCAGCTCCGGCGGCCTCACCGCGGTACAGCAGGGCCGTGTGCTGGCTCAGGGACCAAAGGCCGTAGAGGGCGCTGAGCCGCCGGAGCACGGCCCGCAGCGGGGGCGGCACGTCAGGCTGGTGCGTGTGCTCGTGGAACCTGCGCACCACGGTGAGCTCCAGGAAGGCCAGCGCCAGCGAGCGGCAGCAGTAAACCTGCAAGAAAGGCGCCGTCGCCGGTGAGCCCGGTTGGGACCTCCCTGACCCCTCGGTGAGCTCTGGCTGGGACCTCCCGGGTCCCTCGGTGAGCCCAGCTGGGACCTCCCGGGCCCCTCGGTGAGCCCAACTGGGACCTCCCGGGCCCCTCGGTGAGCCCAACTGGGACCTCCCGGGCCCCTCGTTGAGCCCAGCTGGGACCTCCCTGACAACCCCTCGGTGAGCTCCGGCTGGGACCTCCCGGGCCCCTCGTTGAGCCCAGCTGGGACCTCCCTGACAACCCCTCGGTGAGCTCCGGCTGGGACCTCCCTGACAACCCCTCGGTGAGCTCCGGCTGGGACCTCCCGGGCCCCTCGGTGAGCCCCGGCTGGGACCTCCCGACCCCTCGGTGAGCCCCGCTGAGACCTCCCAGCCCCTCGGCCGCGCCCACGGCGAGGTCGCGCAGATCACAGCCGCCGGACCCCGTGTCCCAGCTGTCTCACAGCACGACTCCTGCAGCCGGCTGCCCAGGACACGAGGACACGGGACAGTCTGCCCTGTGTGAGGCCCTGGACGTGCCCACCGAGGCCTGGGGGAGGGTGATCATGACTGAGCAGCAGTGCGACCTCACCTGAGCCCCCACCTGTGGCTCCACAGGTCGGGACGCGGCTGTGCCCCGGCCCCTCCAGGAGTCTGAGGTCTGTGCAACCCAAGGGCCCCCTCAGTAACCCCAGCTCAGGCCAATGAACAGCACCAGCGGGCACTTTAAACACGAGGTCCCAGTCACTTCAACAGCCCAGCAGGGGGCACCATCCCCATAGCAGACCCAGGCAAGGGCCCGAGGGCCCGGGCTGGAGGGCTGGTCCCTCCGTGGGGACGGGCAGCACAGGCGTTAGGGTGAGTGATAAACTAAGCCGTTTGGAAGACACACACACCTGGGAGTTATTTCTCGCTTCAAAGTCACTGCTTCCGGATCTCTTCTCCTGAGTTAGTTTCTGGTGACTCTCTCGGAGCAGGTAGCAGACCAGCCACTCGTATGCCGCCAGCGGGACTTGGGATGGAAACAGGAAAAAGTGACCACAGAGCGCCCAGCAGGTGTCTGGTACTCGAGTAACAGAGCATCTAGCAGGTGTCCAGTACTCGAGTAACGGGGCATCTACCAGGTGTCCAGTACTCGAGTAACAGGGCATCTACCAGGTGTCCAGTACTCGAGTAACAGAGCATCTAGCAGGTGTCGGGCATTCGAGTAACAGAGCGCCTAGCAGGTGTCGGGCACTCGAGTAACAGAGCATCTAGCAGGTGTGAGCACCTTGCATGTATTGATGGGTGGGTGAGGTGGGTCCAGTATGCAAACAGGGAAACTGAGGCACAGGGCGGGGGCTGTCCAAGGGCCCCCACTGGGTGGTGGCTGGGACAGGCCCAGGTGAGGGTGTTTCCTGGCTCTGCCGAGAAGCCATCCCCCTTCCACACTATCCTGGCAGCCACCCTCCAGTGGCCGCCTCTCTGTGCCGGCTACACTGCGGCCAGTGTCAGATGCCTGGCGCGGATGGAATGGGGCACGTGCCCCCAGCCTGCCCTTCTCCCCACGCTGCTCTGCCTGGTGCCAGCTTCCTGCTGCCCCCCCCCCCCCGCCACCCCGAGGCAGGCAGGCTCTGACCCAGGGGCGCGTGGACAGCAAGGCCTGCCAGACGCAGGCCCAGCTCCCCAGCCCCCCAGGTCCAGGGGCCACCTGTTCCCCAGTGGTGCCCACATGCCCTTCACCCCCCTGTGCTCCTGTGTGGCCCACACATGAGACCCAGCTCATGAGCCGCTGCCTGGGAAGCTGCGACGGCACCGCAGAGCTCACCTGCACCTCTTGTCCCCAAGGGAGTCCGGGACAGTGGCCCCCCCAACGGTGGCCAGCACCCCCGCCCCCCCTGACAGCACCGTGGGCCAGGCCCCACCAGGCACAGCACAGGCCCCCGCATTCCCTCCCTGACTGTTACAAGGGACACTGAGGCACAGAGGGCTAGGTGCCCAGCCCGGCACACTGCGGGGCATGTACACACGATTGTCAGATCAGCAAACACGTACACACGATTGTCAGATCAGCAAACACTCGTAGCTGCAACCACGTAACGTTTTTGCAAAGAGCCAACTGCAGAAGCGGCCTGGCATCGCTCAGCAGGGTGCAGGCCTCGGGGCAGGGCCCTTCGGGAAGCCCACCCCCCTGCACACGCATGTGCATAATCAGGGCCCAAATGGAGCCTGCCCCACCCTCTCCAATAATCGTCTAATTCCCCGAAGGAAAACCTCCCGCCCTGCCTGCTCCACTCGACGCTGCGGAGGCCGTGCCCCAGGCCCTCCGAGCTCCAGGCCGTAAATCTTCGGCAGCTGTGACTGAGGGCCAGCTAAGGCGAAGGTGGAGGGGCTGCAGGCAGATGACCGAATGCCCTGGGGACGGGGCTGGCCGCGGGAGCGCTCCCTTCTCTGTGCTCCGGGAGAAGGCCAGGGGCGGTGCCAAGCCACTCTCGCCACGTAAACTTTAGCTGCGTTTTTTTCCTCCAGAAAATGTTTTCACGTTGTTGGATCTTGCAGAAACTAGGGCACTCGGAGGAAAACAGATGACGCGGCCCTGGCGCCTGTGTGGAGGCAGGTCCAGACGCTCCACTGCGTCGGGTGTCCGAGGGACGGCGTGAGGGATGGGGTGTGCGGGCGAGGCGGGCACACGGAGGCTGGTGGGCACACAAGGTCGGCGGGCACACGAGGCTGGCGGGCACATGGTTTAGGTTGTGTTTACATCGGTGGTGGCTTCAGGGAGGAGCTGCTGACGGGGCTGGTCCTCCTGGGCGGTGATGTCTCCCCAGAGCTTTTTGGGGTGACATTGGGGGGGCTGCACCCCTCAGAAGCACCTTCTCTGGCGTCCCCTGCACTCCAGGCTGATGAGGTCCATTAGCGAGTGTCAGCAGCGGCCGCGAGGCTGGGCCGTGAGGAGGGAGGGTTGCTCGCCGAAGCTTCCTGATGACACTGGCGATGGCGATGGCGATGGCGATGGCGATGGCGATGGCGACGACGTGGACGGGGTGGATGGGCCAGCGCTGCTGCCGTCACCTCCCCCGAAGAGCCTGCAGCTGCTGAGCTACAGCACCACGCACTCTCTGTCCTCTGTGTAGGGGTGTCTGCTCCTTCACCCCAGGACCCAGCAGCGCCCCAGGGGACACGCACACGGGTCCCCCACACCAGAGGCTCTGTGAACGGCGTGCAGTGGATCAGGGCCCCTTGCTGGGGAGTCTGTGGTTAGGACCAGAGACTATAGGTAGGGAATGACCACGTGGTGACGGACGCTGAGCTGAGCTCCACACATCAGCTTCTCATCCTCAGGAAAGCCCAACGCGCAGCCACCGCTGTTCCCCGGGCATAGAGAGAAACCAAGGCAGGAGGGGGAGGGGCGGGACCTGCCCGAGGCCCCACGGCTGGGGGTGGGGTGGGGGCAGAGGGGCCGGGAGCGGAGCAGGCCCCGCCCGTGGGGGCCACCGCCTTGCAGACCTGCTGCTCCAACCAGGCCTCGGGGTGCCCGTGTGCTGCCAACCCCGTGCCAGCCACCCTGCACCCCACAAGGCGGCACAGGGAGGAGCCGCACACACGTCTGCAGGGAACACAGGAGCCCTCCCCCGAGGGAGGCCAAGGAAGGCCCTGGGCGGCCCCCGCTTCTGGGATAAGGCCTGTGGGCAAGGGACTGGCTGCCTCTGTCCACCGTGCAGTCCGCGCCTGCTCAGTGTGGGCACAGGGAGACGCTGGCAGACAAGTGCGGGCACACCAACACCCAGGCCCTCCTGGGCCCTGCCGCCCGCCGGCACCTGGCGCAGATGAGGGGGGGGTTGGGGTAGGGGGTGGCTTACCCGCGGAGTCCAGGCAGTCCTGCAGGCTGGCCACTGTGAACCGCCGGCCGAGCAGGGCGGGGTAGGCCGCCAGGAAGTCCACGCTCTTCAGCGGGCTCTCGAAGCGGGCGCCACCTGGGAGCACTCAGTCACTGGGGAAGCCAGGGGACCCCACGCACAGCACACGCCCGGGAGGGTCCTCCCCCACCCGCCTCAGCCATGATGGGGGAGGGGGTCAGTCACATGGAACGACCCCTCCCGTCCTCAAACACAGGGCCAGCTGAGGGAAGAGCTAACTCCGGGGGCCGAGAACCCACGCCTGTGTGAGGTCAGGGCCACCTCAGCTCAGTGGAGCCTCACCTGGAGTGAGGCTCCCCACGTGCCAGCAGCCCGAGCAGGTGCTCACCTGGGCCCCACGTGCCAGCAGCCCGAGCAGGTGATGCTCACCTGGGCCTCCCTGTGCCAGCAGCCCGAGCAGGTGATGCTCACCTGGGCCTCCCTGTGCCAGCAGCCCGAGCAGGTAATGCTCACCTGGGCCTCCCTGTGCCAGCAGCCCGAGCAGGTGATGCTCACCTGGGCCTCCCTGTGCCAGCAGCCCGAGCAGGTGATGCTCACCTGGGCCTCCCTGTGCCAGCAGCCCGAGCAGGTGATGCTCACCTGGGCCTCCCTGTGCCAGCAGCCCGAGCAGGTAGTTGCTGGTCTGCTCCAGCAGCACGTTGTTGTCGCCTTCGTACGTGCAGTTGGGGTCGTTGTCGTTCCTGAGGTCGCCCAGGCGGTTCACTGCAATGAAACCACGGGTTTCTGTCACTTCAGGTGCACGTGGGAGGAATGCCGTCACCCTGGGAACGCGAGGCCCGGCCAGGGGTGGCGGGGACACAGCACTTGCTCCACGCCCCCCGCTCCTGGCCACCCGGCCTGCGCGCTGGGGGCAGTGGCCGGCCGGAAGGACACGCAGTGCCGGCCCAGGGGGTGTCACGGGAGCCAGCAGCCCCTGGGAAACGCAGCACAGTGAGTACGCAAGCAGCGTGCAGGGGTGGGGTGGAGGAGGTGGCAGAGGGCACAGAGGGATGGAAGGTGAGGGAAGAATTAAATTAAAAGGTTAAAAAGCACACCGTCCTCAGCACCCTCCTCGCGAGGCACCTGGCCGAAGCTGCCTGCAGCATGGGGGTCCTGAGTGAACCCCTCTTCCTACATAGGCAGCCCACCCAGCTGAAGGAAGCGCTCACTTTCCTCCTCTTGTCTCTCTCGCTAGTTAATTACCCTGGATTGTTTACATATTTTGCAAGGTGTGCCCTCCAGGCCCTCATCACCGGGTCGCCTTCCTCTGGTGAGAATGTTCTCGGACCCAGGCCAGGGGCGGGGCCAGCAGGGAAAAGTGGGGTCCGTTCCTCAGGGTCACATGCTGCTGGGCTGTGGCCCCGGTCACACCTGATCGATGGATCGTTCCAGACTCGCCGCCCGGGCCAGGGCCAGACCGCTGCAGGGAGGGGCTGGGAGCCCTTAGCGCAGTGGTTCTCAACCTTGGCTGCACATTCGAATCACCTGGGAATCTTTTTAAAATCCTGATTTCTGGGCCTCATCCTCCGGAAATTCTGTTTCTTTGTTACTAATGTTGTGGCCCCACCCCATAACAAAGAAACAGAATTTCCGGAGGATGAGGCCCAGAAATCAGGATTTTCAAAAGATTTCCAGGTGATTCGAATGTGCAGCCAAGGTTGAGAACCACTGACTTAGAGAAATAGTTTGCAATTGCCGTGCAAGCCTCACTAAGGGGCCTGCCCCCCCAGCCCCCCCTTCCGCGCTCATCCCTGGGGTGCAAACCCCGCGCTTGTCTGCGTGAGGACACTCGATCGGGCGTTTCTGTTGTCTGCGATGCTGCAGGATTCAATGCCTCATTCTAAACTATTCATAGCGTCTCCAAGAGCTACAGCAACAAACAAAACTACAAAGAGCATTTCGTGGAAGACAAAGCACACCAGGAACCCGTGTGGAGCCGTGGTTTCCAGCTCGTCAGTTAGTGACGGGGAGAAGCGGAGCATGGGACGCCGAGGGCCGTGCCGGCCGCCCTGCTCGAGAAGCACCTGGGACGGGCCCGCGGGAAGCTGCACCTATCCCAGCGGTCCCCAGGGCGCCCCGACTCAGCCAGAGCCTGAGACGCTGTCGGAGGTTTGAACTGTCAGGCCTCTGCCAAATCTGTTTTTCGATGTGCACGTGGCCTTCTCAGAGGGACCGGGATTTCACCAGTCACTCGAGGTGGGGACACAGGAAGTTGCGCAGGCCAGCTGCAAGTCATAGCGACTGTAATCCCGAGAATTCAAGTAACAGCAGCCAATAAAAGCCCCTGAGCACGTCCTGGACGCCAGACACTGTGCCAAATGCTTTGTGTGCATTAATCCACTTAGCCGGTGCCAGAACCTCCATTGTGGGATCGTATCTGCACCCCCATTTCACAAGGGAGAACGCTGAGGCTCAGCAAGGGCAGGTGGCTTGCTCACGGTGACAAGGCTCGAGTGGCAGAGCCAGGACGGGCTCCCAGGCTATTGGTTGCTCGCTCTCTTACCCACACACCAGCTGACAAACCAACAGCCAAGGCCACTAAGAACTTACTTTTCCTGTTTAAAAGTTTTTCATCAGAACAAAAGTTGATGTCGATTTACTGCCAAGTCCTTAACCAGAAAGTTATGATTCAAACGAAGAGATGATCTCCTCCCCGCTCTGGTGTGTAGGGGCTCCCTCGGGGTCCTCCACACCCCCATCACCCCGAGTTCCATGTTTCCAGGAATACTGGGTATCGGAACACGGGGACCGTCCAGGGCAGGGGGGCGGCAAACTTGCGAAGGGCCAGACAGAGACCGTTTCCGGCTCTGTCGGGACCACGGAGCCACCGATGCAGGGTGAGCACGGCCATGGGAAATGCGGGAAGGGGTGGCCATAAGAGCCGGGGGTAGCCGGTTCAGCCCGGGAGGCCGCAGTGTGCCGACCCCTGGTCTGGAGCGAGCGGGAGGGGTAGGGACAGAAAACGGTCACTCGCTTCTCTAAAACCTACCGGCCAGGTAGCCGTGTCCTCCGCACGCCTCGCGGCACTCCTGGATCCCCCGCTGGGCCGTCCACGAGGCCAGGGGCTTGCCGGCCGACGCCAAGGCGTGGATCTCACGTCCCAGCTCTGCCTTGAGGAGGAATGCAAAGGGCACAGTGAACAGAGGCTCTGACACCGGAGGGGGGTCCGGTCAGCCGGGGCGGCAAAGGCACGTCCCTCCAGTTAATCCAACACACCCCTCAGCAGGAGAAAGAACCCCACGTTCAGCTTGAAAAAGGGGATTCATTCCGGCTGGCGTGGCTCAGTGATTGAGCATCCACTACCTATGAACCAGGAGGTCAATGTTCGATTCTGGTCAGGGCACATGCCCTGGTGTCAGGCTCGATCCCCAGTGGGGGGCGTGCAAGAGGCAGCCGATCCATGATGCTCCCTCATCATTGATGTTTCTCTCTCTCCCTCTCCCTTCCTCTCTGAAATCAATATTTTTTTTAAAAAAGGGGGCATTCACCTTCGAATGGGCACACGGTGGAGAAAACACAGGGGCCACCTCTGCCCAGCCAACAGGCCCAGGGAGAGGGCTGCGGGCAGGACCATGTACGAGGCTCGTTCGTGTGCCGGGCGCGGCCCTGACCGGAGCAGCCTGCTGGCGAGGGATCCCACACAGTGCCAGACGTGCTCCGAGGAGGGGGGGCCGGGCAGGGCCGGATCCCGATGCAGCCGCGGCCACACTCAGCCCGCCCACTCCCGGCCTCCTGTGTCCTAGAAACACCCTTTGCTTCCACTTGGAATTTAATAAAGACCCTGGGGAGAGAGAGACGCACGCCTGCTGATATGTGTTTTCTACTCTGAGTCCCGGGTGCCTGGTCACCCCACCTTCCTGGGGGCAAGGCGCCCGCTCGGCAGTGCCCCCTGCCAGCCACCCTGCGCTCTGGCAGCCTGGGCTCTGAGCTGTGTGGTCCCAGGTGCACCCACAGGTACAGGCATTGCAGAGGGTGGCACACCGCACCCCCCCCCCCCGACCTGCAGCGTCTCTAGTTGTCCATGAATGCACTGCGTGGGGTTCACAGGTGATGCCTGTCCAGGAGGCAGCGAGGGGGCGAGGGAGGCCACCTGTTCCCCCCACCCTGCACCGTCCACAAAGAAATGAGGAGGGCTGGTGGGCTGGTGGGGGGGGAGGGCGGTGCACGCCCGTTGCTGGCACTAGGCCTTGCCTGTCCACTCCCATCTGTTGGCTGGACTCAGACCTCTGTGGGCTGTTGACAGAGGACTAGGGCCCGGAACCCTCCCAAGGCCGGTCACGTGATCGTGCAAAGCCGTCACATCACGTCACGTTCTCACAGGGCAACCCCAGCCAGAGGAGGCGGGCGCTCGGCAGCCCCGGGGAGAGGCTCCGAGGGTTCCGAGTGGGCGGACACGGTGACGGGCCACAGGGGCCTTCACCCCCAGGCCAGGGGCTGGCGTTTGGAGAGAAAGGCTGGTTTAAACTGTAACAGAGACTGTGGGGAGCCCGGCTGGTGTGGCTCAGTGGGTGTGCGTCGACCTATGAACCAGGAGGTCACGGTTCAATTCCCGGTCAGAGCACAGGCCCGGGTTGAGGGCTTGATCCCCAGTGTGGGGTGTGCAGGAAGCAGCCGATCCATGATTCTCTCTCATCATTGATGTTTCTATCTCTCTCCCTCTCCCTTACTCTCTGAAATCAATAAAAAAATATACGTTTTTTAAAAACGGGTGCGGAGAAAAGCGAGTCCCTCTCACCTGCCCGGCGCTCCGGTCGTCCTGCTGGAGGCCTCGCTGGAGCGCCATCAGGTCCCGGAAGAGTGACTTGGAGAAGTGGTCCAAGGCGTAGGTGGCCGCCAGGTACGGGAGCAGGCGCCACTGCTGCAGGGAGCCACGGGCGGCGTGAGCCCCTACACCCCACGCCCCAGGGTGTGTGGAGGAGGCCTGAGACCGGAGCAGTGGGAGCTGGCCCCCTGGCCCCCCTCACGCGTCTCCGTGTTTCCGAGACACTCGACGGTTCTTCTTCCACCTGACCACCCCCACAGGCACCGCGGAGCCATGTGCAGCCCCGCACGCCCACCCTCCCCGCTGCCCCTACCGTGACGCCAGCACAGTGTCAGCCACTGGGACCCCGCCACACCGGCCTCCGTGCCCAGAGCGCGGGCTGACCCGTGATGCCTGCTGCTTCGTGAGCCGAGGAGGGAGATGGGGGAACTGAGGCTCACAGAGAGCCAGAGGTCCTCGGAGGCAGGGGGCGGGCTTGGTCACCGGGCACATGCAGGGCCGCGGGGTGGCAGGGCCTGGGGAGGAGCCGGGTGAGGCCTGGGAACTGCGGTCGGTGCCCAATGCCACGTGCCCGACACTGTGCCACCTGCTGCTTCCACACTAAGGGGTCCAATCCTTACAACCACCAGGAAGGGGGGCTGTCACCAGCTGACAAGTGAGACACTGGAGCACAGAGAGGTCCAGGGCCTGGCTGAGGGCACACAGTGGTGGGTGCGGACCTGGGTGAGAGCCCAGCACTGTGGCTCAAGGGGGCTCTCAACCACTGAGCCGCTCGATGCCCAGGTGGGCCGATGCGTGGCAACCTCATGGGCCACAGAGGCAGTGGTGGTGGGGAAGGGGCCACGGCAGGAGGGGAGTGAGGCTATGGGGTTCGAGTGCTGGGGACGGGGCCACGGCAGGCGTGGGCACTTGCTCCGGACCCGCTGTAGGCAGCTCGCAGCCACAGCACAGGAAGCGCTGAGCCCAGCTGTGAGAGTCACAGCTCCTGGGGCTTCCCTCAACACGCTCTGCCTACGTGTGGCTCAGCCCCAGGCCTGGGCCAGGCCTCGCTACGACCTCCGACAGGAGTCACCTGCCGTCCTCAGCCCACCCATGAGCTGGGGGCGGTGCTGTGAAGACCAGCACGAGCCCTGGCGAGTGCAGCTCAGTGGCTGGAGTGACGGCCTGCGCCCAGGAGGGTCCTGGGTTCTATTCCAGGTCCAGGGCAGCGACATGGGCTGCAGGTTCGATCTCCCGCCCCGAGGAGGCAGGTGCAGGAGGCAACCGATCAATATTTCTCGCTCTCCCTCCTTCCCTTGCCTCCAAAAAAAAGACCGACCCCGAGGAATGGAAGGCTGTTCACGTGAAAACATGCGTGTCCCCTCCCAGGTGACCGTCGGCCGCCCGCTGTGCCGACCTGCAGGACGAGGGTCCCTTCCGCTACTCCAAGAGCCACCCAGCAGACGGCGTGCACCCGGGGGCCATTTCTAAGGATGGATGGATGGTGGGGCCAGCGCTTGGGCGTGCGGGCCACCTGCCGAAGCCTGCAGGGCTGCCCAGGGGCACGTGCACACCCGTCTCCCCAGAGCCTCCCAGGGCGCTCCTGCCTCCTTATCGGGCGTCGCACAGACCCTTTCATTAAAGCCCTTATTGCCACCGGCCTCGCCTCCCCGCCTGCCGCCTGCCTCCCTCCATGGTGACTGCCCACCCACGGCTCTGGGACCTGCCCGGCAGGTTGGCTCAGCTCCCAGCAAGCAAAAGGCAGCTCCCTGGAGGCAGAGCGTGTCTGCGGGCGGGCGGGCGTGAGAGAGAACGCAGTGACACCCAGTGACACCCGGAGGGAGGCCGACCTGCAGCTGGTACTCGAGCACCGGAACCTCCTCCCCGTCAGCAGGTCCGAACTGGCGCCGGGTGGCCGAGAACCGCAGGGCGATGCACACGGCCAGCTTCAGGTTCACCACGCACATGCCCACGATGCAGACACGGCCTGCGGACAGGCCGCCCAGCGACGCGCCAAAGCGCTGCCTGCTGTCCTGTGGGGAGAGCGCGGGGCGTGTCAGAGTCACGGAGAGGCACACAGAGGGGCGCTCCTTCCTCCTCTCAGCGGGCAGGTGGCCGCCGCGAGCCACGCCCAGGCACCCGCCACAGACCTCCAGGCCGGGCGCGGGGCAGGGCCTCGATGACCCTAGTGGGACGGGTGGGGAGGCCCCGGGGTGCTCAGCTCCACAAGGAAGGGGGTCCCAGCCAGGGAGTCTGCAGGCTCCCACCCGGGGCGGGACCGCCTGTCAGGTGAGACCAGGCGTGCAGGTGGGGCGACCCCAGATGGACAGTGCTCAGCTGGAGCCCACATTTTGTTTAAAAATTGCCGGCCTTTGACCCTCAGGTCCCAAATCCCTCTCCCCGCAAGCGACACCCTTTTAAAGTGCACGATGCTCATCCCTGTTCTTTTAAAAAGGACCACCCCTCGGGGTGCCCATGTTTCACCTTCGCTTTCAGCTCCGAGCGGAGCACCGTGTCCTACAGGACGGGGGGCACCGTGTCCTACAGGACAGGGGGCACCGAGCCCTGGACACCAGAGAACACTCGCCCCCCTCTGTGGGCCAAGCAGCCTTCACCTCCGGCCCTCCACGTCAGGCGGGGCTCCCTGACACCCCGAGGGCTGGCGGGGCAGCGGGGGGAGTGGAGGCAGTGCCCCTGGTGGTGGCTGACCCAAGCACCACCGTCCTTGCTGGTGGCACTGGAACCCAGACCTACAAGGTCTGCCACCTACTCCGGCTCCTGTGCCAACGCTGTACCTTGAAGCGGGTGACGTAGGTGCCCTCGGGGGTGACATCTCCCGTCCGGTTGAGGAGGTCCTGGCGAGGGATCCGGACCTTGTGGAACATGGCGAAGCTGTGGGGACGGGGGCCACAGGTGACCAGCAGCACCTCCTGCACGGCTGCTCCCCCGCCTGTCGTGCCCCATCTGGTCCCCATCCTCACCTCCACCCCAGCCAGGGCCCTGGCCGGCAGCTCTGCCCTGCTGGACGCCACCCTCCTGCCTGCCTACCTGCCTGCAGCAACTGTCCTCGCTCCTGCAGGCCCCGCCCCAGCCTTCCTGGGCGCACAGCAGGGGCCTTGTGGGAGACCTTCGATCCTACAACCTGGGCACCTAACCCCCCAAGATGGTGTGAGACCTTGGAGGGACCCCGCTCCTGCACCAAGGGCCTGGCCGCCTCAAGGCCTGCAGCGGATGGCACTGTAACCCTCAAACCAGACCGGCTCCCCTCCTTTCCAGGAAGCGACAAGGATGCCTGCGGCGGGGCACTCAGCGGGCGGCCAGGCTGGGGCCAGCCTCTGCGGGTGCCTCCCGAGGGGGAGAGGAAGGTCAGCGCCGACCAGGCCCTGGGCAGGCCCACGCGGCGCACCGTGGCCCTGCGGGTGAGCCTCAGTGCCAGGGCCTTTGTGGGGTGTGCTGACTGGCCGAGATGGGCCCCAGGCCCCGGAAGGCCTATCGGAGCATCTGATCTGATACCCGGTTTACAAGGGCAGACTCGGCGCCCAACAAGTGATGCCTGTCGCCAGAAGCCGAGGAAGGCCTTTGCGAGCGACTGTCGGCTCCTGCTCCCCGTCAGGGGGACCCTGTCCCTTTCTCGCACCCGAGACAGGACCAGTCTGAGTGTGTCTGCACGCGCACAGGGTTCGCTGTCCGTGGCTTACCGAGAGCCCCATTCCTCCCTCTGTGGGCACCTCACTCCGACAGGGCCAGCCGGCGGGGGGCCAGCCCGGGGCCAGCCTGCAGGCCGATTCCCAGTGTCCCCAGCGGACACAGGGGTGTGCGTGTGACACGGGGTGGCACGAGGAGGGGCGTGTGCTGGGAGCTTGCGGGTGGCAGGCCGGGCTCCCAGGCATTGCACACACCTGCTCCCGGGACCAAGCGCACCCGGCCCCACACGGGACGTCCTTGGCCACTTGTGAGGTGGATCCCCGAGGCCCAGGGCCCTGCACCTCCACACCTCGGGGTGAGCAGGTCTCCGCCCAGGCAGGGTCAGAGGCCAGACTCTCACAGGGACGGTCTTTATTTTGCTTTTAGTTACTCACCTAAATGTACCCGTACAAGTTATGTCTGCCCCTCATCCCACATCCTCGGATATTCTTTTTTTAAAAAAATATATTTTATTGATTTTTTACGGAGAGGAAGGGAGAGAGATAGAGAGTTAGAAACATCGATGAGAGAAAAACATCAATCAGCTGCCTCCTGCACATCTCCCCACTGGGGATGTGCCCACAACCAAGGTACATGCCCTTGACCGGAATCGAACCTGGGACCCTTGAGTCCGCAGGCCGACGCTCTGTCCACTGAGCCAAACCGGTTAGGGCTCGGATATGCTTGTGAAATGACCAGCTCTAACCTATATCCCCAAGAGAAAGGACCTCAGACCAGAACCACCAGCACTCAGTTCTAACGCTGACGCAGAATTAGATGACTAGGGCAGGCAGCCTGACACCCCGCCGGGTTCCCGTTCCTGAAACCCGTGCGCCCTCTGCTGGGCATACATGCCGCGGCCGGGAAGGAGGAGGGGTGAGCCCGGGACCCTGGACAGGTCACTGACCCTTCGAAGGCTGGGGTCGGGGACCACGTATGGCCACTCCCAAGGATGCCCCCTGCTGGGCCTCCCCCTCCGCCGCCCTGTAATCCACGCCACGCCGCCCCCACCACCTGGATCAGTGTGGACACGTGTGGATGCTGAGCTCCAGGTCACTGATGGGACCATGTCTGGGGGAGGCAGGCCCAACACAGCTTGGCGCTGCCCAGCTGAGGGTCCCCCCACCCCCAGCTGCCTTGGTCTGGCCTGGGCCTGAGGGCAAGTTCACTGTTCAGTACTCGGCTCTCTTATACCTCCCGGTGTTGGGATGGCCCTCATGACATGGCTCTGAGTGTGGAGGTGAGGTGTGTGGCCCCGCTGAGTTACATGGCCCCACGGGAGTGTGGAGGGCACGGGATAGTGCTGAGGGTTCCGTGAGATCACAGGCACGAGCGGCCCCACGGCCTTGGGCTTGGCATGAATCTAACCCCTGAGGCCAGACCGTGGGGAAGAGCGCCTAGACCACCCACAGAGGAGAGCATGAAGACCACCCACAGAAGGGAGTGTAGAGACCACCCACAGAGGAGAGCACGGAGACCACCCACAGAGGGGAGCACCGAGACCACCCCCAGAGGGGAGTGCCTAGACCACCCACAGAGGAGAGCATGAAGACCACCCCTGGAGGGGAGCACATAGACCACCCACAGAGGAGAGCATGAAGACCACCCACAGAGGGGAGTGTGGAGACCACCCACAGAGGGGAGTGTGGGGACCACCCACAGAGGGGAGTGTGGGGACCACCCACAGAGGGGAGCGTGGAGACCACCCACAGAGGGGAGTGTGGGGACCACCCACAGAGGGGAGTGCCCAGACCACCCACAGAGGAGAGCGTGAAGACCACCCGCAGAGGAGAGTGCCCAGACCACCCACAGAGGGGAGCGCCGAGACCACCCACAGAGGGGAGCGCCCAGACCACCCACAGAGGGGAGCGTGAGGCTGAGGTGCACTTACCCGTTGTCCAGGCCGTTCTGCCCGAGCTTCTCCCCTATGTCGCCCACCATCAC
The DNA here is from genome assembly GCA_035771395.1 of Myotis vivesi. Classification (NCBI taxonomy): domain Eukaryota; kingdom Metazoa; phylum Chordata; class Mammalia; order Chiroptera; family Vespertilionidae; genus Myotis; species Myotis vivesi. Next base: position 231,410,421 of record JAWPEG010064502.1, read on the forward strand.
GCCGGGCATGGGGAGGAGGGTCTTCGGGTCCCGAATCTGCACACACCACAGAACACAGCACACTGAGCACACAAAACCCGGAATGAACGTGTTAACGCCCCGGAGGCCCAGCTGCAGGGCAGCTACAGGAGCGCAACGCCTCCTCTGGGACGGGCGAGCGGGGACTCTGCAGATGCGACCGAGAAGGAGCTCCAGGCGAGATCTCCCCGGATTACCCCGGCGGGCCCCAAATCCCAGGACAAGTGTCCCAGGAGAGCCAGGAGGACAGGACGCGAGAGGAGACGGAGCAGAGACCTGGGCGATGGGCCGCAGCCTGGGACCTTGGGCAGGAACTAGAGCTGGACCGGGTGGGAGGGCCCTCTGCCAGAGCCTCCAGCGGGAGCGGCCCTGCCCACACCCGGCCTGGGCTCTGGCCTCCGCACTGGGCGTTGGGTGTTGGTCCTGCGGCCACAGCAGAACTAAGCCGGGAGCTGGTTAGCTGCCTGGAGGGCTGGAGGGCCCCATGCTCCCGCCTGAGGCGCAGCCTTCCTGGTGGTTTTAGTAAAATGGCAGAGGCTACGCACGTGTTGCTGTGGGAGAGACGGCCTAACGTTGCTTTTTAAAATATGTATATATTTTTTATTTCAGCGAGGAAGGGAGAGGGAGAGACTCATTGATCGGCTGCCTCCTGCACGCCCCCTAGTGGGGATCGAGCCTGCAACCTGGGCATGTATGTGCCCTGACCGGGAGCCTAACTGTGACCTCCTGGTTCAGGGGTTGACGCTCAGCCCCTGAGCCACACTGACCGGGCGCCTAACATTGTTTGTGTGAATCTCTGCTCCCCGACGAGCTCCCAATAAGCAGACCCAGGAAAGGAGACGGAGCAGCAGACAGTCCTCGCCCGGGAGCCCTGTCTCAGGACACGGAGCTTCATTCTGGGAACCGGGGGGCCGAGTGGTGCCAACCGGGGGGTGGGGGGCCCTAGAGGACATGTTTTGGCTAGACCGGCAGGACTGCGGGGGCTCTGAGGCACTGAGTGCCCCTGAACCGTTCACTTTAAAATGGCTAATTGCACGTGATACGAACTTCAGCTCCACCTACCCCCACCCCTACCCCTACCCCTACCCCTACCCCCATCAGAAAGGGCTTAACAAAAATGCCAGACTGGGTCTGGGTGGGGACAGCAGGCTTTCCTGGGCATCGGCAGCCCCGGCGGGAAGGTCTGAAGGAGCTTCCGGAAGCCCCGGCTCTGGACCTGCAGCAGCCCGGGGTTGGGGAGCCCCTGCCCGGCCCCCAGTCCCAGGCACCACTCCTTGGGCAGTAGCTTCCTGTTTGTGACCCAACACTCCAGGGGACCCCAGACCTGGCCGCAGGTCAGAGCCGATGCCCACCTGGCCGATGGAAAGTCCTCCCCCCGTGACCCCGGGGCCCAGGGCTCAGCAGCAGCCGGTCCTCGGGGTGCACGGTCCTGTCTCAGGGATCCCCCCTGTGCTGTAGGAGGCTTAGCGGCATCCTTGTCTACACAGGAGTGCCTGCCGGCAGCACCCGCCCCCATGGTGATGACCGCGTCTCCGACACCCTCCCCCGCCCCGCGCAGCCCACCTGCACAAGGAAGGGGTGCAGGCCGTGGCACTGGCCCCCCGGCACGTACAGCTGCGCGAACACCACCGCGTGCGTCGCCGTCTTGCCCATGTTGCCGACCCAGAATTTGGCAGCTTCGAAGTCGGGAGAATGGATGATGAATTCCTGCACAGGAAAGGGTGACGATCAGCAGCTCAGCAGCTCACTGGAGGGAGGGAGGCTCCTTTCCTCCGAGGGCTCTCTGCTCACACTCTCTGGACCTGGACGGGAGTAGGAACCCAGGGGAGGTGTCTGCTCCCGGGAGGCACCTGGCCCCGGTTCACACGGAGCCTAAGGACCTCCCCACGGAAAACGAGGCCGAAGCCCTGGCCGGCGGCTCGGCTGATGGGAGCCTCGACCTGGACAGCAGAAGGTTGTGGGTCCGATTCCCAGTCGGGCACAACCTTGGGCTGGGGGCTGGGTCCCCAGGGGGCGCATATGGGAGGCAACTGATTGCTATTTCTCTCCCACATCAGTGTTTCTCTCCCGCCTTCCTTTCTCTCTAAAAGTCAATAAAACCATCCTCAGGTGAGAGTTAAAGCAAGAAAGGAAAGAAAACGGTGTTCAATACGTCAAACCACACAACCCACGCAAAGCCGAGCAGCCGGCCACCGGATGGTGAACCCTAGGCAGTGAGGCCTGACCGCCTGGGGGGGGGGGGTGTTACCCGCCAACCCACTCTCTCCGCTGTGTCCCTCACCCCCCCTCCCGCCGTGTCCCTCACCCCCCTCCCGCTCACTCCCCCGTGTCCCTCACCCCCCTCCCGCTCACTCCCCCGTGTCCCTCACCCCCCTCCCGCTCACTCCCGCCATGTCCCTCACCCCCCTCCCGCTCACTCCCCCGTGTCCCTCACCCCCCTCCAGTCAGTGGTCACCCCTGAGCTCCCCGGGTGGGTGCGGGGGGCGCCTGTGCACTCGGCAGGCTCACGCGTGTGAGGCGGGTCTCGGGGACTGACTGCGTGTCACTCCTGACCGCACCACGTTTCAGGCGCCTGAAGCCCAGAGGCAGAGGGGACGGAGCACCTACCTCGGTGGCCGGGTCGTAGTGGGCGGTCGTCCGCACGGCCTTGGTGTTACTGCCGTGACTGAGCTCGGTCAGCGCGAAACAGCCGAAGATCTAGCGTGAGGGCGGACACCACGTCAGGAGGGACCCCTTCGCGGGCCCTGGAGGGGCCTGCCCACCGCTCCGTGAGGACTAAGAACCCTGTGACCCCCATGGAAGCCCCATCTCCTCTCCCGTCTAACCGACCGGTGACCGCACCACGTCCCTCTGCTGTGCTGGCCGCCACGCCGCCAGACCTGCCCATAGCGGGGCCCCGCCAAGCTGGCCTGGTGGCCAGAGCCGCGCCGGGCAGCACAAGAAAACGGGGCTTTGCTTTGATAAGAAAAAGCTCGCTTCAGCCAGTTCGGCTCAGTGGATAGAGCACTGGCCCTCGGACTGAAGGGTCCGGGGTTCGATTCTGGCCAAGGATGGGTAGCTGGGTTGCAGGCTCGACGGGGCGCATGCAGGAGGCAACCAATCGGTGTCTCTCTCTGTCTCTCCCTGTCCCTTCCACTCTCTCTAAAAATCAATGTAAAACTACCCTCTGGTGAGGATTAACAAAACAACAACAAGAAAAAGCTAAATTCATTCAGTGCTGGGACTTGGCAGACTACATCTGTCAAGAGTAGCGTTAACTGAGAACAAGACCCCATCGTTAAGGCGAGAGTCCCCGCCCCCTCCCCCTCCCCCCGGCCCCACCAGCAGCCCGTCCACAAACCTCAGAGAACAGGTGAGAGATCGTCACTCATAACACCCCGCCCCCCACACTTACCTCCATGTTGAAGATCTTGGGAATGTATTTGAAATGCCTTTCAGAACCAGAGTTGAAAATCGCTGATCCAAACACCTGAAAATATCACATCGCCCCATAAACAGGTGGAAGGCAGTGAGTACCGCCGTCCTGGCCGCCCCACCCACCCCGCAGCCCTGACAGCTAACGACCATCACGCCAGGCTCCCGGGGAGGAGACCTGGGCCCCGTCCCAAGCAGCCTGTGTAGGTGCAACAGTCACCTGGGACTTATGCCTGAAGGACACCCGAGGGACTGGGATGAACAAGGGACAGGACAGGAGGGCGAGGAGGAGGGTGCGTGAGGGCAAAACGGGCCCACTTTCCCTCCGACAACAGCGGGCAGACCTCGTGACTCGCCAAGCGGTGTTTGTTCATTTTGTTTTCGTGTTTTGGGTTGTTTGGTGGTGACTGGTTTCTGTTTGTTGTGTGAGTGAGTGTGTGAGTGTGTAGGTGAGTGAGTGTGTGTGTGAGTGAGTGTGTGTGTGTGACTGAGTGTGTGAGTGAGTGTGTGTATGAGTGCGTGTGTGAGTGTGTTTGTGTGTGTGTATGAGTGTGTGTGTGTGAGTGTGTCTGAGTGTGTGTGTGAGTATGTGTGTATGTGAGTGAGTGTGTGAGTGTTTGAGTGTGTATGTGTCTGAGTGTGTGTGAGTGCGTGAGTGTGAGTTGTGTGTGAGTGTGTGTGAGTGTGTGTGTATGTGAGTGTGTGTGTGAGTGTTTGTGTATGAGTGTGTGAGTGTGTGTGTATGAGTATGTGTGTGAGTGTGTATGAGTGTGTCTGAGTGTGTGTGTGTGAGTGTGTGTATGTGTGAGTATGTGAGTGTGTGTGTGTTTGAGTGTGTGTGTGAGTGTGTCTGTGTGAGTGAGTGTGTGTGTATGTCTGAGTGTGTGTGTGAGTGAGTGTGTGTGAGTGAGTGTGAGAGTGTGTGTGTGTGAGTGTGTGTGAGTGCGTGTGAGTGAGTGTGAGTGTGAGTGAATGTGAGTGTGTGTGTGTGTGTGTGAGTGAGTGTGAGAGTGTGTGTGTGTGTGTGTGAAGCCAAAAGTCCCACAGCTGCTCTTCCCCTGGGGCTTTGGCCTCTGTGGAGCTGGGTGGTCTCAAGGATTCTGTGCAAGTTCACGTAAAGGCAAAACATCGGCTCGCCGAGCAGAGAACATCTGCCCGCACACTCCCACCTCCGCTTATTTCCTGCACGAGTCTTAGAAATCTCTAAGCAAGAGTCCCCCAAAGCCTAAATCCCAAGAAACTTTAGACGCAAGTAAACACTGACACCCCCACCACCCAGGCCAGCGTCGACACCCCACACGCTGCAGCCCAGTTCCTGCGACGAGCGTCCCACGTGGCCCTGGCCCCGGGCCACCTCACGGGCCACCTCGCGGCCCCACCTCTCCGCGCGCGCCTACTCACAAACACGTGCAGGAAGGCCTTGGTGGCCAGGGACCAGTCGTACATGCCCAGGCAGGAGACCAGCGGCAGGATCCCCTGCGGGCTCTGCAGCAGGGTGTCCGCGCGCAGGCAGTCCAGCTGGAAGATGCGCCGGCAGCGCAGGAAGGTCAGCTCCCGCAGCTTGTCCACCGAGAGGCCGCGGCCCGGCCGGGCGAACAGGGGTTCGCTCTCCAAGGCCGAGAAGATGGACTTCTGGAAGGGAGGCACAGGAAACGGCGATGTGGAGGCCGGGTGCCATCCCACTGTGCTCCCCCTTTGACGGTTTTTCTTGAGGCCGAGGAACACACAGCCGGTCCAGAAACACCAGACGGAGGTGAAAGTCCTTCCCGGGGAGGGTTAGGAGCTCAACAGTCTGCGTCCATTCCTGGGGCCTCGGACACTCCCGGAGGCCCCGCAGCAAGGAGTCAGGCCTGGGCTGCAGCCCGAGACAGCACAGCTCATGGAGGGACATGAGGTCCAGGGAAGCCTCCTGGCTGTAAGGGCACAAAGCCCCCTCTTTACCAACAACCTGGGACGCCACCAGATGCCCTGTGGATCAGCCCGGCCATCGCTGCACCCCCTGTGGTCAGCCCAGCACCCCCCGTGGGTCAACCCGGCCATCGCTGTGCCCCCCATGGGTCAGCCCAGCAGCCCCCGTGGGTCAGCCCGGCCATTGCCGCACCCCCGTGGGTCAGCCTGGCCATCGCCGCACCTCCTGTGGTCAGCCCGGCCATCGCTGCACCCCCGTGGGTCAGCCCGGCCATCGCTGTGCCCCCGTGTTCAGCCCGGCCATCGCTGTGCCCCCGTGTTCAGCCCGGCCATCGCTGCACCCCCGTGGGTCAGCCCAGCCATTGCCACACCCCCGTGGGTCAGCCCGGCCATTGCCGCACCCCCGTGGGTCAGCCTGGCCATCGCCGCACCTCCTGTGGTCAGCCCGGCCATCGCTGCACCCCCGTGGGTCAGCCCGGCCATCGCTGTGCCCCCGTGTGTCAGCCCGGCCATCGCTGCACCTCCTGTGGTCAGCCCGGCCATCGCTGCACCCCCGTGGGTCAGCCCGGCCATCGCTGTGCCCCTGTGTTCAGCCCGGCCATCGCTACACCCCCGTGGGTCAGCCCAGCCATTGCCACACCCCCGTGGGTCAGCCCGGCCATTGCCCACAGCCACAGCCTCACCTTCAGGCGCAGCATATCCTCGCCTTCCAAGAACAGCGCCAGCTCCTTCCAGTTGAAGGAGGCGCGGGCGCGGTAGGCATGCAGGGGTCCCCTGGGGAGATCGGGGAGCAGGGCCTCCTCGCTTCCTTCCACATTGGGTGCCATCGCTCGACGTCAGCCTGCGCAGCAATCACAGTGAGTCAGCGAGCTTGTCTCTCTGTTCATGCACCTCGAGCAACTGTGTACGCGCAATGCGTTACAAATGAGAGCAAGACTCCAAAGGGCCAAGGAGAACGGACACGCTTAGCGCTAAAGTCCATTTTCCCCAAACAGAAGGGGAGGCAGATTTCCTTGAACGGACAAAGGTGGCCAGGGGGCGGAGGGAAACAAAGGGCAGCCCTGGGCGGTGCCAATGTCAACAGGCCATGGTCCCCATGCCAGAGGGCTCCCAAATCCTCCCCATCACTGGCAGCTTCCTGGCCGCCCACTCTCTCCTGGAGGCCCTTGAACTTGGCATGTCCAACACTGAGCGCTCCTCAGCCCGGACCAGCCTGTCCCGCAGGCCGTTCCACAACCCAGCTGCCATCCGGGAACCCCCTCTTCCTCGGGCCCCGAAGCCCCACACTCCCCTCTTTAACGCCTTCTGAACCTTCCACGGCTCTCCACTCCTATTAAATGGAACATAATAACCCCCGATTATTGGGCAACCCCTGCAGCCGGTGGATGTCTCAACCGTGTGGTAACACCAAGGACTCACGGTGCTCTCGTTTCTAACTGACGAAACTGGAGCCTGTTAAGGGTGAAATCAACCCTGGCCACTTTTGCTTGGTAGTTAGAGCGTTGGCCTGTGCAATGAAGGAAGGGTCCTGGGTTCAATCCTGGTTGAGGGCCCGTACCTCAGTTGCAGGTTCCCCAGCCCTGGTGGCGGTATGTGGGGGGAAACCAATCCATGTGTCTCATACCCATGTTTCTCTCTCT
>JAWPEG010064502.1:231417420-231454763 GCA_035771395.1 Myotis vivesi
TTTCTCTCTCTACCCCCCCCCCCCCCCGCCGCACCTCCACTCTTTCTAGAAATAATTGTAAAAAATATTCTTGGGCCCTAACCGGTTTGGCTCAGTGGACAGTGTCGGCCTGTGGACTGAAGGGTCCCAGGTTCGATTCCGGTCAGGGGCATGTACCTGGGTTGCGGGCACATCCCCAGTAGGAGATGTGCAGGAGGCGGCTGATCGATGTTTCTCTCTCATGATGTTTCTAATTCTCTGACCCTCTCCGTTCCTCTTTGTAAAAACAAAACAAAACAACAACAAAAAAAACAATAAAATATATTTTTAAAAATATAGCCTTGGGTAGGGATTCAAACAAAAAAGAGAGTGAAATCCGTTGTCCAGGGTCTTCCAGCTGTTATCAGGCACACCCTGCCCCAGTCCCATGACCTTAAGCAATCAGGGAGTCCCCGAGGTCACCGACATTACTGCCTGGCCTCAGAGCTCGCCGGCTGGGTGAAGTCGCCTGTTCAGTCTGCAAGTCCCCGCCTCCCTGTGCCTCCTGCCTGGTGTGGGCCCCCGGGTGCTGGTCTGGAGTCTAGTATGCCAGGTCCTCGGGTAACTCACTTCCCTCGGGCTGTCTCATTAGGAGGGTGGCTGGATGCGCACGTGTAACTCTGGTTGACATCAGCCCCCGGTACAGCTGTTTCCTGGTACTTCCGCTTGCTTAAGGCAGGACCTGTCCGGCCAGCCAGCGTGGTTAAGTGAGGACTCGCTGTGCTAGTCAGTGTCCAGGCTGCTGCCATTGGCAGGGGGCACTTGGCGCCGTGCCCAGCATGGAACTGTGGCCTCCATCTCCTCGCCCTGCCGACCTCAAAGAGGTGACTCTCAAATGCAGATCTGATCCTTCCCCCTCTAGGTGACAGCTGTCCCGTGACCAGGGGACTAGTCTGAGTTCTTCAAAAAGTCCCGCAGGTTTGCCCTCCTGGCCGCCGGCCCTTGCCTCCTGTGCGCCCCGCAATTCCGCGATGGCCAGGCGTGCAAAGCACCCCCAGCCCGGGTGCCCCCGGACCTTTGCATGTGCCGTCCCCACACCCCCTCGCACCCAGGCAGACGCGAACTCGACCTGCGGATCTCACCTATCACTCCAGTTCGAAGGGTCCGCGCACCGATCAGCGCACGCAGTCCAGTCCGCGCTCAATACACGTCCTTGGGGCGTAGGCGGCAGAGGGAGTGCTGAGCGCGCAGCTGCGAGCAGCCGGGCTGTCCGGGCCGCACCGCCTCGCGGCCACCGTCCGACCCTGGCGTCACCGCGCCGCACCGCCCACCCGCGTCGCCCGGGAAACGCTGAACGCGTCGGAGCTCACCACGGCCGCCTGGGATGCACCCGCGGGAGCGGAACCTTTCCTGGACTCGCCCGGGTGCTCTTCCCACGGGGCCCCCTTCCCTGTTCTAGAACGTTGTCTGGAGTTAGGGTCTTTGCAGAAGAAGAGACAGAGAAACACAAGGAAAGGCCATGCGACCATGGAGGCAGACATCGGAGTTTTGTGGCCACAGCCAAGGAAAGCTTTTGATTGACGGCGGCCACCAGAAGCAGAGAGGCAAGGAGCCCTAGGACGGGGAGAGAATAACTTGTTATGGTAACTTATGGCCGCCCTGGAAAACTCGGAGCGCATAGGAGTCAACTCCCCGATCAAAGGCTGGCAGGGCCCGCCGGGCGAGCCGGAGTGTCTGCGAGGTTCTATCGCTCATGCATCTTATCCTGAACTCCAGACCGGGGGTCCGCTCTTCTCTCTGATAAGTCACATGATTTGAGTTGGTTTTCACTTCTCTTTGCTTCCAGCAGAGACCCTCTCGGGAACGGCAACATCCCCACCGAGGGATTAATGTTCGAAAGAAGGACGAATCTCTGTGATGTTTTCCTTTCGTCACTAGATTCTGCGGACTGTGCGGGTGATGCTGACTTAAACCGGCAGCGCCCACCCTTCCCTGCTCCTCCTGGGGACACACCCGGGGCGGTGCTGGGGCGCAGGAACGCACCATCGTAGCTCTCCCACACCAGAAAGCACCCCGGAAGGAAAACGGAGAGGGACGAGCTTCCATAAGAGGCGTAATCTTGAACATGCACACACTGGGTTTCTTGACTTTGACCTGTCATCCACGCAGGATGCGGGACGCGGGGCTGGTCCTACGATTTCCTACATGCACCGCCTCCAGGCCGCTCCGGCTCAGCTCCGACCACACTTCTCCGAGGCACCAACACGCCTGGAGCGGATCCCGCGGAACAAAGCACAGCTCGGAACCCGCAGCGGATTCCTGCCAGGGAACCGAAGCAGGGGAGCGCCCTGGGTCCGTCCTCGCCTCGCCCCCTACGCGTCCGGGCACCCCGCCCGGTGACGTCAACACGCACACGCCGCGCCTCCCGTGCGTCATCGCCGCGCGCCGCCGCCAAGGTCGGGGCGCAGGCTGACCATGGCGGAGGTGGGCCGGGCCGCGGTGCGCGACCCCAGCGCGCTGCTCCCGGGCGGCTTCTGGGCGGCGGTGGCCGTGTGGCTGGAGAGGCCGCAGGTGGCCAACAAGCGGCTGTGCGGCGCCCGCCTGGAGGCCCGGCGGGGCGCTGCCCTGCCCGGGACCGAGGCCCGCGGCCCCCGGCCCAGCGCAGAGCCCGGGCGGGAGGAGCCGGCCGCGGCGGGATGCGGGTCCGAGGAGGGACCGGGACCCGGTCAGCGTTCTCCCGGGGGCGGCTCGAGCCCCAGGCCCGGCGCAGGCCCCGAGGAGGCCCATTGCTGGCTCCAGGACGGGGAGAGCGAGAGGGAAGCTGCCGCGGCAGCGCCTCTGCTCGCAGGGGCCCCCGGGCAGCCCGGGGAGGGCGCCGTCCCCGCCCCGGACCTGGATTCTCTCTGGGACGATTTCTCCCGGAGCCTCGCCGGCGACCACCGGGAGCTGCTGGCCTTCCTCACAGGCCCAGGGCCCGGGCTGCAGGCGGAGGCTCAGCACGAGCTCGAGGTGGCGCTCAGGACCGTCATCCCCAAGAGGAGCCGGCGCTGCCCGCTCGCGGCTCCGCGGAGAGAGATGGTGACGCGGGGTAAGGGTGTCTCCGATGGCAGGAGGCGTCCAGACCAACCGGCCGGCGCTGATGGGGCCAGGACAGACTCCCATCAGTCACGCATGACAGTGGGAGGCGGCCCAGGTGGCTCCAACTCCTGGATTTGTGCCTGGGCGTGTTCAAGCCAGAGGGCGGCCGATGCATGTGAAACACACGGGAGCTTGTTAACTGGTGCAGGTGGAAGTTAGGTTCCTAAACCCCCCCCCCCCATACACACACACAGGCGGAGAGGCAGGGGGTCGGCCCCTTCTTGAGGTGTGGGCTGGAAGATCGATTCTTTGTCATCTTGCGTTCCCTCAGGCAGGCACTTTAAAGGGGCCTGGGGTCGTCCCAGGGATGCAGCCCCGAGCTGCTGGAAGCCGTGCTAGCGTCTGTTGAGATGTCCATGGGCCAGCATTGGGGCCAGTGGAGAAGGGCTCGAGGAGCCTGCTGAGCGGGGTGAAGAGGAGCATGGCTAGATGCAGTTAGGTTGACACGCACCGGCTGATCCTCAGGTCGGTGGGAAGGCGCGTAAGGTGCCTGCGGGTCCAGTTCCTGCCCTGTCCTAGCGAGGTGGCAGGTTTGTTACTGTTCCGTGAGGGGCTCGTAGAAATGTGTGTCTTTAGCGCAGAGGATGGGGTGTGGACTGGGGGCGTCTGGAAGGCTTGGGGGAGAAGGGCAAGGCGCAGAGGACGCAGACCCACAGGTAGGAGCGAAGCAGGTGAAGCCATGCGGGAAAGGCTGCTCCTGGAGGAGCTCGCTGAGCCGCCTCTGGCTCCGGCCCGCGGGTCGTGGGGCCCTGCTCACGCTTGGGATCTCTGGCGTCCCCTCTGCTGCACCGCCTCCGCCTCCAGCTGGAGAACCAGGGCCTCCGCCTTCAGGGCTCGCCCGGCCAGATGGAGCCCACCTGTATCTCCCTCTCCTCCGTCTGTAGCCAGAACCACATCTGCCAAGTCCCCTCTTTGCCAGGTAACACATGTATGTAGTCACAGGTTCTGGGCGTTAGGGTGTAGACACCTTCAGGCCGTGATTCTGTCTACACGCAGCAATAGAGTGGCTGGTAGGTGCGTACCTCCTTCCCCCCCAATACTGTGCCTCTGTGGCCCTAAGACTTCCAGGTGACCCCTCCTCCAGGAGGCCCTCCCCAGCCCTGCCCGGCTGGGGCAGGATAGGAGGTCTTCCAGCTTTTATCAACTTTCACATTTCACCTCTGCATCCTCAGATTGGCTTCACTGAGGAGAGGCCGGGCTGAACTTCTTTCTCTTCGTGAGTGTGGACCCTGAGAAAGCAGACACCTACTAAGAAGGGCTCCTTGTAGCTAACGGGGCTCAAATTAAAACACAAAAACAAACCAACAAAAACAGATCCTAGCAGCCATTTATAGGAGTGACTGTATTCTGACCAGTCACGACAGTGCCTTTTGGACCAATCATACTGTGGAGATTTGGAGTCTTCATTTGTGTGGCGAGCGGGCACGGCCATGGCATACTCAGTCCCACGTTGGGCGCCTTATGTGCCGCGCCAGCTCAGCCAGGTTCGGTGAGCCTGAGGGGGCGGTGAAGGATGGAGAAAAGACACACAAGAGAAGAAAGCTGGGTCTCGGTGGGACGCTGTCCTCTCTGATGGAGAGAGACAGCGCCATGGACTACAAGCCGTGTCTTTATTTTATAGCCAGATTCCATGAGGCAAAGTAAGGGCGTGGTCAAGATGTTCACAACATTCTCATGAGTTTCGATCCTACTCCACTACATGCACCTGAACTCTATCAAGCCCACATCACTCAGGCACGTGGGCCACGTGTTCGGACCATAGGTTCAAGCTTACAACCACAGCTGTTGGCTATAATTGTGCTGGGAGGGCCCTGCCCTCCAAGCTGGGACTGTGCCCTCTCAGTCCGAGGCCTGAACCTGTCCAAACACTGTAGCCCCTCCCCACATATTTGCATGAGCCAAACACTATAGCCACTGCCCACACATTGGCATGAGGAAAGACCAATCAGGGACCAGGGGCGGAACTTCTGTCCAGATAAACCAGCTCCCGGTGGTATTGAAAGCCACTTTCCCCTTCCACGGAAAACACTTCTCCCTGCCTGAGCAGGAAGGAAAGCCAGCGCGGCGGGAGGCAGCAGGGAGCGGAGCAGAGCTGTCTCCTGGGGCAGGGCCTGGCCCAGGGCTGCCTCACAGCTGGGCTGGGTTACTACTGGGCGGTTTTGCACTGACCGTTTTCCTCCTACGTTGTACCCCAAAGTGGGGATTGCTGCGGTGGACTGGTGCCAAGGACCCCCCACCATTGATTGCCATGCCGCTGGTGCTCCTGTCAACCTGGGGGGGTGAGGGCTGCTCCTGCTGGCATGGGTGCGCTCTAGGCCGCAGGGAGCAGGACAGGAGAGCCTGCCTGTCCTGGGCACCGTTGTCCGTGGGGTGGGAGCCTGGCAGACAAAGCCCAACACCCGGCTCGTTACTATTGCGAATGCAGCGTCTGTTAAGGCCGCTTTCATCTTCCCTATCGTTTCTTCCCCAGATGTCCTCGGGGGAACTGTCACATTTTTACCTTTGGAAGAAGATGACCAAGGCACTTTGAAGGTTCAGATGAGCAACGTGTATCAGATTCAGCTCCGCCGTGGCCGTGAAGAATGGTGAGAGCTAAATATTGGCTCCTCCTTCAGTGCTGCTCCAGGCCGCTGCGCGACCCGGGCCAGGGAAGAGCTAGCTGAGGGGCTCTCCCAGGGTTAGGGCTTGTGTGAATTGCCTTCTACTGGCGTTTCCACATGCTTTTGTTCCAGCTGGTGCCTGGCCTGCGTGTGTGGTCACGGCCTGGTGGGAGTCTTGAGTCCCTACGTCCCATGTAGCACTTAGTTTTAGCAATGAGTTGAAGTAAACTGAGATCCCTTTGTTATTTGATTTCTTACAACTTGGTAATGGAGAGTGAGTATAAGTTTGTTTATTTCTTGCCAAGGCCTACGTGGTTTTAGGTATAGTGGGTATTTAGTAAGTTTGTTAATGCTGTGCCAGGAGCTGGGCAGAGCGCGACAGCACAGGTGGGAGCCAGGACCTGGCCGTGTTCTGGTGCCGGAACACACCGTGGGCAGAGGGGCCTGGGAACTACGCGGGCCTGCGAGTGTGCCCGTACGCTGCGGGCCTGCGAGTGTGCCCGTACGCTGCGCTGAGCTCGCAGCTCTCGGGCCAGCAGATCCCTGCTGAGCCAGCGCACTCACGTGCGAGTTGCCCTGTGGGAGGTGTGAAGCGCAGCAGGGCCAGGCTCGGCCGTGGCTGTGGAGCCTGTGGCTGGTGGTGCAGTCGCAGGAAGGGGAGCGTGGTTCATGGCCTAGCCTCCGGCGGGCTGGTGGGGGTTTAACAGTGTTGGCAAGAGAAGTGGAACTCTTTCTGCTTAAGTGTGTTTTTCTCTGTCAGATGAACATTCTGTAGCGTGTTCCCGGTGGTTTTGTGTTTGGGTAAAATATTTTGTAATTTAGCTGTCTCCTCGTTCCTTTGTTAAACAGGTAACTTAAAAAGAACTGAAACCAGCTCTGCTTATTCGTGTTTCTCTTATTTTTAAAGGTTCATATCTGTTTTGATTTTCTGTCCAGAAAGATGGCAGTCGGATGGGACTGTGTATCCCAAACCCGCCTGGCTTGGGCGCGAGCTGCCGGCCAGGCTGGCCCGGTGGTCTGTGGCGAGCGGGAGCAGTGGCTTCAAAAGCACCCTGTCCCTCCTCCCCATCCTCAAGTACAGCCACACCTACCAGGAGCTCAAAGACAAGTACAAGCACATGGTCCAGGTAATGCTGGGACATTGGCCACGTGCGCAGGTGGGACCGCTCCTGGGCGCGTTCCCGCTCCCCCGGGTGCAGACACTGTCAGGGTGCCCGCCTGACCTTGCGCAGCTGTGCCCTGACGTGCTTAGGGCTGCAGACTACAGAAACGGCCGCAGCTGTATCGTGGAAAGCAATGTATTTACTTTTTGGCACATGACTAAGTTTTCCCCCAAGAAAACAAACGGGAAATACTAGCATTTAATTTTAAATAATTGAACATTAAATTAATTACTAAATCACCATAATTCTCTGGTTTGAACTTAAAGGTATTTTAAGAAAATATATGAAAGTTAAAGTAGCCGAAACCGGTTTGGCTCAGTGGATAGAGCGTCAGCCTGTGGACTGAAAGGTCCCAGGTTCGATTCCAGTCGAGGGCATATACCTGGGTTGCGGGCACATCCCCAGTGGGAGATGTGCAGGAGGCAGCTGATCAATGTTTCTCTGTCATCTATGTTTCTAACTCTCTATCTCTCTCACTTCCTCTCTGTAAAAAATCAATAAAATATATTTTAAAAAAAAAAGTTAAAGTACATCCTTACAAAAAGGAGGTAACTTTTGTAACGTGTCCTTAACTTTCTAAGAAGTAGAAAGCAGGTAAGGACAAACACAGGTGTTCACATGGAGCCTAACACATTGCGTACCGCATAGAAATCTCTAAGACATACGCCAGGGACCGCACGTTTTTGGGCAAACTGCACGTTATTTAAATCATCATAATGCACTTTAGGTGTTGTTTTTCAATAATTATAACATTTTCATTTACAAAAACAAACAATTAAAGTTCCTAGTACTTTTTTAACGTATGGTACTGCGTAAAACATTTTCCTCTATGAAGAGGGACCAAACAAAATTTCCATAAGTATCTAGATTCGCTCCTTTTTCCATGGGCATGAAAAACGAGAACACTCGTGAGCGGTCCTTAACAGATGGCCCGCGAAACACGAGAAAACTCCTGAGCGGTACGAAATGTGGTAAGAAGTACAGCATCATTAGCGGAGTTGAGCCTGCTTTTTACTCTTCCCCGTTCACATCTCCCTCCCTCCTTGAAGTAGCTGCCACCTGTCATTTCCGTGTGCCTTGTGTTGTCAGTCACCTGTCGCTGTGTGACACAGCGCCCGGCCCAGGCTGGGCAGCGCCCTTCCTGCTGAAACGTGTACAGGGTCTGGAGCCCAGCCACGAGTCCTGGGTTGTCATGTTAACTGCGAGTAAGGTACCTTCTCGGGGGCTTTCATGCTCTTCCAGGTTTAGATGGTTCGTCCCGACCGTCCGGCCCACTCTGCTCTGACTGGAACAGAAATTGGGATGTTGAACATCAGCCATTGGCTTTTCATCTTCTGCCAGATGCCTGTTCTGCGCATTGTTGTTGTTTTTTGTTTTGTTGTGTTTTTTTTAGAGACAGAGAGAGGAAGGGAGAGGGAGAGAGAGGTAGAAACATTGATGATGAAAGAGAATCATCAGTTGGCTGCCTCCTGCACCCCCCTACTGAGGATTGAGCCAGCAATCTAGGCATGTGCCCTGACTGGGAATCGAACCCGTGACCTCTCAGTGCATCGGTCGATGCTCCACCACTGAGCCACACTGGCCAGGCCGTTATGCACATTGTTCATGTTAATAATGGGACCCCCTGCTGGCACATCCAGGGATCATCCTGTGGGGTGGTTGAGCTTTATTCCTGCTTTACAGACAGGGAGCCGGGGACAGAACAGCTGGGAGGGACAGTCAGTCCCTGCAGACCGAGGGAGCGCTGGTCCTGCCCCGGCTCCTTGGCTCCCCATCCACCTCACTTCCTTGCTGCTCACCCTCATCTGGAGAAGGGCCAGGCTGCTAGCTGAGTGTCCTGAGGTGCCCAGGGCCTCCTCTAGTTATCTGGGTGCCTCGTCTTTACTGTGAAACCTGCCTGGGATGGCCTCGCTCTGGCGCGTCCTGTGCACAGATACGGTTCTGGGTGTCTGTACACAGATGTCTCACTGTCAGGGCCTGTGAATTTCTGCCTTGGGAACAAGTTTATGTTTTAAATGTTATTGTGTCCTGAGTCCAGTGTGACTTACGCCTTGTGGCTGTCCTAAGTGTTGAGACATGGTGGAGGCGGAGAATGACCTGTGTCCTCGGGGACTTTTTCAGGTGTGGCCTGAAGTGACTGATCCTGAGAAGTTCGTGTATGAAGACGTGGCTATTGCTGCCTACCTGCTGGTAAGGACGCTCCTGACCAAGCGGACGCGGCGTGGGGGAGGGGCCTGGCAGGGGCTGCCAGACCCCCGCTTAGGGTGCTCACCTCTGGGCAAGGCTGGTTGCACACGAAATGTTCACTTTTACTAGTAACTTGCCCGAGGGTCGCAGCGGGTGCGCTGGGCAGCCTGCCTGGGACTCAGGCTGAGCAGCGCTTCCATGGTAACAGGTGCTAGTGGAGCGGTGGGTGCCCGCTGAGGACGCGCCTTCCTCCCAGGCCCGAGGTCCTGGCTGTGGGGCGTTCCTTACCGGCTTCTCCCCACCTACGTGTGGACGTGCCCTGCCTCGCTGCTCTTGGTTTCTTACCTGTAAAATGTTTAAACTAGGCATCTTCCAGTTTCCTCTCAACCGTAATTCTTAGTCTCTTTAGAAATGGCATGGTTTTGTTTGATTATTTTTGTGCACAAAACTTGAAAGAACACAGAGAAAGCAGGAAGGAACTACTCTCAGGCTGCCCAGGGACGACCCCTTTAATGTGGACTTGCTGGCAGGAGGGAGCCCTGCCGCACACAGCGCCACCCGCGCCCGCCCACCCGCACCTGCCCGCCTGCGCAGAAGCCCAGAACCTCAGAGAGGCCTCCCACCCACTCTGAGAGCGCCAGTCGTCACGTGGGGCTGGTGTCTGAGTTTCCGGGTTAGAGTGACTTACACACAGACTTTGTGTTTTCTATTAGGTCCTATGGGAAGAAGAGCGAGCCACGCGGGGCGTGACAGCGAAGCAGTCCTTTGTGGACCTGGGCTGCGGAAACGGCCTCCTGGCGCACATCCTGAGCGGGGCAGGGGTAAGGGGGCCTGGGCGCACATCCTGAGCAGGGCAGGGGTAAGGGGGCCTGGGCGCACATCCTGAGCAGGGCAGGGGTAAGGGGGCCTGGGCGCACATCCTGAGCAGGGCGGGGGTAAGGGGGCCTGGGCGCACATCCTGAGCAGGGCGGGGGTAAGGGGGCCTGGGCGCACATCCTGAGCAGGGCGGGGGTAAGGGGGCCTGGGCGCACATCCTGAGCAGGGCGGGGGTAAGGGGGCCTGGGCGCACATCCTGAGCAGGGCAGGGGTAAGGGGGCCTGGGCGCATATCCTGAGCAGGGCGGGGGTAAGGGGGCCTGGGCGCACATCCTGAGCGGGGCGGGGGTAAGGGGACCTGGGCGCACATCCCGAGCAGGGAGAGGGTAAGGCGGGCCCGGGGCCTGGCGGCGCCTTTCCCAAAGTGTCCTCAAGCCCGGCACAGGCTCGCTTCCGGTGCTACCGAGGTGAGCGGCCTGCCGTGGGCACAGGCTGGCGGCCATGGCGTGTTGCAGGGCAGGCTGTGCACAGGAAGGGCGGTGTCGGGGAGGTGCTCTGGGGGCGGGCGCGCCAGGAAACGTCAGGCTTCAGCGGCACAGGTGTTGCTGTTGGATGTTTCCTGCGGGAAGCCCACCGTTTCAAGGCCTCGGAGGGGCAAGGGCAGGGCTTCTGCCTCGAGAGGCTGGAGTCCAGCGCAGGACGGCCCGGGCACTACGCTGTGAGCCCGCGGGGCTCGCTGGCCGCCACTGCCTGGTCAGTGAGGTGCAGGCGGTGGCACTTCGCACCGGCCACAGCACCCACCCCACTCCCGCCACATCTCTGCCTGCCCGGCGAGTCCAGTGCGCTAGGATGGTCACCTGGTCCCCCAGCGCAGCCGGCTGGGCTCAGCAGCCTCACACTCAAGAGTCAGCTGGGATTGGAAGCCCAGTGCTGACCCCAAGGCTGACGTCTGTCGACCGCAGCCTCTGCCTTGCGGGTCAGACATGTTTGTCCTCCCGGCGGGGCTGGGACGGGCTCGCAGCTTGTACTCCCTGAGCTGCTTAGAAGAGTAACCGATACTGTAAACGGGTCGCTGGGCGTTGGCCCGGTTCGGTGGTGACCCGGGGGGGAGGGGGTGAAGACGGGGGTGGGGGGGTAAAGACGAGGGGGGGCGGGGCAGGGGTGTGAAATGTGGGTGCCTGTGAGGGCTCGAGTGTGGTCCCGGAGTGCGGTCGCTGTGTGCCCGGTGCCAAGCCACCAGGATGGGCTTGGGGCGGGGGTTGAGNCCCCCCCCCCCCCCCCCCCCCCCCCCCCCCCCCCCCCCCCCCCCCCCCCCCCCCCCCGGGGCAGGGGTGTGAAATGTGGGTGCCTGTGAGGGCTCGAGTGTGGTCCCGGAGTGCGGTCGCTGTGTGCCCGGTGCCAAGCCACCAGGATGGGCTTGGGGCGGGGGTTGAGGGATGCGATCTGGACCAGGAGCCAACTGCGGTCTGAACCCGACGGCCGAGGTGCCTCCCTTTCCAGGCCCGTCTCCTGGGCTCCAGCCAGGGCTGCTCCTTCACCCCACCCTGTCCCCTTCCTGAACCCACAGAGCTGATCCTTCACCCCCACCCCCATCCCCTTGCTGAACCCACAGAGCTGCTCCTTCACCCCACCCTGTCCCCTTGCTGAACCCACAGCAGGGGCGCATCTACATTCTGAGAAACTGAGCTGTCGCATCCAGGTGTCGCATGGGTCCCTGTGCTTTCCACTGACGGCCGTACTGCGGGCTGTCACTCGTCCTTGCTCTTCTGTTTTGGTGACAGAACTTAACCTGCGTTTTCTGACACTCTCAGCATCCAGGCAGAGGGGTTGATGTCCGAAGAAGGAAGATCTGGGACGTGTATGGGCCACAGACGTGCTTAGAGGTACTGGCTTGTTCGTGCCCTGCCTCCCCGTGGCCGTCCCCTCGTCACGGCTGTTTGCTGAGTGTGTTTCTGTATGTAGCCCAGTCATGCTGCCCACCCGTTCACACCGACCCGATTCACCTGAGGTTTAGGAAAAGGTGAACGTTTGGATTTTTCAAAGCCTCTTGTCCAGCTGGAGAGGATGCTGGCCTCTGGGGCTGGAGGCGTGTCCCTCCGTGGGGCCTGCCATGGGGACCACATCTTCCATGGTGCTGGGAGCTGCCAGGGGCAGAGGGCAGCTGGTGAGGGCCAGGCGAAGGTGGTGAAATGAACCTGGGCTGGGCTGGGCCCTGTGGAGCTGGCAGCCGCTTGCTCTCAGCCGTCTGGTAGCCAGGTCCAGCCTGTGACCGTGGGCTGAAGTTCCCAGGTCACTCCATCCTCCGCCAAGAGCTGCTGGTGCTGGTGCCCACGAGAGAGCACCGTCTCCTGAGGGCGGAGGGCAGCAGCGCCCCTAGCAGCTGAGTAGTGCTCTGGTGTATGGTGCTCGCACGACGATGACATTGCCTAGCGACATGTTGCTCAGGACACGTTTCGTTATTATAACAAAAGTAGGGGACATTGTGGCAGCCAGGACCTCTCCCAGCGGTAGCTCCCTGCTTTGAATGAGGTCTCGGGCACATAGTTGCATTTGAGTTTTCTCTGCCTCCCTTTCTTGTAAAAGTCGAGGGTGGTGCTGCAGACATTGTCTCATGTGGATGCTCTGCTCGTGTACAGGGTTGTGTTTGCTTGTGTAGTCCCACATCCTAACAGATTGAAACGTTTTAAACTCGGGTCTGAGTAACACGGTTGAGTTCAAAATTCCCCGCGTCCGCAGGCCAAGGGCAGACTCCTGCCTGCGGGTGAGAGGGGCAGGCAGCAACAGGCCTTGGTCCAAGCCAGGACGGTCTGTTGAGCACAAAGGCTGGTGTTGAGAGCCCTTAAACCGTAAAAGCAACCCCTCGAGCTTAACTTCAGAAACGGCCAGGATGTCATCATGCCCGTCGGGGTAAGAGGAGGTACCGGCAGACGCGGGGGCTCGGCATTGGCACGTGCGGCAGTTCACGCGGCCCCCGTGGCGCCGTGTGTGTGTGTGTGTGTGTGTGTGTGTGTGTGTGTGTGAAGAAGCGCATTTTTCCATGGTCAGAAGGAGACTCGCCCGAGAAAAGCGTTGGTTTCCCTAGTGATGGCCTTGGAAGTTGCCAGTATTTCGTGCCCTTGGGGCCGACCGCAGGCAGGGCCGTGCAGTCCTCACTCCTGGTCCTGGTCTCACCTTCTACCGAGGAGCTCAGAGCGCTGAGCCCTGCCGGGTGGGGCGGTGCTTCTGCGGGGCCCGCCCGCCTCTGCCTCAGCTCTGCATTCACTGACCAGCCTCCGGGTCTTCCTTTCAGGAAGCTGCCATCACACCGAGTGACGAGACCCTCTTCCCTGATGCTGATTGGCTAATCGGGAACCACTCCGATGAGCTGACCCCGTGGATCCCCGTCATTGCGGCCAGGTGAGTGGAGAAGCGCAGTCGGCAGGCGCCTGGCTGGGCTGCTGGTGCCTGAACCTCGCTGGGCAGCAGTAGCCCCAGGGCACGTGGCCCTTGAGCACTGGCGTGCAGCTGGTTCAGCTTGTTGAAATGAGATGTTGAGAATATCAGGTAAATCTAGAATTCCATCTAGTTTACTGCTTGAAATATGGGGCCAGAGAAAACTCCATTGCATACGTGGCTCACACGCTGTTTCTTTGGACAGTGGCGATCAAAACATTCCTTCTATGATATTTATATCCAGTGGTGAAAGAGGTGTCATTTTTTCTGGAAGATTTTTTTGCTTTTTGCTTTTTTTTTTTTTTTTAAGAGGAGGGTTTATCTTCAAAGGAAAACCTGTCAGTGCACAAACAGGTGGCAACAGTCACGTCTGTCTCTCCAGCAGCATGTCAGATGGCGCTCACCTGTGTCAGAGGAGACCTTTAGGCGCTGGTTCCTGCTGCCCGTTCTCCGGCGGCTTGTGAACCGTGCCAGCTCTCGGAGCCGCAGGGCGCGGAGCCAGTCTTGCCCGCGCTGTGTCTGTCTCCCATCCCCGCTGCCTTGAGATCTTGGTGCCCTGTACTCGGTGCGGGTGCGGGTGGAGAGCAGCTGGAGTGGGAAACCCTTGTGTGGGAGTCTCGCTGCGTGTCTCACTGGGAGATCCGGGGGCTGCACTGTTTCCGGGAATCTCACTGGGGAGGCTGTGCTTCACTTTTTATGTAAAATAAAACGTGCCAGCAGCAGGCGTCTGTTTTCTGATCCACGACTGCCACGTGGCCCTCTGCTGAGGGTTTAATGAATGGCCACGTGGCTGCCTGCTGAGGGCTCTGTAGTGAATGTCCACGTGGCCTCTGCTGAGGCTTCTGTAATGAATGTCCACGTGGCCTCTGCTGAGGGTTTAATGAATGGCCACGTGGCCCTCTGCTGAGGGCTCTGTAGTGAATGTCCACGTGGCCTCTGCTGAGGCTTCTGTAATGAATGGCCACGTGGCCCTCTGCTGAGGGTTTAATGAATGGCCACATGGCCCTCTGCTGAGGGCTCTGTAGTGAATGTCCACGTGGCCTCTGCTGAGGCTTCTGTAATGAATGGCCACGTGGCCCTCTGCTGAGGGTTTAATGAATGTCCACGTGGCCTCTGCTGAGGGCTCTGTAGTGAATGGCCACGTGGCCTCTGCTGAGGGCTCTGTAGTGAACGGCCACGTGGCTTTGGGCTAGGTTGTCTCTGATGAACCTGCTGAAGACTGGTGTCTGCTTGTGGGTGTTTGAAGGTCCTCCTACCGCTGCCGTTTCTTCGTCCTCCCCTGCTGCTTCTTCGACTTCGTTGGAAGGTACTGCCGGCGGCAGAGTGAGAAGACGCAGTACCGGGAGTACCTGGATTTCATCCGGGAGGTGGGGTCGGCCTGCGGCTTCCACGTGGAGGAGGACTGTCTGCGGATCCCTTCCACCAAGCGCGTACGTCCAGCCCCTGGTGCCTGGCGGGCGGCGGTGGCGCTGAGGGGAGGGCTGAGGGCCAGGTTGGAGCCGTAAAGGACACTGGTGTTGGGAAGGAGGGTGTTCCCAAAGGCGCTGTGCCAAGTGCACACGCGGTCATCGCTGGGGCTCCGGCATCTCCACCCTCCCTCCCCGGGGCAGGTGTCCGCGGGGCCTGTGCGGAGACCTCTTGGCCTGGGCAGTGTTGTCTGAGGCTCAGCACACTCAGTTCTGAGTCCTGGATTCGCGAACGATTGACTGAAGTTAAAGGCTGTTTGGAAGCTCAGAACTGTTCAAGGTTTTCTTATTC
Source organism: Myotis vivesi (assembly GCA_035771395.1). Lineage (NCBI taxonomy): Eukaryota > Metazoa > Chordata > Mammalia > Chiroptera > Vespertilionidae > Myotis > Myotis vivesi. Next base: position 231,432,472 of record JAWPEG010064502.1, read on the forward strand.
AGAGCCTCACCACTTCAGATTTAACTGAAATGTGATTGGCCAGGGCGCCCTCCTGTGACTGCCAGGCGGTCAGGACCGTGTCTTGGAGGCGGCGCCCACCGGATGGTGGGAGGGCCCCGCGGCTCCGGGTGCTCACTGCTCAGTCATCCGCGTTTCCCGTAGGACTCGTCCTTCTCTCACTCGCCCCCTCGTTGGGCAAGTCGGTGTCTTCTGAGGTTAGAGGTGCTGCAAACAGGTTTGGGTCGTGTGGGTGGGCACGAGGGTCCCACAGTTGGATTTTTTATTGTTCCCCTGCATTTGTAGGCACCTCAGACTATTCCCTAATCTCTCAGCCTCGGTGCCTTGTGACAGTGGTTTTGGATCAGATGCAGGAGTGGATGCACTCAGCAGGCTGATCCTGCACCAGGCGCCCATGCCGCACAGGGACGCTCCTGCCCGTGGGCACACGCGCTGCAGGTGGCGGAGCCGGGCACTGGAGGGGCTGCGATTCCTCACGTTCGCTCTCTCGCCTCGCCTATCGCCTGGCTTTGTAGTTGGTGCCCAAGGAGGAAGCACAGACGCTGTTGGGCAGCGTCCCTGGACGGCCTGGTGCCAGGGGCTCTGAAGGGCAGGTGGCCTTGGTGGGCAGGCGCGAAGGAGGGAGGGAGGAGCCAGGTGGAGCATCCGTGCTGGACTGAGACCGATATAAAGACAGCTCCTCCTGTTGCTCCCCAAAAGCTCTTAGGGTGACCTTCAGGGACTGGGAGTGGAGGGGGGCTGACGTGGGCGCAGTGTCTCAGGTGGGTGCCCTTGGGCACAGTGACGCAGCTCTCGGTCAGCACGCAGACGTCTGTCCGTCCCACGCAGATCTGAGCATGTGCGTCCTCCTGGGCTTCCGCTGCTGCTCACGGTCAGGGTGCGGGCCCTGTGGTGCGTGGAGGAGGCTTTCTCTCCCGATGGAGAGCGGCTGTTCTGTGACTTGCGCTCCCGAGCAGGAGGTGACTCCCCTTCTCGCGCAGGTGTGCCTCCTGGGGAGATCCAGGACCTACCCGAGCACCGCAGAAGCCTCCGTGGACCAGCAGAGGACCCAGTACATCAGCCGCCGCTGCCGCCAGGGCTGCCCTGCAGCCCTCCCTGCCCTGGGGCCTGCCCCCGTCCCGCCCCGGGCTGAGGCTGGCAGCGTGGGCGTGGACTGCTGCCCCCGCGGTCCTCCCAACGGTCCCGGAGCCCTGGAGGCTGGGGCCGAGCGACGCTGGCTGCCTGGGTTTCACCCCCGAGACAGAGCTGAGCGCGTGAGGAACTGCACCGCCCTCCCCAGGGAGTTCGTGGATCAGGTGGTTTTGCAAGTGGCAAACCTGTTGTTGGGCGGAGAGCAGTTAAGCCCAGGAAGTCCTCGCCGCGGGAGTCCGCAGACCTGGAACCGAGGAGGTAACGCTCTACGCGCCCAGCCACTGGCAGCATCAGGCAGCACCGCCCTCCTGTGTCTGGCCGGTGGGGGGTTTGTGTGAGAGACGGCGATAGCAGGCAGGCTGCGTGCACGCTCAGGCCTGGTTTCCTGGGGGTCCCGCTGGCAGACGGAGAGGCGGGCCGGCCCGTTGGGACACTGGGCCCTCACAGGCCTTCCCCGACCGCCGGTCTGAGGCCTGTCCCAGCAGCACATGGTCACTGGTGCCGGCGGGACTCTGATGAGTGTGGTGGGTTTGTAATTCTCTGGGCGGGAGGGCGTGTGCCTGACTGTCCTCGCAGGAGGGTGCCCTGTCCAGCCAGTGGCGTCCGAGGGCGCGGGGCCCAAGTGTGAGCCCCGATTGTCTTCCTACAGTTGTTCCCGGGGTCACAGGTCCCAGGCTGCTGGGAAGGTTTCCCGCTGCTCTTCTGCCCGCAGGCATCTTGGACAGCCACCAGGGGGCGCTGTGGAGCTGACTGTCCACCAGCCAGAGTCCTGCCTGAGGTTTGGGGTCATGAGGAAATTGAGGACCCCTCTCCCCCTCAGCCTGTCAGGATGGCCCCCCGGCTGGCCCCGCGGGTGGGACAGGCCCGGGAGGAGGGATCCTGGGTCCTCCACCCTCCTGCTCTCCCTCAGCCACGAAGGTTGTCACAGTCGAGTGTCTCCATCCTTTCACCCCCTCCCGTCTCGTGTCCTCGTGACGCAGCACCCCCCCCACACCCCCCCCTCATTGAGCATGTCCTCTCTCCAGAGTCACCGCCCCTCCTGGTGTCTGATCAGGACCCCGGCAGTCCTCGCCAGCGTGGCCTGGCCCAGGTGGCTGTGTGGCTGCAGCAGCCCAGGGTGCCACGGGGTGTTCTGTGGGTACAGCCACCTCCTAGGGGTGCCCCACTGAGGGAGCCAGGGTAGAGGAAGGCAAGCTGGGTGGGCCCAGAGCCCCAGTGCACTGAAGACGGGAGTTGGACCTTCGTTCCAGGATGGCGCTTCCCTTGGGGGTCCTTCGGGAACCTGGGGGTGCCTCCTAGTGAGCAGGACGGGCTCTCTCCCAGCCCAGGAGGAGTGGGGCTCTAGTTATCACTCCTCGCCCCTCCCCCCCCCCCCGGAGATGTCTGGGAGCCGGGGAGCCATGCTCCCCAGGGCTGTCTGAGGCTTCAGCTCCCTGTCGGCTGGGGAACATGCTCCCGTGAGGGGGAGGCCTGACCTTGGCCTCAGCCTCCAGCCACCCCACAGGCGGCCTTGTTCTCCTGGTCACTGGGATTAGTGGCCGCCCAGCCCGCCCCAGGCCTGGGCCCTCCATGCCTGCGCTCTGTGACATGAGTGGTCTGTCCCCAGGATCTACCCGGTGCAGGCCTGGGGCTCCCTCTGCAGGCCTGGCTGAGGGGCACGTGGGAGCTGGGGCAAGACTCAGTGGGAGGGACGCGGGCGGCAGAGTGGAGCTGCGTGGCCGGGGCCGGGCTGCATGTGAGGGTCAGCGCGGGGAGCTCATGGGGCAGAGCCGGGAGGTGGGGGCTTTCCAGGCCAGTGTTCCATTCCCCTTGGGTTCCCGCGTTCTCCAGGGCGGGTGAGAGGCAGGTGAGAGGGAGGCTTCGCAGGTGGGGTTATCGCCGCCACTGACCTTGTCGGGAGGCTCGGCTCCTGGGCTCAGCTGCAGGGCAGGGCCTGACGGGCAGCACAGGGTGGGCCTGCGGGCAGCCGCCTCTGGCAGCACGGGGCGGCCCTGCCACTAGTTCGGCAGGGGTGTAGACTAAAGCACGGTAAGTCTAAGCATCTGTGGTCCCTGCTGACGTGCGTGAGGGATTTGAGTTCACGGGAGGCTGGTTCTGTGCCCATGGGACAGGGACAGGGTGTGATGGCCCTTTCCTGTCGTTGGGGGACCCCTTTTCAATAGCGAGCCTTTCCCTGGCGGAGGTCGCAGGCCAGCTGGACCGGGAGACCCTGCGGAGGCTGAAGCGGGAGTGCGGCGGCCTGCAGACGCTGCTGCGGAACAACCACCAGGTGTTTGCAGGTGAGCAGCTGCGCCTCCCGCCCCTGCCAGGCTCACCCCGCTCCTCCCACGTGGCTGTGGCCTGCCGCGCATCTCTGTGGGCTGTCTCCTCCCCAAAGCCACCTGCCCCACCCGGTCCTACCTCCTCCAGGCCCCAGGTGCTTCTGTCACACGTCCTCCTGCACTTGTCACACCCCCACCCCAGCGAGGCCATGAGTTCCCTGCAGGCGGGGCCGCCGGGCCCCACGGCTGTGGTGCTGCAGGAGGAGGCTGAGTGTCCCGGATGGGGCACACCCATCCGACCCTCCCCCCGGGGTCGCTTACAAGGCACCATCTCCGGGCGAGCTGTCCCGTGTGTGCTGTGCTGGAGGCTGCAGGCCAGGGTGAAGGCCTCTGTCCTGTGCCCAGGACCTGGCGGAGGAGGCTGCCCCCTTCGGGCGGGTCCCACAGCAGGACAGGCGCCTCAGGCGGGGTCTGTGGGAAGGAGGTGACGGGGGCCTTTCCAGAGTGAGGGAGGCTGGGTTGGAGTTTGTCCACGGGTGCTGGCCCGTGCCAGGCCCAGCTGGGTGCACATGCTGGGCCCGAAGGTCTTGGTCTCACTGGGGTAGATGCTGCCCCTTGGGCTGGGAGGAGCCGGAGGAGGGCCACTGAGCTGGCCGTCCTGCCCTACTGAGCTGGCTCGGCTGCCTGGGATCGCTCTGCATTTCGCAAGCTCAGTCCGGGAGGCTCGCTGCAGCCCTTCTCTGTGTCCCACGCGTTTTTCTGTTTGGTTTCATGAACAGCATCTTTTTTCCGTTAGAAGCATGCATGCGTCTGACTGCTGTCATGTGCAGTGTACGCGGGGGGCGCTTTTATTTTTGGAAACGCTTCTGAGTAGGAGGCCAGGGTGGAGTTGGAGCAGGCAGCCGTGCGTCATGCGAGAGCTATGCCTGAGCCGGTCTGTGTGCGGGCTGCTGAGCTGTGCTCTCCATCACGTATGCGGGCGGAGGTGTCCGCCTTGGTGCCAGGTGCCAGGGCTGTGACACGGAGAGCCGTGCAGGCGTGAGGGTGGTGCCCACTCCATCCCTGAGCCCCCATGGCCGGTGCACATTGGTCAGCACGCAGTCAGGACACTGTGGCGGGAACGTGGAGCCGGCCCTGGGGGCGGTCGGCATGCAGGGCTCAGTGCTGCGCTTGTGGCCTTGAAGGTGCCCGTGCAGCTCAGAGACTGGGATGTGCCGAGGCTCTAAGAGGGGCGGGCGGGACTGGCAGCCCAGGTCCAGACGGACCAGAGCCTCGGCTCCTGTGCACGGCACGTCCGGGAGCTGTCCGCAGGGCTCTCCCAGGGACCTTCAGCCCCACCCTCCGAGCTCGGGTTAAGGTAGTGTCTGGTTAGAAACGGCGGAGGCGGCGCACAGCAGCTTTTCTGTGCTAGTCAGGCTTGGAGTGCACACACGTGAGGGAGGAAACGTTCAGAAATGTCGGGGTCCGTCCTCGGAGTGGGGGGCAGTATGCTGGCATCCCGCCAGCCTCAGCTGCCCCCATCCCGCTCCCGCTGTCGTCAGCGCCCTCTCCCCAGGCCTTGGAAGTCCTGGCTGGCCCTGGCCCTGAGGGTCCTTTTCACTGCCCTGCAGGCCTGACCTCTCCAGGCTGCTCCATGCCAGGCTTTGGCCCCTGTGGCCACCCCACATTTCTCGTGAGCCTGTCCAGGCCAGAGGGGCTCCTCACCTTTTTGAGGTGCACACCCTAGGGGTCTGGGAGTCTTGCCTCCACACACACCCAAGGGGTCCCGGCTCCCACGGGCGGGCATGTCATGTTGTGCGGCACCGGGAGGTATGCTATGGACACGGTGACGTTTCCTTGACCGGAGCTTTCAGGGGAAGAAGGCCACGGTCAGAGTCCTGGGGAGGCCCCTCTGCCTCCTTGCCTGGGCTCCCCAGTGGGCGTCTGTGCAGAGCGAAGTCGAGCTGGAACTCAGTGCAGGTCTCAGGGCCGAGGGCCAGGCTTTCTCAACAGCCCTGCACCTCCCAGCCTGTCACCAGGTGCAGCTTCCAGGGGAAACCGGGACTCACTTGGCTGCTTTGGCCTCGTTTCGCACGGCGTTTCTGCTGAGCTCACAGCTCTTGGAGGAAACGGCCACGTGCAAGCTCCCGGGGTCTCGGCTGTGTGGGGGTGTAGTGCACCAGCTCAGGAGGTCCCTCTGGCGGCACAGGGCCCTCCCACCCGCTCCCATCTGCAGCCCCACCCCTGCTGACTGCTGGGAGTGGCACCCTCATTCACCTTGGAGGGCTCTGGCTGCAGAGCCCTGCGGCTGCCTTCTGCCCGCTGGGAAGGCCCGCCAGCTGCAGCGCTGGCTTTCTCCTTTCCATATGAACAGGTGAGCCTGGAGGACCCGGGCCCTGCACGCTACGGCGGTCACACTGCTTACGCCGCCGTCACACCGGGCCTCAGCCTGGTCCCCTGCAAGCCCATCCCCCATCCTGCCCCACCGTCCCTTCTCCCATCACCGCGTGAAATCTCAGCCCTTGTCCCGCTGGGCGCTGGCGGGCCGGGCTCTGTGGGAGCTCTGGGCTCAGGTGAGTTGAGGGACTTGCCTGTTGACTTCCCGGCTGTGTCTTGGTTCAAACCGCAGTTCTGAACGGGCGAGTGCACTTTCGAGACTGGAGGGAAGAGAAGCTGCAGGAGGAGAAGCAACCGGAAGCCAAGCGCAGGCTGCTGTCCACGGCGTTCAAAACCCGCCTCTGCTGGTTCTTCTCACACCACCCCGATGGCTGCGCTCTGCCTGCAGACTGCTGCCCCTTTGCCCACGGGCCTGGGGAACTGCGGCCGCCCCCGGCCTCCAAGAGGAAGAAGCAGCTTCTGTGAGCCTCAGGCTCAGGGGGTCCTGCCCGCTCCTCTGCCCCCAGGGGACCTGCCCCTTCCTCGTGCTGTGGGCCCAGAGGCCCTGCCCGCTCCTCTGCCCTGCAGTTCCAGGGCTGGCGGTGCTCAAGCCACTTGCCTTCCGCCTGCCATCAGCGTTCTGGGGGCATCACACTCCAGGGACAGAAGCTGGAGAAGCTGAAGGCCCTCGGGCCCCACCCCCACCCAGGTCTGGGCTCCTGTTAAATGAGGGAGCTGACAGGCAGGCAGCGCCTGTTATCCGAGTGTGAGGGTCTCCAGCGTCTTGGGGGTCAGGAGACCGAGGAAGTGCTCGAGCCGGCTCTTCGGGCACCGCCCAGCCCGGGGTGCCCGTGTGTGGAGGCAGGGTCACCCGGAAGTGCCCGCTGCTCCCGGAGACCCCTGGGGACCAGCGGCCGGGGAGCCGCCCTCTCCTGCCCTGCCCCATGGCGTCTTACCAAGTACAGACACTTCTTTTGACTCCAGGGGAAAGTCCTCACGTGTTTCTATTAAATTATTTTTACAGTTTTACACACAAGTCGCACGGACACTCATGGCCCTTGATTTTTCATGGCACGTAATGCACATGTTCTCGGTTCGATCTGAGTAACAGAGATAAACTCCCTCCTCCCTGCAAGAGGCCCCAGCGCCCCCCTGACCCCCTCCCAAGGTCACGGCCAGCCCGGTGTCTCATGCTGCCTGCTGCAGCGCAGCGCAGCGCTGCCCACACGTGGGTGTGCTCGGCCGCATGGTTGCTCCCCTGCCACCTGGCTATGGCCCGTCCCCAGCACTCGCCAGCTCTGAGCCTGGGCTCCTGTGGAGGTGGGACCTTGTGCACTCCCTGCAGGTGGTGGTGAGGGGACTGAGCCAGGCACCATTTTTCTTCTGAAGTCGCCATTCCGTTGTCTTCTGGCCTCTGTTGTTTCTCTTTTTCTTAACGGACTTGAGAGAGAGAGAGAGAGAGACCAATACGGTGTCCACTTACTATGCACTCATGGTTGCTGCTTACATGTTCCCTGACCAGAGAGCGAACCCCCAGCCTTGGTGAATCCGGATTGCGCTCTAACCGACTGCGCTGCCGGCCAGGCCTGTAGCCCCCGCTGTTTCTGATGAGAAGTCAGCCCTGTATCAGCGCGTGCGTTTCCTCTGGCTGATGTTAAAACCTTTTTTCATCTTTAGTATTCGGCAGGTTTTCTGTTGTTTTTTTAAAATATTTTATTTTTATTTTTGTAATATATTATTGACTTCAGAGAGGAAGAGAGAGATAGAAACATCAATAATGAGAGAGAATCCCTGATCAGCTGCCTCCCTCATGTCCCCCACTGGGGATTGAGCCCACAACCCAGGTATGTGCCCCTGACCGGAATCGAACCCGGATGCTTCAGTCTGCAGGCCGACACTCTGTCCCCTGAGCCACACTGGCTAAGGCTAATATTCAGCAGTTTTGGTAATGGCATAAGCTGTGATTTTTTTTTTTTTTACTTGCTTGGGGTTTGCTAAATCTTATAAGTCCCTGGGTTACAGTTTTTTTATCCAATTTGGAAAAATCAGCCAATATTCCATAAATATTTTTTCTGCTCCCAGTTAATGTGTACACTAGAGGCCTGGTGCATGAAGTCATGCACCAGTTGGGGTCCCTTGGCCTGGCCTGTGGGGATCGGGCCCAAACCGGCTCTCTGACATCCCCTGACAAATCCCGGATTACGAGAGGGCGCAGGCCAGGCCGAGGGACCCCACTGGTGCATGATCGGGGCCAGGGAGGGACCGCGGAGGGCTCCAGGGTGTGTCCGGCCCGTCTTGCCCAGTCTCGATTGCCCAGTCACTTGACTGTGAGTCGCATTTTCTTGTTTCTTCACATGACTAGATTTTGTTGCTGGCGTATACTAGTGTCACTGTGTGCTGGAAATTGTGGGCAACGTGCAGAGATTTTAAATTCTCTACCTTTCTGTGCAGGGAGCAGAGTTTCGCTTAGTGCTCATTTATCGGTGAGCCGCTGTGATTGGACGGAGGCTTGCAGTAGGCATTGATACGGCAGATCTATTTCTGTTCTGCCCTGATCCCGATGCCTTATTCCACGCCCCTGCAGTCCTGGGACAGGTCCTTGCCTTCCTGGGTTTCCATGGGGAGCCAAGGTGCTGCCCAGCCCCTGACGTGGCAGGACGTGAATTCCATGCTCTCCCTGTGGCTGCCAGCTCTGCTCCCTGCACTGAGGAGTCAGCTGCCAAAACCCCAGAACATTGAGGGACGTCCTGGCGTGGCAGGACCCCGAGGGGGCGCCACGAAGGCATGCACACGCCGGCTGCAGCCAGGCCTTGGCACTGTCCAGTGCACTAGCTGCTGGCTCTGGGCTGGAGGTATGGCTGTTGCCACCGAGGACTGAGTGTTGAACCTCCTCTCACTAATTTAAACATCAATGGCCACCTGTGGCTGGTGGCCAACACCAGGGGCCCGGCCCTGCCAAGGCATTGGGTGAGGTAATCAAATGTTGACCAAATAGCGCAGGCTAATTTTTAAGTTGATATTTTACATGGTTGCAAATGATAGAAATATCCAAAGGGCCCTTGGCTGGGAAAGGTTCCCCACTCCCGGGCTGGACAGGGCTTCAGATCATTGCCGCTGGGAGTATTAGCCTCCTCTGGGAGTTTAACCAATTCAGAATTTCAGGGCCCCCCAAGCCCTGCCAATCACCATCTGACACAGGATTCAGCAGGCTGAGCCCCCCTGGCCCTGCAGGTGTGTGTGGAGGCTGAGCTCCCCTGGGCCTGCAGGTGTGTGTGGAGGCTGAGCCCCCCTGGCCCTGCAGGTGTGTGTGGAGGCTGTTCCCTGGGCCTGCAGGTGTGTGTGGAGGCTGAGCCCCCCTGGCCCTGCAGGTGTGTGTGGAGGCTGAGCCCCCCTGGCCCTGCAGGTGTGTGTGGAGGCTGTTCCCTGGGCCTGCAGGTGTGTGTGGAGGCTGAGCCCCCCCGGGCCCTGCAGGTGTGTGTGGAGGCTGTTTCCTGGCCCTGCAGGTGTGTGTGGAGGCTGAGCCCCCCTGGCCCTGCAGGTGTGTGTGGAGGCTGTTCCCTGGGCCTGCAGGTGTGTGTGGAGGCTGTTCCCTGGGCCTGCAGGTGTGTGTGGAGGCTGTTCCCTGGGCCTGCAGGTGTGTGTGGAGGCTGTTTCCTGGCCCTGCAGGTATGTGGGAAGGCTGAGGTTGAGAGAGGGCTGCTCACGGACCCTATGCACCTCCCAGCCTTTTCCTAGGCCATTTCCTCTTCTGGAAAACACTTCTCCCTCCCTGCTTCCCGTTCTGCTCCTCGCCTGTGAAAGAAGCGAGGGAGACCCCAAGGCTCTGTGGCCCTGGAGCGGCAGAGGATGGTGGGTGGTGGGCGGGCTGAGTTCTCGGGTCTGGTGTAGTCAGGGAGGAGGGGAGCAGGAAGCTCGCCCGCTCTCAGCTGCTGGGCTGTCACCTCAGCCTCACCCCAGGAGGGTGTCCTCTCCCTCTCCCTCTCTCTCTCTCTTTCTTGATGAGGAATCTGACAGAGAGGTTAAGGCACTTGTCTTAGGCCACACAGTGAAGGGCAGCACCAGAGCTGGGCCCCAGGGCTGTGTGACAGCAATGGCCCAGGCCTGGGAGACGGGGGTCCCGGGGATGTCACAGCCCCAGGTGGGCCGCCTGCTGGACACTGAGGGGACCAGGCTGCAGGAAGGACTGGGAGTGGGCGGACCAGGGGTCTCCTAAGTCCAGGCACCCCGGGAGGAGACGCTGACCGGATCCTGGGGTCTCGAGCCTCTGTCCTGCTGACACTAATGCAGAGCAGAGCCCCGTGCCTGCCCCACCCCATGAGGGCGAGCCAGGACCGTGCAGAGCCAGCAGCAGCAGCCAGGGCACCACTCCACATGCAGCGTAGCGCCGGCTTAACCTGACTTAACCTCTGGTCCTGGCTCTATGGTCCTGGCCCCTCCCCCAGCCTGGGATTCTCTGCCCAGGGCAGGGGGCCCAGCAGGGTTGCACTTCTCCCGAGTCACCTCCCCAGGGCCCGCCTGCTGGGCCCCAAAGCTCTGGGGCGGGTTTGGAGCCCTGGGCGCTGTTCTTGGCAGGGATAAACCGCAGCTCGGCTCCCTTTGCTCCAAAGGAAAACACTGCGTGGTCAGCCAGGCGTCCGGGCTCTGGGGGCCTTGCTGCAGCTGGGGCGGTGGGAGGAGGGGGGCTGGTCAACAGAGCCTTTGCTCAGGCTGGGCGGAGGGGGCTGCCCTCAGAGACCGCCCACCTAGCACCCGGTCCGCCTGGGGCTGGCAGGACTAGGCCCGTGACCACACCCACTCCAGGCCTGGCCGGAGCCTGGGGGGCCAGGAGATCTTCACAGGCCTCTCCCCCAGCACTGTCCCCCCTCCCTCCCCTCCCCTCCCCTCCTCCGTCCCCTCCCCTGCCTGCCTGGAGCTGCTTTCCCAGGGGCACCGCCTGCTGCGGGCCCAGCGCTGGCCGCCCCCTGCCCCTTGCCCAGCACAGCAGGGTGACCCGCTCACCGCTGGGAGCGGGACCCAGGCCAGGCCGCAGCTCCCCTGCAGGCTGGCCTCTGAGCACAGGTCTGCTCTGAGGATGGTCACGAGACTGGTCACCCGGCAGCATGCCCAGCGAGCAGGCGGCCGAGGGGGGCTGGCTGGCTGCCTCCGGAGTTCCACCACCCGCTGTGGGCTCTGCCCCCACCGCCTCCCTCCCTCCCGTTCTTGGCTGGAGCTGGAGTTGGATTCTGTTACTTTATCCTCGGGTGTGAGGCCCCTGCCCACTCGGTCCACAGGCTCCTTCACCCCTGCACCCCACACTGTCCCCAGGGATGGGCCCACTAGGAGGCAGAGCCCTAAGCCCAGAAACGCCTGCACCCAACACCCCTGGGAAGCTGGGGGCATGGACTTGAATCCCAGGCGCTAGCTGGGGGATCTGCTGCGTCTGCAGGGGCTGCAGGGGGCGGGGGGGGGGGCGGGGCGGGGGCGGGGTCAGCAGCAGCTTGGGCCCCTCCTGGTGACTGGCCACAGAGGTGAGCCTCCAGCGACCCTGAGGGCCCGCCGATAACCTGTGCAGGCAGAGCCCGGGGGCCCCATGGCTGGCTGGAGGGAACCCGTCCCCGTGGCTGTGGCCATTGTGCATTGACCCTGACCCTGGGCTTGCGGTGGCGTGGACAGCAGCTCTGACGTGCCTCGGGCCATGTGCCTACAACGCAGTCCCATTTGCCAGCGGGTCCCAACACTGCTGTCACCCAGGGCCGGTGCTCCCCCCACCCCCCAGCCTCGGTTTGCTGGCCTGTGTAGTGGGGGGACAGGTGAGTTCTGAGTCCTAGGCCCACCATCTCTTTGGGGCCCGTTTCCCTCCAGCCCAGCGCTGCCCCGTCCCCCCCTGTGTCCCTCATGGCGCTGAAGGCCCGGCTGCTAGTGGACCTCTGGGGCCCAGCCAGCCACCCTGAGCCGATCAGGGGCAGTGGGGTTTCCATGGAAACGAGAAAACAGCACTTAGGTAAGTCAGGTTTGTAATCGGAACTCTCCTGAGCAAGGAAGCAGCAATGGGTGTGCCGCCCTAAGACAGCCTGAGCACATAGGCTCTCCCCATCCTGCCTGCCCCAGGGAAGGAGCTGGGGCAGGGGAGGGGCACCTGGCCGCGAGCCTGTGCTTGCCAGGCGCCCCAGGTGACTGCCGGCAGCACAGTGAGGACCGAGACTGTGACCACTGGGCCGCCCGGACAAGCGGCACTGGATGGGCGTGGTGCACGCTGCCGTGAACATCTGTGAATGAATGTGAGTGAGTGAGGGCGCCTGTGGGCCATCCTCCCCCTACCCATCTCCACACCCCTCTCCCCTCCAACGAGTTACCAGGGACGTCCGTGCTGGGGGCTGCGTGGTCCCGGGTGGGGCCCCTAGTGACACCTGCGGCCGTGTGACCTGTGACAGTCGCCTGCTCTGCCAGCACCCATTTCTCCAGAGGCCTCGCCCCCCCAGGCTGACCAGCCCTGAGCAAGGGCGGGTGCTCGGCTGTCGCTAGTCTGTCACCTGGTTGGGGAGGGGGGGACCTAAGAACAGCTGCCCACAGTGCACGGTGCGCGCCATGGGAGGCCCGGCCGTCCACTTTAAATTCCTTATATCCAGTGGGGGGCCCACCAGGCCCTGGGGAGGCTCTGCCCCTCCCCCCACGCCAGGAGCAGAGGAGAAACCTGGCCCTTGGAGGGGAGTGCGCGGCCTCCTGGGTTAGGAGGTGGCGCGGTCGTGTCCCAGTCGGTCGCCAGCCTGCTGTGTGACGGGGTCCGCCCCTCTCTGGGCCTCCGGTGCACACAGGCAGGTGGCTCTGGGGTCCTTCAGCTCAGGGCCTCCCAGTCCCCTGATGTCAACAGCCTATGGGGTCCTGAACCTCAGGGAGGACTCGGCCCTGGGAGGCGTGGCCGTCAGGAGGGCTCGGGGGGCTGCACACAGGCCGAGCCCTGCACTCCTGAGTCTCCGGGTCGGGGTCTGCCCCCTGGGTGGGGGCGGCGCGGGGCAGCACCTCCTGGCTTTGCAGGGAGGGGGTCGGGGAGCGTGGCAGGGCTGCTGGGGGGCCCTGGGCTGGGGCCCGCGTGGTCTGTGTGCCCCTAGGGACGACGACAGGGCAGCCCCTCAGCTCCCTCTGCAGGAGCCCCACAGACGAGCCTGCGGGAGCCAGGCCCTCGACGACGTGGCACGCAGGGCTTCCTCCCGCAGGCCCGTGGGCGGTCCCCACACCCCCACAGTGGCCCGAGCTCACGGCCACGTCAGCAGCAGCCCTACGGCCGGAGGCCGCGTCTCCCGCTTCCACGAGGCACGACTTCTGGCCCGTGAGGGAGGGCGTGCCTGGGCGCTGCTTCCTCTCTGGCCGAGAAGGAAGAGGGACTTCCAAGAACTGAGTTGGATTCAGGAATCTCTGCCTTGAAAACGGTCCCCAGGCCCTGGCCAAGGCCGGTCCACCCGGCTGCAGTGGGCGGAGCGGACAGCCTGCGGGGGTCCTGACCCGGGAGGGCTGGGGAGCAGGGCTCCGGGGGACAGTCCCCACAGCTCCCGGCAGTGGGTGCCCTCAGGCCATTTACCTTGTGCTCCGACCCGCAAAGAAGGGGGGACCCTCACCTCGTAGGGCACAGGGGAGCCCCGGGGCAGGTGCGCCCGCTCAGGGATGGCTGCTCCAGGCTGAACGCTTCCTGCTCGGCCCTGAGCGCAGGTGGGCTCTGCCCTGCTCTCCTTTTGGCCCCTGAGCCCCGTTTTCTGTCTGTGTTGTGCTCCCAGGGGCCCGGGTGCCCTCACCAGGAGACGGAAGGCGAAGGCGGGGAGCAGTGTGAGGGATGAACCCTCGAGGAGACAGGAGCCGTCGCTGGGCCCCACGTGGCACCGCTTGCCCGTGTCAGGGCCAGCCCACCCGTGGGCGCGGGTGAGCGCCTGATGCTCCAGGTGACCTCCCGAACCTGGTCCTCAGAGCTGGGTCCTCAGAGAGCCGGGTCCGCAGAGCCAGCAGGACGGTGCAGCTCCGCCCACACAGGACAGTGGCTGGCGTGGTCACCCTGCTGAGTCGCCAGCAGGGCAGCGACCCTAGGGGAGCCCTTTCCTCGGGGCCTCAGTTTCTCCACCCATGGAGCATCCTCAGAGCTCCAGCGGGAAGGAGCCCAGGCTGGCGGCAGGTGCGTGAGCCCCAGGACACACGAGAGCAGGGGAGGCTGCAGCTGCAGGCCCGGGCAGTGAGGTGTGCGTGGAAATACCCGAGTGGGACTCCAGGAATGTTCCCTTGAGAGGGGGCTGACAGCAGGTGCTTACCCCCTAGGCCCCTGCTCTTCCCTTCTTCTTGGCTGGGAGGCAGATGTGCTTGCTGGAGCTCCAGCAGCCACACTGTGACGCTGAAGACAGACCCCACGCATTGAGGATGGTGGAGCCGAAAGGGAGGTCTGGGTCCCCGCCGGCCTCACCCCTCCCGCCTGCCCACCCGCCAGCCTCACCCCTCCCGCCTGCCCACCCGCCAGCCTCACCCCTCCCGCCTGCCCACCTGCTGGCCTCACCCCTCCTGCCTGCCCACCTGCTGGCCTCATCCCTCCTGCCTGCCCACCTGCCGGCCTCACCCCTCCTGCCTTCCCACCTGCTGGCATCCACCTGAGAGAGTGGCCGTGGGTCTGGCCAGCCTCCTGGTTCTGTTTCCTGCGGTTTGTAGCCGTCCCCGATCCCATGTGGCTCTGCCATCGAGGGGCCCCGCCGGACGCAGGGCACGGGTGCGAGGGGAAGGGAGGAAAGGAGGACGGGAGTCCCTGCTGGGGAAGCTGACTCGGCAGGTCTGGGTAAAGGGTTTCCTGTTTGGTAAGCGATCCTGTTAGCACAGAGCCTGCCAATATCATCAATATCGGGAATAGGGAGAAGGTGTCGCTGCGGATTCCACAGGCGTGAGAGGAAAGTAGGGAGTCGTGTGGCCAACTTCATGCCAGTGAGTCCAATAACTTGGCTGTAACCGATAAATTCCCTGAATACCAGGCTCACTGGAGAGGAGAAAGGTCATCTGAATAGCCTTGCATCTGTTGGAGAAATTGAATTACTAGGTGAAAACCTCCCCATAAAGAGAATTAGGTCCAGGTGGCGACACTGGAAAATTCTACCAAAAATTCTGCCAGTTGCACCCAAACTCCTCTTGAAAATGAAGAGGAAGAAATAATTCTCAGCTCATTCTGTGAGGCCACATCACCCTAGTACCAAACCCAACAGCACCACGAGAAAGGAAACTACACACCAATCTCTCTTATGAACAGAAGTACAAAGCTTTTGTGTAAAATTTTAGCAAATTGAAACCAATAATATGTAAATATGATCATATACGTTGTCCAAACCAGAGTTATCTTGGAATGCAAGGTTGGTTTAACATCTAAGGAACAATCAGTGTAATTTACCACTTTAAGAAGCTAAAAATGTAAAACCACATGATCATCCCAGAGGCAAGAAAACCCCACAAAAATACTTTGACACAATCCAACGTCCATTTCTGATAAAAGCTCTCAGCACGCCAGGACTGAAGGACTTCCTGCCACTGATGAAGGCACCTTCGCAGCCCTTGTCCACGTCACACTTTGCGGAGAAATGCCTCAAAGACAGGCCCAGGCCAGGACATGTGCCCCACCCGGTCCACTCAGCATCACGCTGGAGGTGGAGCCAGGCAGGAGGCGGGAGAGGGAGGAGAAGGCCTGCAGCGGAGAGGAAGTAACACTATCTTTGTTCACACACCCAGGGCGGTCCTGCAGGAAGCCTGACAGCATCTGCAAGAAGCGGCTGGAACTGACGCCCCCTAAAGACGTCCCCCAGCCCTGGCTGGAGGGAGTGGGGTAGCACGCACTCTCCCCACCTGTGTCCTCCACAGGGGTGTTCCTAACCCCTACCCACCTCCCAGGCTCCGGCCGCTGGCCCCATGGCCCCTGGTATACGGCCTTCCCCATGGGACAGCGAGCTGTGGGTGCAGGTGTCGCTTCCTGCCCTCGTCCATGTGGTCGCCCCTCCCCGCAGCCAATCTCACTCGGATCAGCCCTGTGGGCGGCTGTGGGCTGCGGCTGGCGGTGGCCTCACCCTGGTGGCCGGCGTTAGGGACTGTGACTGCCGCACGTCTGAGCCGTGTTCCTCTGAGTCCAGCCTTTGAAGTAAATGAAGCTGAAGCTTTATCTCCACTGCCCTCTGTCTGACTTCCTTGTCCGCTGGCTCCGCCCTCGGGCGGCCAAGATGATGCGTGAAGACGTCCTCACTCCCTTGGGCGCCCACACAGGTCACGTGGGGCGGTGCTGTCAGGGTCCCCTTTTGCGGACGAGGAAACTGAGGCACAGAGAGATGGTGAGTGAATGAGTGGACACACGAGTGGCGGGAAGGACAGTACCCCCAAAGCCCGGGCCCTTCGGATGAGCCACCCGGCCTTTGGCATGAGGAGTGGGGGTGCCAACTGGGAGTGGTGGGACAATACCGGATGGAGGGCAGGGGCCAGGTCTCTGTCCCCTCCCACCCTGTCCCATCACAGGCTGGACCCTGAGAGGGCACGGGAGTCTATTTTTCCATTGGTTTTTCTTTTTTTACAGGGAGTGGAAGGGAGGGAAAGAAGGAGCAGAGAGAGAGCGAGCAACATCGATGTGAGAGAGACACAGCGATCGGTTGCCTCCTGCACACACCCCGACCCGGGCCGGAATCGGGCCTGCACCCAGGTACATGCCCTTGACCAGGAATTGAACCCAGACTGTTCCTCCCTCAAGTTGACGCTCTAACCACCGAGCCACCGGCCCGGGCAAAGGCGTCTTGTTGAGGGTCTGGTGGGCTTTGAACACGTCATCTTTCCCGGTTAGGCCTTTAGTGCCGGAGAGGAGGTCGGGGACCTGGGCCCCCATCTGAACCTGCTCCCTGTGTCCCTGGTGGGCGACTGGCCGGTCCCCAGCCACCCCCGCCCAGCAGCCCAGCCTCTGGCCGGCTCAGGGCTGCCACGCGGCTGGAGAGCGCGGCGGCCGGAATGCAGCGAGGTGCCCGGCCATCTGGAGAAGTCCTCGCCCGGCTGGCCGAGGGCTCACGGGGAGGGATGGTTCCGGCCAAGTCCAGGCTGCTGGCTCTTCCCGGCACAGCTCTCCCTTCACCGCGGCCGGCAACCCTCCACTGGCACCGCTCAGCAGGCACGATACCCCTTGGGCAGACTCGGCTTCTGCCCCCAGGGAGCACTCGGTCAGTGGGGGGGCGGGGCAGACAGGAAAGAGATGGCTGTAAGGTCCGCTCTCAGTCCTTCTAGCGCAGGAAGCGTGTAAAGGTCACCTGTGTGACACTTGCTTTATAGACTAGGAAACAGTTAAGGCAAGTTTAGGAAATTGCCCAAAGGTCACGCAGCCCAAGGTCATGCAGCTGAAGGGGAAGGGATTTTAACCTTTGATGCCTGACCCCAATGTGTCGGATTGCGTTTTCGTGTGTTTCTCTGTGACGGGAGCCACCAGCCCCAGGCCTGGCACCAGAGAAGCCTGCCGGGAGCAGGGAGACCCAGCTGGCGTGAGGGGTGAACAGGAGTTGGCCAGGAGAGGCCCGAGTCAGGTAGCGGGTCTCGGCTTCCTTTGCGATTCAGTGTGGGAAGGGCAGGAGCTCTGACATGCGGCCAGTGAAGACGCTAGAGCCCGCTCACCCCAGACCCACACCGGCCTCGGTCAGAGACCTGACCCGTGAGCCCCCACGTGTGGGGATGCCCAGGAGGCTGTCTCATGGTCTCGGGTTAGAGGGGTTCCTGGACCAATCGCAAGGGAAGGCATTTACCTGCACGGGCCGCACGGGCCGAGAGCAAGCTCAGGAGGGTTGGGGAAGGAAGGACTGGCGCTCGGGCCACGGAGCCCGAGCCAGTGAACTGCAGACTTCACGCTCACCCCGCTTACTCTGCTCCTCCGACGCTCACATTCGCGCCCACGTTTGGGGCCTTTTGGGGGCCAGGAGACGGGCTGCCTGGGACCCGGCCCCTCCCTCGAGGGCTCCTCCTGGGGTCCTGGATGCTCCAGAGCTGAGCGGCGCCTGGGGGGGCTGTCCCTGAAGTGCTGCTCACGAGCCCACGGCAAGCGCAGAAACGAAGAACAAGAGGCTGGAGACGTTTACAGCATCTCAGGCCCCTGGACACACCAACTCACGCAGCAAATCTCATGGGACATGGGACGCACATGATCCCACCCAGTCGGACCACGTTTGGGCCTGAGGTGGATGGTTCTTCCCCACAGACAGCCTGACGAGTAATGAGGGAGGTAACCCTGCCCCAGGGGGTGAGGGTAGTCAGGAGGGCTTCCTGGGGGAGGTGTCCCTGAGGTGACATGAGCCTCAGACTCTGTCTCCATGGAGGCCCCGGGAGGGGCAGAGGCAGAGAACGCAGGCCTCGCTGAGCCAGGCGTTTCCGGGCCCTGGAGCGCACAGAGAGGAAGGCGCCCGTCGGCCAGAGGAAGATGCATTCGAGGCGGCTCAGGAATGTGCTGCTCAGCAAATGTTTCTGGAAGAGGCCAGCGGGGCACCTGCGGGATCCCATATACTCCAGCTTAGAGGTTTGTGAGGCCTGTGAGGCCAGGAAGCAGATTCCCCAGGCCAGGCGCTGACTCCAGGGCAGGGGTAGTGGGGGGAAGGGGGAGGGGGAAGGGAGGGGGGAGGTGTATGAGGAGTGGGCTGCAGCCAGGCTCATGGCAAAACACATGGGCCAGCATCCTGGCTCTGCCCCTCCCTCCCCGTGGCTGCCCCTGTGCAGGGAGGGCTGCAGTCTTGAACCCTGACACCCAGGAGGTGCCCTGAAACTCAGGAGGCGCCCTGCAGGGGTCTGCTGCCTGGACGATAAGCCACATCCCCTCGAATCAGCATCCCCTCGACTCAGCATCCCCTCGAGATGCACTTCCGTCAGACAACATGTAACAAAGGGTCAATTTAAAAACATGTTTATTGTTTTCTGAGAGGAAGCGAGAGGAAGAGAGAAGCATCAGTGATGAGAGAATCATCCATCGGCTGCCTCCTGCACGCCCCCCACTGGGGAGCGAGCCCACAACCCAGGCTCTGCCCTGACTGGGAATCGAACCCTGACCTCCCGGTTCATCAACACTCCACCCCTGAGCCACACCGGCCGGGCTTCCACCTTTTCCTAATCCGGGATTCCCAGGAGGTCTTCCTCAGAATCCAGGTTTAGTAAACGTCTTGCTCTTCATGTTGATATGTTTTATTGTTTCAATGATCATACTGGCCACACGCCTTTTGGCGTCCAGTGTTGTGAGTTTGAACACGTGTGTAGATGTGTGCAAGCACACCGCATGCGAGCCGTCCAGAGCGGCCCAGCCACCAGGGCGCCCCTCTCGCTCTGGGGGCCCCTCTCCAGCCTTGACCCCTGACCCCTGGCGACCGGCCCTGCTCTGCGTGCCAGGGTTTTGCTTTTCCAGAAGGTCACCTAAAGGAAGGACGGCATCGGAACTCTGACGGAAACGGTGAAGGAACTGCTGGGAAGGCACAGGCAGGACGGCAGGCCCTGGAGCGCGAGGCCGTGCCAGGGCCGGCCCTTCGCATCGCTGGCTGGCGCTCTGTCACGTGGTCACACGGATGTAGCCCCATTCGTTCATCTGTTCGCCCAGGGGGGACATTTGGATCGTTTCAAGTTTATGTCTTCTGCCAGATTTGGGGAGTGTTCAGCCACTGCCTCTTCATGTATGTTTTGTTCTGCACCGGCCTCTGCTCCCGGCTCCGGGAAGCCAATGGCGCCAACGTGGGGCCGGTTCTCATTTCCCCGCTGGTCCGGGAAACGTCGCTCATGTCTTCGTTACTTTTGAAATCACGTTGTTTGTTGAGATGTAATTCACTTACCATAAAAGGTCCCAGTTCAAATCTGCAGCCCAGTGGTTCCAGCATGTTCGCAAGGTCGTGCAGCATCACCGTGTGCAACTCCAGGGCGCTTCCGTCCCCCCAAAGGGAAGCCCTCACCTGCCAGCACCGCCCCACCCCGCAACCTCCAACCTGCCTTCGGCCTCTACCGATCTGCCTATTACGGACGTTTCATAGCAAGGAAGCCACGTCCCTGCACGCTCCTGCATCTGATTCCACTCAGCAGCATGCCTTCGAGGTCCGCCCCCGGCGTAGCAGGTGCCAGGGTGCCATTGCTCTTCGTGGCTGAGGAATGTTCCATCGTGTGCATGCACCACGCTTTACCACCATTCGCTAGTCGATGGGCATTTGGCTTGTTTCCACGTGGGGGCTGTGATTAACATACTGCTATGGACATTTGTGTACAAGTTTTTGTGTGGCGTGTGTTTTCAAGTCTCTTAAACTAAATTATACACCTAGGAGTGCAGTTTCTGGGTCATACAGGAACTCTGTTTTTTTTAGGAATCTCCATACTGTTTTCCATAGTGGCAGCACCATTGTGCGTTGCCACCCGCAGTGCCCATGGCTCCCTTTTCTCCACCTCCTCACCGGCGCTGGCTGTTTCTGTGTTTGGCGGCAGCCGTCCCAGTGGGTGCGGAGCGGTGTCTCCTGTGGTTTTGGTTTGCAGTTCCCTGGTGGTCAGTGATGCCATCTGAACATCGTGTTTGGAAAATGCCTATTCAGATCCTTTGTTCATTTTATCCTTTTATTGTTATACTAGAGTCCTGGTGCACAAAATTTGTTCACTGGGGGGAGGAGTAGACGGGGGCTTCAGCCAGGCCTGCCTGGGGTCCAGGACCCCTCAGGGGATGTCCGCCTGCCGGCTTAGGCCCAATCCCCCCAAGGATCCGGCCTAAGCCGTCATTCAGACATCCCTCTTGCAGTTCGGGGCTCTCTCAGTCAGAGACCCCTCACTTCTTACTGCCCACCTGCAGCGGAGGCAGGAGAGGCTCCTGCCACCGCCGCTGCGCTTGCCAGCTGTGAGCCCAGCTTCTGGCTGAGCAGCTCTCTCCCTGTGGGAGCGCACTGACCACCAGGGGGCAGCTCCTGCATTGAGCATATCACAGCAACTGTGCACATCACGGCAACTGGTCGTTCCGGCAGTTGTTCCACTGTTTGGTCGATTTGCACATTAGGGTTTTATTATATAGAATTCTAGACACTATGCCCTCATCAGATTTATGATTTGCAAATATTTCATCTCATTCTGAGTGTTCTTTTCACTTTCCTGAGCATGTTCATTGCAACAAAAGTATTTAATTTGGATGAAGTCCTATTTACTTTTTCTTTTATTGCTCATGCTTTTGATTTCATATGTGAGGAACTGTTGCCAAGTCTAAGTTCACAAAACCTTACAGCTGTGTTTCCTTCTAGGCGTTTTATAGCTTTAGCTTTTACACTTTGAGTTCATGTTGGGTTAGTTTTGTATATGGTGTGAGGTAGGGATCCACATTTCTTATTTTCTGCATGTGGATAGCCAATAGTTCCTGCTCTGTTTGTTCACCAGGCTGGTCCCCATGAACGGTCTTGGTCCTTGTAGAAAATCAATTGGCCATAACAGTGTCGGTTTATTTCTGGGTTCTCAGTTCTTCTCCATTGGTCCACGTTTCTCCTCAAGGCAGAACCACCCTGTCTTGCTGACTTCAGCTTCGTGGTAAGTTCTAAAACCAGGAAGTGTCTGTCCTCCAACTTTGTTCTTCTTTTTCAAGGTGGTCTTGGCTCTTTGGGCTCCCTTTCCACTTCACATGGATTTTAGGGTCGGTGCATCCATTTCTGCCGGACAGGCCACTGGAATGCTGACAGAGACTGCGAGGGAGCTGTAGATCGTCTTGGGCGGTTTTGCCATCCTGATGAAATGTTAGGTCTCACAGTCCCTGAACCCAAAATGCCTTTCCACTTTATTTGGGGATTTACTTTCTTTCAACATTATTTTGTAGTTTTTGGTGTACAAGTCTTGCATGTCTTTGGTTAAATTTATTCTTCAGGATTTTTTTGTTTTTTTGTTTGTTCTGATGCTATTGTGGAATTTTCTTAATTCTACCTTAGGATTGTCTGGGGCTAGTGTTTGACCTTGGGACTGTCTGTGGCTAGTGTTTGACCTTGGGTCTGTCTGTGCTAGTATTTGACCTTGGGACTGTCTGGGGCTAGTGTTTGACCTTGGGTCTGTCCGGGGCTAGTGTATGACCTTGGGACTGTCTGGCTAGTGTTTGACCTTGGGACCGTCTGGGGTTAGTGTATGACCTTGGGACCGTCTGGGGCTAGTGTTTGACCTTGGGACTGTCCGGGCTAGTGTTTGACCTTGGGATTGTCCCTGGCTAGTGTTCGACCTTGGGACTGTCTGGGGCTAGTGTATGACCTTGGGAGTGTCCAGGGCTAGTGTTTGACCTTGGGACTGTCCGGGCTAGTGTTTGACCTTGGGACTGTCTGGGGCTAGTGTATGACCTTGGGACCGTCTGGGGCTAGTGTTTGACCTTGGGACCGTCTGGGGCTAGTGTTTGACCTTGGGATTGTCCCTGGCTAGTGTTTGACCTTGGGACCGTCTGGGGCTAGTGTTTGACCTTGGGATTGTCCCTGGCTAGTGTTTGACCTTGGGACCGTCTGGGGCTAGTGTTTGACCTTGGGATTGTCCCTGGCTAGTGTTTGACCTTGGGACCGTCTGGGGCTAGTGTTT